>CAWTZC010000504.1:0-269618 GCA_963919715.1 Microtus obscurus | reverse complement strand
GCTGAAACACAAAAGCATTTCATGAATTTCTTACCCTTTCAAAAGAACGTGATTATCTTTCAAAGTAAAGCTTCTAGAGAGAAAATGAACACTGCTCTAACTTGGAAGAGTACGTTGACATATCCCAAACTGTGGCTTCTCATTTCAGAGTAACACATGTGTGTTTCTCACAAAAGCATTTCATGAATTTCTAACCTTTTCAAATGAACGTCCTTATCTTTCAATGTAAAGCTTCTACAGAGAAAATGAACACAGTTCTAACTTCTAACAATAGTGTAACATATCCCGATTAACAACTTCTCATTTCAGAGTAACACATGTGTGTTTCTCACAAAAGCATTTCATGAATTTCTTACCCTTTCAAAAGAACGTGATTATCTTTCAAAGTAAAGCTTCTAGAGAGAAAATGAACTCTGCTCTAACTTCGAACAGTACGTTTACATATGCCAAACTAGGGCTTGTCATTTCACAGTAACCAATGTGTGTTTCTCACAAAAGCATTTCATGAATTTCTTACCCTTTCAAAAGAACGTGATTATCTTTCAAAGTAAAGCTTCTAGAGAGAAAATGAACACTGCTCTAACTTGGAAGAGTACGTTGACATATCCCCAACTGTGGCTTCTCATTTCAGAGTAACACATGTGTGTTTCTCACAAAAGCATTTCATGAATTTCTTACTCTTTCAAAAGAACGTGATTATCTTTCAAAGTAAAGCTTCTAGAGAGAAAATGAACACTGCTCTAACTTGGAAGAGTACGTTGACATATCCCAAACTGTGGCTTCTCATTTCAGAGAAACACATGTGTGTTTCTCACAAAAGCATTTCATGAAATTCTAACCTTTTCAAATGAACGTGCTTATCTTTCAATGTAAAGCTTCTACAGAGAAAATGAACACAGTGCTAACTTCTAACAATAGTGTAACATATCCCGATTAACAACTTCTCATTTCAGAGTAACACATGTGTGTTTCTCACAAAAGCATTTCATGAATTTCTTACCCTTTCAAAAGAACGTGATTATCTTTCAAAGTAAAGCTTCTAGAGAGAAAATGAACACTGCTCTAACTTGGAAGAGTACGTTTACATATCCCCAACTGTGGCTTCTCATTTCAGAGTAACACATGTGTGTTTCTCACAAAAGCATTTCATGAATTTCTTACCCTTTCAAAAGAACGTGATTATCTTTCAAAGTAAAGCTTCTAGAGAGAAAATGAACTCTGCTCTTACTTCGAACAGTACGTTTACATATGCCAAACTAGGGCTTGTCATTTCACAGTAACCAATGAGTGTTTCTCACAAAAGCATTTCATGAATTTCTTACCCTTTCAAAAGAACGTGATTATCTTTCAAAGTAAAGCTTCTAGAGAGAAAATGAACACTGCTCTAACTTGGAAGAGTACGTTGACATATCCCCAAACTGTGGCTTCTCATTTCAGAGTAACACATGTGTGTTTCTCACAAAAGCATTTCATGAATTTCTTACTCTTTCAAAAGAACGTGATTATCTTTCAAAGTAAAGCTTCTAGAGAGAAAATGAACACTGCTCTAACTTGAAAGAGTACGTTGACATATCCCAAACTGTGGCTTCTCATTTCAGAGTAACACATGTGTGTTTCTCACAAAAGCATTTCATGAAATTCTAACCTTTTCAAATGAACGTGCTTATCTTTCAATGTAAAGCTTCTACAGAGAAAATGAACACAGTGCTAACTTCTAACAATAGTGTAACATATCCCGATTAACAACTTCTCATTTCAGAGTAACACATGTGTGTTTCTCACAAAAGCATTTCATGAATTTCTTACCCTTTCAAAAGAATGTGATTATCTTTCAAAGTAAAGCTTCTAGAGAGAAAATGAACTCTGCTCTTACTTCGAACAGTACGTTTACATATGCCAAACTATGGCTTCTCATTTCAGAGTAACAAATGTGTGTTTCTCACAAAAGCATTTCATGAATTTCTTACCTTTTCAAATGAACGTGCTTATCTTTCAAAGTAAAGCTTCTACAGAGAAAATGAACACATGCTCTAACTTCTAACAATAGTGTAACATATCGCGATAACAACTTCTCATTTCAGAGTAACACATGTGTGTTTCTCACAAAAGCATTTCATGAATTTCTTACCCTTTCAAAAGAACGTGATTATCTTTCAAAGTAAAGCTTCTAGAGAGAAAATGAACACTGCTCTAACTTGGAAGAGTACGTTGACATATCACCAACTGTGGCTTCTCATTTCAGAGTAACACATGTGTGTTTCTCACAAAAGCATTTCATGAATTTCTTACCCTTTCAAAAGAACGTGATTATCTTTCAAAGTAAAGCTTCTAGAGAGAAAATGAACACTGCTCTAACTTGGAAGTGTACGTTTACATATCCCAAACTGTGGCTTCTCATTTCAGAGTAACACATGTGTGTTTCTCACAAAAGCATTTCATGAATTTCTTACCCTTTCAAAAGAATGTGATTATCTTTCAAAGTAAAGCTTCTAGAGAGAAAATGAACTCTGCTCTTACTTCGAACAATACGTTTACATATGCCACAACTATGGCTTGTCATTTCAGAGTAACACAATGTGTGTTTCTCACAAAAGCATTTCATGAATTTCTTACCCTTTCAAAAGAACGTGATTATCTTTCAAAGTAAAGCTTCTAGAGAGAAAATGAACACTGCTCTAACTTGGAAGAGTACGTTGACATATCCCAAACTGTGGCTTCTCATTTCAGAGTAACACATGTGTGTTTCTCACAAAAGCATTTCATGAATTTCTAACCTTTTCAAAAGAACGTGCTTATCTTTCAATGTAAAGCTTCTACAGAGAAAATGAACACAGTTCTAACTTCTAACAATAGTGTAACATATCCCGATTAACAACTTCTCATTTCAGAGTAACACATGTGTGTTTCTCACAAAAGCATTTCATGAATTTCTTACCCTTTCAAAAGAACGTGATTATCTTTCAAAGTAAAGCTTCTAGAGAGAAAATGAACTCTGCTCTTACTTCGAACAGTACGTTTACATATGCCAAACTATGGCTTGTCATTTCACAGTAACACATGTGTGTTTCTCACAAAAGCATTTCATGAATTTCTTACCCTTTCAAAAGAACGTGATTATCTTTCAAAGTAAAGCTTCTAGAGAGAAAATGAACACTGCTCTAACTTGGAAGAGTACGTTTACATATCCCCAACTGTGGCTTCTCATTTCAGAGTAACACATGTGTGTTTCTCACAAAAGCATTTCATGAATTTCTTACCCTTTCAAAAGAACGTGATTATCTTTCAAAGTAAAGCTTCTAGAGAGAAAATGAACACTGCTCTAACTTGGAAGTGTACGTTGACATATCCCAAACTGTGGCTTCTCATTTCAGAGAAACACATGTGTGTTTCTCACAAAAGCATTTCATGAAATTCTAACCTTTTCAAATGAACGTCCTTATCTTTCAATGTAAAGCTTCTACAGAGAAAATGAACACAGTGCTAACTTCTAACAATAGTGTAACATATCCCGATTAACAACTTCTCATTTCAGAGTAACACATGTGTGTTTCTCACAAAAGCATTTCATGAATTTCTTACCCTTTCAAAAGAACGTGATTATCTTTCAAAGTAAAGCTTCTAGAGAGAAAATGAACTCTGCTCTAACTTGGAAGAGTACGTTTACATATCCCCAACTGTGGCTTCTCATTTCAGAGTAACACATGTGTGTTTCTCACAAAAGCATTTCATGAATTTCTTACCCTTTCAAAAGAACGTGATTATCTTTCAAAGTAAAGCTTCTAGAGAGAAAATGAACTCTGCTCTTACTTCGAACAGTACGTTTACATATCCCCAACTGTGGCTTCTCATTTCAGAGTAACACATGTGTGTTTCTCACAAAAGCATTTCATGAATTTCTTACCCTTTCAAAAGAACGTGATTATCTTTCAAAGTAAAGCTTCTAGAGAGAAAATGAACACTGCTCTAACTTGAAAGAGTACGTTGACATATCCCAAACTGTGGCTTCTCATTTCAGAGTAACACATGTGTGTTTCTCACAAAAGCATTTCATGAAATTCTAACCTTTTCAAAAGAACGTGCTTATCTTTCAATGTAAAGCTTCTACAGAGAAAATGAACACAGTGCTAACTTCTAACAATAGTGTAACATATCCCGATTAACAACTTCTCATTTCAGAGTAACACATGTGTGTTTCTCACAAAAGCATTTCATGAATTTCTTACCCTTTCAAAAGAACGTGATTATCTTTCAAAGTAAAGCTTCTAGAGAGAAAATGAACTCTGCTCTTACTTCGAACAGTATGTTTACATATGCCAAACTAGGGCTTGTCATTTCACAGTAACCAATGTGTGTTTCTCACAAAAGCATTTCATGAATTTCTTACCTTTTCAAATGAACGTGCTTATCTTTCAAAGTAAAGCTTCTACAGAGAAAATGAACACTGCTCTAACTTCTAACAATACGTGTAACATATCGCGATAACAACTTCTCATTTCAGAGTAACACATGTGTGTTTCTCACAAAAGCATTTCATGAATTTCTTACCCTTTCAAAAGAACGTGATTATCTTTCAAAGTAAAGCTTCTAGAGAGAAAATGAACACTGCTCTAACTTGGAAGAGTACGTTGACATATCCTCAACTGTGGCTTCTCATTTCAGAGTAACACATGTGTGTTTCTCACAAAAGCATTTCATGAATTTCTTACCCTTTCAAAAGAACGTGATTATCTTTCAAAGTAAAGCTTCTAGAGAGAAAATGAACACTGCTCTAACTTGGAAGTGTACGTTGACATATCCCAAACTGTGGCTTCTCATTTCAGAGAAACACATGTGTGTTTCTCACAAAAGCATTTCATGAATTTCTTACCCTTTCAAAAGAATGTGATTATCTTTCAAAGTAAAGCTTCTAGAGAGAAAATGAACTCTGCTTTACTTCGAACAGTACGTTTACATATGCCAAACTAGGGCTTGTCATTTCACAGTAACCAATGAGTGTTTCTCACAAAAGCATTTCATGAATTTCTTACCCTTTCAAAAGAACGTGATTATCTTTCAAAGTAAAGCTTCTAGAGAGAAAATGAACACTGCTCTAACTTGGAAGAGTACGTTGACATATCCCAAACTGTGGCTTCTCATTTCAGAGTAACACATGTGTGTTTCTCACAAAAGCATTTCATGAAATTCTAACTCTTTCAAAAGAACGTGCTTATCTTTCAATGTAAAGCTTCTACAGAGAAAATGAACACAGTGCTAACTTCTAACAATAGTGTAACATATCCCGATTAACAACTTCTCATTTCAGAGTAACACATGTGTGTTTCTCACAAAAGCATTTCATGAATTTCTTACCCTTTCAAAAGAACACGTTTATCTTTCAAAGTAAAGCTTCTAGAGAGAAAATGAACACTGCTCTAACTTGGAAGAGTACGTTGACATATCCCAAACTGTGGCTTCTCATTTCAGAGTAACACATGTGTGTTTCTCAAAAAAGCATTTCATGAATTTCTTACCTTTTCAAATGAACGTGCTTATCTTTCAATGTAAAGCTTCTACAGAGAAAATGAACACTGTTCTAACTTCTAACAATACGTGTAACATATCCCGATTAACAAGCTTCTCATTTCAGAGTAACACATGTGTGTTTCTCACAAAAGCATTTCATGAATTTCTTACCCTTTCAAAAGAACGTGATTATCTTTCAAAGTAAAGCTTCTAGAGAGAAAATGAACTCTGCTCTTACTTCGAACAGTACGTTTACATATGCCAAACTATGGCTTGTCATTTCACAGTAACCAATGAGTGTTTCTCACAAAAGCATTTCATGAATTTCTTACCCTTTCAAAAGAACGTGATTATCTTTCAAAGTAAAGCTTCTAGAGAGAAAATGAACACTGCTCTAACTTGGAAGAGTACGTTGACATATCCCCAACTGTGGCTTCTCATTTCAGAGAAACACATGTGTGTTTCTCACCAAAGCATTTCATGAAATTCTAACCTTTTCAAATGAACGTCCTTATCTTTCAATGTAAAGCTTCTACAGAGAAAATGAACACAGTGCTAACTTCTAACAATAGTGTAACATATCCCGATTAACAACTTCTCATTTCAGAGTAACACATGTGTGTTTCTCACAAAAGCATTTCATGAATTTCTTACCCTTTCAAAAGAACGTGATTATCTTTCAAAGTAAAGCTTCTAGAGAGAAAATGAACACTGCTCTAACTTGGAAGAGTACGTTGACATATCCCCAACTGTGGCTTCTCATTTCAGAGTAACACATGTGTGTTTCTCACAAAAGCATTTCATGAATTTCTTACCCTTTCAAAAGAATGTGATTATCTTTCAAAGTAAAGCTTCTAGAGAGAAAATGAACTCTGCTCTTACTTCGAACAGTACGTTTACATATGCCAAACTAGGGCTTGTCATTTCACAGTAACCAATGAGTGTTTCTCACAAAAGCATTTCATGAATTTCTTACCCTTTCAAAAGAACGTGATTATCTTTCAAAGTAAAGCTTCTAGAGAGAAAATGAACACTGCTCTAACTTGGAAGAGTACGTTGACATATCCCCAACTGTGGCTTCTCATTTCAGAGTAACACATGTGTGTTTCTCACAAAAGCATTTCATGAATTTCTTACCCTTTCAAAAGAACGTGATTATCTTTCAAAGTAAAGCTTCTAGAGAGAAAATGAACACTGCTCTAACTTGAAAGAGTACGTTGACATATCCCCAACTGTGGCTTCTCATTTCAGAGTAACACATGTGTGTTTCTCACAAAAGCATTTCATGAATTTCTTACCCTTTCAAAAGAACGTGATTATCTTTCAAAGTAAAGCTTCTAGAGAGAAAATGAACACTGCTCTAACTTGTAAGAGTACGTTTACATATCCCAAACTATGCTTCTCATTTCAGAGTAACACATGTGTGTTTCTCACAAAAGCATTTCATGAATTTCTTACCCTTTCAAAAGAACGTGATTATCTTTCAAAGTAAAGCTTCTAGAGAGAAAATGAACTCTGCTCTTACTTCGAACAGTACGTTTACATATGCCAAACTAGGGCTTGTCATTTCACAGTAACCAATGAGTGTTTCTCACAAAAGCATTTCATGAATTTCTTACCCTTTCAAAAGAACGTGATTATCTTTCAAAGTAAAGCTTCTAGAGAGAAAATGAACACTGCTCTAACTTGGAAGAGTACGTTGACATATCCCAAACTGTGGCTTCTCATTTCAGAGAAACACATGTGTGTTTCTCACAAAAGCATTTCATGAAATTCTAACCTTTTCAAATGAACGTGCTTATCTTTCAATGTAAAGCTTCTACAGAGAAAATGAACACAGTGGTAACTTCTAACAATAGTGTAACATATCGCGAATAACAACTTCTCATTTCAGAGTAACACATGTGTGTTTCTCACAAAAGCATTTCATGAATTTCTTACCCTTTCAAAAGAACGTGATTATCTTTCAAAGTAAAGCTTCTAGAGAGAAAATGAACACTGCTCTAACTTGGAAGAGTACGTTTACATATCCCAAACTGTAGCTTCTCATTTCAGAGTAACACATGTGTGTTTCTCACAAAAGCATTTCATGAATTTCTTACCCTTTCAAAAGAACGTGATTATCTTTCAAAGTAAAGCTTCTAGAGAGAAAATGAACTCTGCTCTTACTTCGAACAGTACGTTTACATATGCCAAACTAGGGCTTGTCATTTC
The DNA here is from genome assembly GCA_963919715.1 of Microtus obscurus. Lineage (NCBI taxonomy): Eukaryota > Metazoa > Chordata > Mammalia > Rodentia > Cricetidae > Microtus > Microtus obscurus. The sequence goes on along the minus strand of CAWTZC010000504.1, from coordinate 261,902 downwards.
ACAGTAAGCAATGTGTGTTTCTCACAAAAGCATTTCATGAATTTCTTACCCTTTCAAAAGAACGTGATTATCTTTCAAAGTAAAGCTTCTAGAGAGAAAATGAACACTGCTCTAACTTGGAAGAGTACGTTGACATATCCCCAACTGTGGCTTCTCATTTCAGAGTAACACATGTGTGTTTCTCACAAAAGCATTTCATGAATTTCTTACCCTTTCAAAAGAACGTGATTATCTTTCAAAGTAAAGCTTCTAGAGAGAAAATGAACACTGCTCTAACTTGAAAGAGTACGTTTACATATCCCCAACTGTGGCTTCTCATTTCAGAGTAACACATGTGTGTTTCTCACAAAAGCATTTCATGAATTTCTTACCCTTTCAAAAGAATGTGATTATCTTTCAAAGTAAAGCTTCTACAGAGAAAATGAACACTGCTCTTACTTCGAACAGTACGTTTACATATGCCAAACTATGGCTTCTCATTTCAGAGTAACACATGTGTGTTTCTCACAAAAGCATTTCATGAATTTCTTACCCTTTCAAAAGAACGTGATTATCTTTCAAAGGAAAGCTTCTAGAGAGAAAATGAACACTGCTCTAACTTGGAAGAGTACGTTGACATATCCCCAACTGTGGCTTCTCATTTCAGAGAAACACATGTGTGTTTCTCACAAAAGCATTTCATGAAATTCTAACCTTTTCAAATGAACGTCCTTATCTTTCAATGTAAAGCTTCTACAGAGAAAATGAACACAGTGCTAACTTCTAACAATAGTGTAACATATCCCGATTAACAACTTCTCATTTCAGAGTAACACATGTGTGTTTCTCACAAAAGCATTTCATGAATTTCTTACCCTTTCAAAAGAACGTGATTATCTTTCAAAGTAAAGCTTCTAGAGAGAAAATGAACTCTGCTCTTACTTCGAACAGTACGTTTACATATGCCAAACTATGGCTTCTCATTTCACAGTAACAAATGTGTGTTTCTCACAAAAGCATTTCATGAATTTCTTACCCTTTCAAAAGAACGTGATTATCTTTCAAAGTAAAGCTTCTAGAGAGAAAATGAACACTGCTCTAACTTGGAAGAGTACGTTGACATATCCCAAACTGTGGCTTCTCATTTCAGAGTAACACATGTGTGTTTCTCACAAAAGCATTTCATGAATTTCTAACCTTTTCAAAAGAACGTGCTTATCTTTCAATGTAAAGCTTCTACAGAGAAAATGAACACAGTGCTAACTTCTAACAATAGTGTAACATATCCCGAATTAACAACTTCTCATTTCAGAGTAACACATGTGTGTTTCTCACAAAAGCATTTCATGAATTTCTTACCCTTTCAAAAGAACGTGATTATCTTTCAAAGTAAAGCTTCTAGAGAGAAAATGAACACTGCTCTAACTTGGAAGAGTACGTTGACATATCCCCAACTGTGGCTTCTCATTTCAGAGTAACACATGTGTGTTTCTCACAAAAGCATTTCATGAATTTCTTACCCTTTCAAAAGAACGTGATTATCTTTCAAAGTAAAGCTTCTAGAGAGAAAATGAACTCTGCTCTTACTTCGAACAGTACGTTTACATATGCCAAACTAGGGCTTGTCATTTCACAGTAACCAATGAGTGTTTCTCACAAAAGCATTTCATGAATTTCTTACCCTTTCAAAAGAACGTGATTATCTTTCAAAGTAAAGCTTCTAGAGAGAAAATGAACACTGCTCTAACTTGGAAGAGTACGTTGACATATCCCCAACTGTGGCTTCTCATTTCAGAGTAACACATGTGTGTTTCTCACAAAAGCATTTCATGAATTTCTTACCCTTTCAAAAGAACGTGATTATCTTTCAAAGTAAAGCTTCTAGAGAGAAAATGAACACAGTGCTCTAACTTCTAAAGAGTACGTTGACATATCCCCAACTAGTGGCTTCTCATTTCAGAGTAACACATGTGTGTTTCTCACAAAAGCATTTCATGAATTTCTTACCCTTTCAAAAGAACGTGATTATCTTTCAAAGTAAAGCTTCTAGAGAGAAAATGAACACTGCTCTAACTTCGAAGAGTACGTTGACATATCCCAAACTGTGGCTTCTCATTTCAGAGTAACACATGTGTGTTTCTCACAAAAGCATTTCATGAATTTCTTACCCTTTCAAAAGAATGTGATTATCTTTCAAAGTAAAGCTTCTAGAGAGAAAATGAACTCTGCTCTTACTTCGAACAGTACGTTTACATATGCCAAACTAGGGCTTGTCATTTCACAGTAACAAATGAGTGTTTCTCACAAAAGCATTTCATGAAATTCTTACCTTTTCAAATGAACGTGCTTATCTTTCAATGTAAAGCTTCTACAGAGAAAATGAACACTGCTCTAACTTCTAAGAATACGTTAACATATCCCCAACTGCAACTTCTCATTTCAGAGTAACACATGTGTGTTTCTCACAAAAGCATTTCATGAATTTCTTACCCTTTCAAAAGAACGTGATTATCTTTCAAAGTAAAGCTTCTAGAGAGAAAATGAACACTGCTCTAACTTGGAAGAGTACGTTGACATATCCCAAACTGTGGCTTCTCATTTCAGAGAAACACATGTGTGTTTCTCACAAAAGCATTTCATGAAATTCTAACCTTTTCAAATGAACGTCCTTATCTTTCAATGTAAAGCTTCTACAGAGAAAATGAACACAGTGGTAACTTCTAACAATAGTGTAACATATCGCGAATAACAACTTCTCATTTCAGAGTAACACATGTGTGTTTCTCACAAAAGCATTTCATGAATTTCTTACCCTTTCAAAAGAACGTGATTATCTTTCAAAGTAAAGCTTCTAGAGAGAAAATGAACTCTGCTCTTACTTCGAACAGTACGTTTACATATGCCAAACTGTGGCTTCTCATTTCAGAGTAACACATGTGTGTTTCTCACAAAAGCATTTCATGAATTTCTTACCCTTTCAAAAGAACGTGATTATCTTTCAAAGTAAAGCTTCTAGAGAGAAAATGAACTCTGCTCTTACTTCGAACAGTACGTTTACATATGCCAAACTAGGGCTTGTCATTTCACAGTAACCAATGAGTGTTTCTCACAAAAGCATTTCATGAATTTCTTACCCTTTCAAAAGAACGTGATTATCTTTCAAAGTAAAGCTTCTAGAGAGAAAATGAACACTGCTCTAACTTGGAAGAGTACGTTGACATATCCCCAACTGTGGCTTCTCATTTCAGAGTAACACATGTGTGTTTCTCACAAAAGCATTTCATGAATTTCTTACCCTTTCAAAAGAACGTGATTATCTTTCAAAGTAAAGCTTCTAGAGAGAAAATGAGGCTTCTCATTTCAGAGTAACACATGTGTGTTTCTCACAAAAGCATTTCATGAATTTCTTACCCTTTCAAAAGAACGTGATTATCTTTCAAAGTAAAGCTTCTAGAGAGAAAATGAACTCTGCTCTTACTTCGAACAGTACGTTTACATATGCCAAACTAGGGCTTCTCATTTCAGAGTAACACATGTGTGTTTCTCACAAAAGCATTTCATGAATTTCTTACCCTTTCAAAAGAACGTGATTATCTTTCAAAGTAAAGCTTCTAGAGAGAAAATGAACACTGCTCTAACTTGGAAGAGTACGTTGACATATCCCCAACTGTGGCTTCTCATTTCAGAGTAACACATGTGTGTTTCTCACAAAAGCATTTCATGAAATTCTTACCTTTTCAAATGAACGTGCTTATCTTTCAATGTAAAGCTTCTACAGAGAAAATGAACACAGTGCTAACTTCTAACAATAGTGTAACATATCCCGATTAACAACTTCTCATTTCAGAGTAACACATGTGTGTTTCTCACAAAAGCATTTCATGAATTTCTTACCCTTTCAAAAGAACGTGATTATCTTTCAAAGTAAAGCTTCTAGAGAGAAAATGAGGCTTCTCATTTCAGAGTAACACATGTGTGTTTCTCACAAAAGCATTTCATGAATTTCTTACCCTTTCAAAAGAACGTGATTATCTTTCAAAGTAAAGCTTCTAGAGAGAAAATGAACTCTGCTCTTACTTCGAACAGTACGTTTACATATCCCAAACTAGTGGCTTCTCATTTCAGAGTAACACATGTGTGTTTCTCACAAAAGCATTTCATGAAATTCTTACCTTTTCAAATGAACGTGCTTATCTTTCAATGTAAAGCTTCTACAGAGAAAATGAACACAGTGCTAACTTCTAACAATACGTGTAACATATCGCGATAACAACTTCTCATTTCAGAGTAACACATGTGTGTTTCTCACAAAAGCATTTCATGAATTTCTTACCCTTTCAAAAGAACGTGATTATCTTTCAAAGTAAAGCTTCTAGAGAGAAAATGAACACTGCTCTAACTTGGAAGAGTACGTTGACATATCCCCAACTGTGGCTTCTCATTTCAGAGTAACACATGTGTGTTTCTCACAAAAGCATTTCATGAATTTCTTACCCTTTCAAAAGAATGTGATTATCTTTCAAAGTAAAGCTTCTAGAGAGAAAATGAACTCTGCTCTTACTTCGAACAGTACGTTTACATATGCCAAACTAGGGCTTGTCATTTCAGAGTAACCAATGTGTGTTTCTCACAAAAGCATTTCATGAATTTCTTACCCTTTCAAAAGAACGTGATTATCTTTCAAAGTAAAGCTTCTAGAGAGAAAATGAACACTGCTCTAACTTGGAAGAGTACGTTGACATATCCCAAACTGTGGCTTCTCATTTCAGAGTAACACATGTGTGTTTCTCACAAAAGCATTTCATGAAATTCTAACCTTTTCAAAAGAACGTGCTTATCTTTCAATGTAAAGCTTCTACAGAGAAAATGAACACAGTGCTCAACTTCTAACAATAGTGTAACATATCCCGATTAACAACTTCTCATTTCAGAGTAACACATGTGTGTTTCTCACAAAAGCATTTCATGAATTTCTTACCCTTTCAAAAGAACGTGATTATCTTTCAAAGTAAAGCTTCTAGAGAGAAAATGAACACTGCTCTAACTTGGAAGAGTACGTTTACATATCCCAAACTGTGGCTTCTCATTTCAGAGTAACACATGTGTGTTTCTCACAAAAGCATTTCATGAAATTCTAACCTTTTCAAATGAACGTGCTTATCTTTCAAAGTAAAGCTTCTACAGAGAAAATGAACACATGCTCAACTTCTAACAATACGTGTAACATATCCCAAACTAACAACTTCTCATTTCACAGTAACACATGTGTGTTTCTCACAAAAGCATTTCATGAATTTCTTACCCTTTCAAAAGAACGTGATTATCTTTCAAAGTAAAGCTTCTAGAGAGAAAATGAACACTGCTCTAACTTCGAACAGTACGTTTACATATCCCAAACTATGGCTTCTCATTTCAGAGTAACACATGTGTGTTTCTCACAAAAGCATTTCATGAATTTCTTACCCTTTCAAAAGAACGTGATTATCTTTCAAAGTAAAGCTTCTAGAGAGAAAATGAACTCTGCTCTTACTTCGAACAGTACGTTTACATATCCCCAACTGTGGCTTCTCATTTCAGAGTAACACATGTGTGTTTCTCACAAAAGCATTTCATGAATTTCTTACCCTTTCAAAAGAACGTGATTATCTTTCAAAGTAAAGCTTCTAGAGAGAAAATGAACACTGCTCTAACTTGAAAGAGTACGTTTACATATCCCAAACTATGGCTTCTCATTTCAGAGTAACACATGTGTGTTTCTCACAAAAGCATTTCATGAATTTCTTACCCTTTCAAAAGAACGTGATTATCTTTCAAAGTAAAGCTTCTAGAGAGAAAATGAACACTGCTCTAACTTGGAAGAGTACGTTTACATATCCCCAACTGTGGCTTCTCATTTCAGAGTAACACATGTGTGTTTCTCACAAAAGCATTTCATGAATTTCTTACCCTTTCAAAAGAACGTGCTTATCTTTCAAAGTAAAGCTTCTAGAGAGAAAATGAACTCTGCTCTTACTTCGAACAATACGTTTACATATCCCAAACTAGCGGCTTCTCATTTCAGAGTAACACATGTGTGTTTCTCACAAAAGCATTTCATGAATTTCTTACCCTTTCAAAAGAACGTGATTATCTTTCAAAGTAAAGCTTCTAGAGAGAAAATGAACACATGCTCTAACTTCGAAGAGTACGTTGACATATCCCCAACTGTGGCTTCTCATTTCAGAGTAACACATGTGTGTTTCTCACAAAAGCATTTCATGAATTTCTTACCCTTTCAAAAGAACGTGATTATCTTTCAAAGTAAAGCTTCTAGAGAGAAAATGAACTCTGCTCTTACTTCGAACAGTACGTTTACATATGCCAAACTAGGGCTTTTCATTTCACAGTAACCAATGTGTGTTTCTCACAAAAGCATTTCATGAATTTCTTACCCTTTCAAAAGAACGTGATTATCTTTCAAAGTAAAGCTTCTAGAGAGAAAATGAACACTGCTCTAACTTGGAAGAGTACGTTGACATATCCCAAACTGTGGCTTCTCATTTCAGAGTAACACATGTGTGTTTCTCACAAAAGCATTTCATGAAATTCTAACCTTTTCAAAAGAACGTGCTTATCTTTCAAAGTAAAGCTTCTACAGAGAAAATGAACACAGTGCTCTAACTTCTAACAATACGTGTAACATATCCCGATTAACAACTTCTCATTTCAGAGTAACACATGTGTGTTTCTCACAAAAGCATTTCATGAATTTCTTACCCTTTCAAAAGAACGTGATTATCTTTCAAAGTAAAGCTTCTAGAGAGAAAATGAACACTGCTCTAACTTGGAAGAGTACGTTGACATATCCCAAACTGTGGCTTCTCATTTCAGAGTAACACATGTGTGTTTCTCACAAAAGCATTTCATGAAATTCTTACCTTTTCAAATGAACGTCCTTATCTTTCAATGTAAAGCTTCTACAGAGAAAATGAACACAGTGCTAACTTCTAACAATAGTGTAACATATCCCATTAACAACTTCTCATTTCAGAGTAACACATGTGTGTTTCTCACAAAAGCATTTCATGAATTTCTTACCCTTTCAAAAGAACGTGATTATCTTTCAAAGTAAAGCTTCTAGAGAGAAAATGAACTCTGCTCTTACTTCGAACAGTACGTTTACATATGCCAAACTATGGCTTCTCATTTCAGAGTAACACAATGAGTGTTTCTCACAAAAGCATTTCATGAATTTCTTACCCTTTCAAAAGAACGTGATTATCTTTCAAAGTAAAGCTTCTAGAGAGAAAATGAACACTGCTCTAACTTGGAAGAGTACGTTGACATATCCCAAACTGTGGCTTCTCATTTCAGAGAAACACATGTGTGTTTCTCACAAAAGCATTTCATGAAATTCTAACCTTTTCAAATGAACGTCCTTATCTTTCAATGTAAAGCTTCTACAGAGAAAATGAACACAGTGCTAACTTCTAACAATAGTGTAACATATCCCGATTAACAACTTCTCATTTCAGAGTAACACATGTGTGTTTCTCACAAAAGCATTTCATGAATTTCTTACCCTTTCAAAAGAACGTGATTATCTTTCAAAGTAAAGCTTCTAGAGAGAAAATGAACTCTGCTCTTACTTCGAACAGTACGTTTACATATGCCAAACTGTGGCTTCTCATTTCAGAGTAACACATGTGTGTTTCTCACAAAAGCATTTCATGAATTTCTTACCCTTTCAAAAGAACGTGATTATCTTTCAAAGTAAAGCTTCTAGAGAGAAAATGAACTCTGCTCTTACTTCGAACAGTACGTTTACATATCCCAAACTATGGCTTCTCATTTCAGAGTAACACAATGTGTGTTTCTCACAAAAGCATTTCATGAATTTCTTACCCTTTCAAAAGAACGTGATTATCTTTCAAAGTAAAGCTTCTAGAGAGAAAATGAACACTGCTCTAACTTGGAACAGTACGTTGACATATCCCCAACTGTGGCTTCTCATTTCAGAGTAACACATGTGTGTTTCTCACAAAAGCATTTCATGAATTTCTTACCCTTTCAAAAGAACGTGATTATCTTTCAAAGTAAAGCTTCTAGAGAGAAAATGAACACTGCTCTTACTTCGAACAATACGTTTACATATCCCAAACTAGTGGCTTCTCATTTCAGAGTAACACATGTGTGTTTCTCACAAAAGCATTTCATGAATTTCTTACCCTTTCAAAAGAACGTGATTATCTTTCAAAGTAAAGCTTCTAGAGAGAAAATGAACTCTGCTCTTACTTCGAACAGTACGTTTACATATGCCAAACTATGGCTTCTCATTTCAGAGTAACACATGTGTGTTTCTCACAAAAGCATTTCATGAATTTCTTACCCTTTCAAAAGAACGTGATTATCTTTCAAAGTAAAGCTTCTAGAGAGAAAATGAACTCTGCTCTTACTTCGAACAGTACGTTTACATATGCCAAACTAGGGCTTGTCATTTCACAGTAACCCATGTGTGTTTCTCACAAAAGCATTTCATGAATTTCTTACCCTTTCAAAAGAACGTGATTATCTTTCAAAGTAAAGCTTCTAGAGAGAAAATGAACACTGCTCTAACTTGGAAGAGTACGTTGACATATCCCAAACTGTGGCTTCTCATTTCAGAGTAACACATGTGTGTTTCTCACAAAAGCATTTCATGAAATTCTAACCTTTTCAAAAGAACGTGCTTATCTTTCAATGTAAAGCTTCTACAGAGAAAATGAACACAGTGCTAACTTCTAACAATAGTGTAACATATCCCGATTAACAACTTCTCATTTCAGAGTAACACATGTGTGTTTCTCACAAAAGCATTTCATGAATTTCTTACCCTTTCAAAAGAACGTGATTATCTTTCAAAGTAAAGCTTCTAGAGAGAAAATGAACACTGCTCTAACTTGGAAGAGTACGTTTACATATCCCAAACTGTGGCTTCTCATTTCAGAGTAACACATGTGTGTTTCTCACAAAAGCATTTCATGAATTTCTTACCCTTTCAAAAGAACGTGATTATCTTTCAAAGTAAAGCTTCTAGAGAGAAAATGAACTCTGCTCTTACTTCGAACAGTACGTTTACATATCCCAAACTAGGGCTTCTCATTTCACAGTAACAAATGAGTGTTTCTCACAAAAGCATTTCATGAATTTCTTACCCTTTCAAAAGAACGTGATTATCTTTCAAAGTAAAGCTTCTAGAGAGAAAATGAACACTGCTCTAACTTGGAAGAGTACGTTGACATATCCCCAACTGTGGCTTCTCATTTCAGAGTAACACATGTGTGTTTCTCACAAAAGCATTTCATGAATTTCTTACCCTTTCAAAAGAACGTGATTATCTTTCAAAGTAAAGCTTCTAGAGAGAAAATGAACACATGCTCTAACTTCTAACAGTACGTTGACATATCCCACAACTGTGGCTTCTCATTTCAGAGTAACACATGTGTGTTTCTCACAAAAGCATTTCATGAATTTCTTACCCTTTCAAAAGAACGTGATTATCTTTCAAAGTAAAGCTTCTAGAGAGAAAATGAACTCTGCTCTTACTTCGAACAGTACGTTTACATATGCCAAACTAGGGCTTGTCATTTCACAGTAACCAATGAGTGTTTCTCACAAAAGCATTTCATGAATTTCTTACCCTTTCAAAAGAACGTGATTATCTTTCAAAGTAAAGCTTCTAGAGAGAAAATGAACACTGCTCTAACTTGGAAGAGTACGTTGACATATCCCCAACTGTGGCTTCTCATTTCAGAGTAACACATGTGTGTTTCTCACCAAAGCATTTCATGAAATTCTAACCTTTTCAAATGAACGTCCTTATCTTTCAATGTAAAGCTTCTACAGAGAAAATGAACACAGTGCTAACTTCTAACAATAGTGTAACATATCCCGAATTAACAACTTCTCATTTCAGAGTAACACATGTGTGTTTCTCACAAAAGCATTTCATGAATTTCTTACCCTTTCAAAAGAACGTGATTATCTTTCAAAGTAAAGCTTCTAGAGAGAAAATGAACTCTGCTCTTACTTCGAACAGTACGTTTACATATGCCAAACTATGGCTTCTCATTTCACAGTAACACATGTGTGTTTCTCACAAAAGCATTTCATGAATTTCTTACCCTTTCAAAAGAACGTGATTATCTTTCAAAGTAAAGCTTCTAGAGAGAAAATGAACACTGCTCTAACTTCGAACAGTACGTTTACATATCCCAAACTGTGGCTTCTCATTTCACAGTAACACATGTGTGTTTCTCACAAAAGCATTTCATGAATTTCTTACCCTTTCAAAAGAACGTGATTATCTTTCAAAGTAAAGCTTCTAGAGAGAAAATGAACACTGCTCTAACTTCGAACAATACGTTGACATATCCCAAACTGTGGCTTCTCATTTCAGAGTAACACATGTGTGTTTCTCACAAAAGCATTTCATGAATTTCTTACCTTTTCAAAAGAACGTGCTTATCTTTCAATGTAAAGCTTCTAGAGAGAAAATGAACACATGCTCTAACTTCGAACAATACGTTAACATATCCGCAACTACGACTTCTCATTTCAGAGTAACACATGTGTGTTTCTCACAAAAGCATTTCATGAATTTCTTACCCTTTCAAAAGAACGTGATTATCTTTCAAAGTAAAGCTTCTAGAGAGAAAATGAACACTGCTCTAACTTCGAAGAGTACGTTTACATATCCCCAACTGTGGCTTCTCATTTCAGAGTAACACATGTGTGTTTCTCACAAAAGCATTTCATGAATTTCTTACCCTTTCAAAAGAACGTGATTATCTTTCAAAGTAAAGCTTCTAGAGAGAAAATGAACTCTGCTCTTACTTCGAACAGTACGTTTACATATGCCAAACTAGGGCTTCTCATTTCACAGTAACCAATGAGTGTTTCTCACAAAAGCATTTCATGAATTTCTTACCCTTTCAAAAGAACGTGATTATCTTTCAAAGTAAAGCTTCTAGAGAGAAAATGAACACTGCTCTAACTTGGAAGAGTACGTTGACATATCCCAAACTGTGGCTTCTCATTTCAGAGTAACACATGTGTGTTTCTCACAAAAGCATTTCATGAAATTCTAACCTTTTCAAATGAACGTGCTTATCTTTCAATGTAAAGCTTCTACAGAGAAAATGAACACAGTGCTAACTTCTAACAATAGTGTAACATATCCCGATTAACAACTTCTCATTTCAGAGTAACACATGTGTGTTTCTCACAAAAGCATTTCATGAATTTCTTACCCTTTCAAAAGAACATGATTATCTTTCAAAGTAAAGCTTCTAGAGAGAAAATGAACACTGCTCTAACTTGGAAGAGTACGTTTACATATCCCAAACTGTGGCTTCTCATTTCAGAGTAACACATGTGTGTTTCTCACAAAAGCATTTCATGAATTTCTTACCTTTTCAAATGAACGTGCTTATCTTTCAATGTAAAGCTTCTACAGAGAAAATGAACTCTGCTCTAACTTCGAACAATACGTTTAACATATGCCAAACTAACAACTTCTCATTTCAGAGTAACACATGTGTGTTTCTCACAAAAGCATTTCATGAATTTCTTACCCTTTCAAAAGAACGTGATTATCTTTCAAAGTAAAGCTTCTAGAGAGAAAATGAACTCTGCTCTAACTTCGAACAGTACGTTGACATATCCCAAACTGTGGCTTCTCATTTCAGAGTAACACATGTGTGTTTCTCACAAAAGCATTTCATGAATTTCTTACCCTTTCAAAAGAACGTGTTTATCTTTCAAAGTAAAGCTTCTAGAGAGAAAATGAACACTGCTCTAACTTGGAAGAGTACGTTGACATATCCCAAACTGTGGCTTCTCATTTCAGAGAAACACATGTGTGTTTCTCACAAAAGCATTTCATGAAATTCTAACCTTTTCAAATGAACGTCCTTATCTTTCAATGTAAAGCTTCTACAGAGAAAATGAACACAGTGCTAACTTCTAACAATAGTGTAACATATCCCGAATTAACAACTTCTCATTTCAGAGTAACACATGTGTGTTTCTCACAAAAGCATTTCATGAATTTCTTACCCTTTCAAAAGAACGTGATTATCTTTCAAAGTAAAGCTTCTAGAGAGAAAATGAACTCTGCTCTAACTTGGAAGAGTACGTTGACATATCCCCAACTGTGGCTTCTCATTTCACAGTAACACATGTGTGTTTCTCACAAAAGCATTTCATGAATTTCTTACCCTTTCAAAAGAACGTGATTATCTTTCAAAGTAAAGCTTCTAGAGAGAAAATGAACTCTGCTCTAACTTGGAAGAGTACGTTTACATATCCCCAACTGTGGCTTCTCATTTCAGAGTAACACATGTGTGTTTCTCACAAAAGCATTTCATGAATTTCTTACCCTTTCAAAAGAACGTGATTATCTTTCAAAGTAAAGCTTCTAGAGAGAAAATGAACACTGCTCTTACTTCGAACAGTACGTTTACATATCCCAAACTATGGCTTCTCATTTCAGAGTAACACATGTGTGTTTCTCACAAAAGCATTTCATGAAATTCTTACCTTTTCAAAAGAACGTGCTTATCTTTCAATGTAAAGCTTCTACAGAGAAAATGAACACAGTGCTAACTTCTAACAATACGTGTAACATATCGCGAATAACAACTTCTCATTTCAGAGTAACACATGTGTGTTTCTCACAAAAGCATTTCATGAATTTCTTACCCTTTCAAAAGAACGTGATTATCTTTCAAAGTAAAGCTTCTAGAGAGAAAATGAACACTGCTCTAACTTGGAAGAGTACGTTTACATATCCCAAACTGTGGCTTCTCATTTCAGAGTAACACATGTGTGTTTCTCACAAAAGCATTTCATGAATTTCTTACCCTTTCAAAAGAACGTGATTATCTTTCAAAGTAAAGCTTCTAGAGAGAAAATGAACTCTGCTCTTACTTCGAACAGTACGTTTACATATGCCAAACTAGGGCTTCTCATTTCACAGTAACCAATGTGTGTTTCTCACAAAAGCATTTCATGAATTTCTTACCCTTTCAAAAGAACGTGATTATCTTTCAAAGTAAAGCTTCTAGAGAGAAAATGAACACTGCTCTAACTTGGAAGAGTACGTTGACATATCCCCAACTGTGGCTTCTCATTTCAGAGTAACACATGTGTGTTTCTCACAAAAGCATTTCATGAATTTCTTACCCTTTCAAAAGAACGTGATTATCTTTCAAAGTAAAGCTTCTAGAGAGAAAATGAACTCTGCTCTTACTTCGAACAATACGTTTACATATGCCAAACTAGGGCTTCTCATTTCAGAGTAACACATGTGTGTTTCTCACAAAAGCATTTCATGAATTTCTTACCCTTTCAAAAGAACGTGATTATCTTTCAAAGTAAAGCTTCTAGAGAGAAAATGAACACTGCTCTAACTTGGAAGAGTACGTTGACATATCCCAAACTGTGGCTTCTCATTTCAGAGTAACACATGTGTGTTTCTCACAAAAGCATTTCATGAATTTCTTACCTTTTCAAATAGAACGTGCTTATCTTTCAAAGTAAAGCTTCTAGAGAGAAAATGAACACTGCTCTAACTTGGAACAGTACGTTTACATATCCCAAACTAGGGCTTCTCATTTCAGAGTAACACATGTGTGTTTCTCACAAAAGCATTTCATGAATTTCTTACCCTTTCAAAAGAACGTGATTATCTTTCAAAGTAAAGCTTCTACAGAGAAAATGAACACTGCTCTAACTTCGAACAATACTTAGACATATCCCAAACTGGGGCTTCTCATTTCAGAGTAACACATGTGTGTTTCTCACAAAAGCATTTCATGAATTTCTTACCCTTTCAAAAGAACGTGATTATCTTTCAAAGTAAAGCTTCTAGAGAGAAAATGAACACTGCTCTAACTTCGAACAGTACGTTTACATATCCCAAACTGCGGCTTCTCATTTCAGAGTAACACTTGTGTGTTTCTCACAAAAGCATTTCATGAATTTCTTACCATTTCAAAAGAACATGATTATCTTTCAAAGTAAAGCTTCTAGAGAGAAAATGAACTCTGCTCTAACTTCGAACAGTACATTGACATATCCCAAACTGTGGCTTCTCATTTCAGAGAAACACTTGTGTGTTTCTCACAAAAGCATTTCATGAAATTCTAACCTTTTCAAAAGAACATGATTATCTTTCAAAGTAAAGCTTCTACAGAGAAAATGAACACATGCTCTAACTTCTAACAATACTTGTAACATATCCCAATAACAACTTCTCATTTCAGAGTAACACATGTGTGTTTCTCACAAAAGCATTTCATGAATTTCTTACCCTTTCAAAAGAACGTGATTATCTTTCAAAGTAAAGCTTCTAGAGAGAAAATGAACACTGCTCTAACTTCTAACAATACGGTAACATATCCCCAACTTCTCATTTCAGAGTAACCATTGTGTGTTTCTCACAAAAGCATTTCATGAATTTCTTACCTTTTCAAAAGAACGTGCTTATCTTTCAATGTAAAGCTTCTAGAGAGAAAATGAACACTGCTCTAACTTCGAACAATACGTTGTAACATATCCCATAACAACTTCTCATTTCAGAGTAACACATGTGCGTTTCTCACAAAAGCATTTCATGAATTTCTTACCCTTTCAAAAGAACGTGATTATCTTTCAAAGTAAAGCTTCTAGAGAGAAAATGAACACTGCTCTTACTTGGAACAGTACGTTTACATATCCCAAACTGTGGCTTCTCATTTCACAGTAACACATGTGTATTTCTCACAAAAGCATTTCATGAATTTCTTACCCTTTCAAAAGAACGTGCTTATCTTTCAAAGTAAAGCTTCTACAGAGAAAATGAACACTGCTCTAACTTCGAACAGTACTTAGACATATCCCAAACTGTGGCTTCTCATTTCAGAGTAACACATGTGTGTTTCTCACAAAAGCATTTCATGAAATTCTTACCCTTTCAAAAGAACGTGATTATCTTTCAAAGTAAAGCTTCTAGAGAGAAAATGAACTCTGCTCTAACTTCGAACAGTACATTGACATATCCCAAACTGTGGCCTTCTCATTTCAGAGTAACACATGTGTGTTTCTCACAAAAGCATTTCATGAATTTCTTACCCTTTCAAATGAACATGATTATCTTTCAATGTAAAGCTTCTACAGAGAAAATGAACACTGCTCTAACTTCGAACAGTACGTTTAACATATCCCAAACTACAGCTTCTCATTTCAGAGTAACACTTGTGTGTTTCTCACAAAAGCATTTCATGAATTTCTTACCCTTTCAAAAGAACGTGATTATCTTTCAAAGTAAAGCTTCTAGGGAGAAAATGAACACTGCTCTAACTTCGAACAGTACGTTGACATATCCCAAACTGTGGCTTCTCATTTCACAGTAACACATGTGTGTTTCTCACAAAAGCTTTTCATGAATTTCTCACCCTTTCAAAAGAACATGATTATCTTTCAAAGTAAAGCTTCTAGAGAGAAAATGAACTCTGCTCTAACTTGAAGAGTACGTTGACATATCCCAAACTGTGGCTTCTCATTTCAGAGTAACACATGTGTGTTTCTCAAAAAAGCATTTCATGAAATTCTTACCCTTTCAAAAGAACGTGCTTATCTTTCAAAGTAAAGCTTCTACAGAGAAAATGAACACATGCTCTAACTTCGAACAGTACTTTAGACATATCCAAACTACTGCTTCTCATTTCAGAGTAACACATGTGTTTTTCTCACAAAAGCATTTCATGAAATTCTTACCCTTTCAAAAGAACGTGGTTATCTTTCAAAGTAAAGCTTCTAGAGAGAAAATGAACACTGCTCAAACTTCGAACAGTACGTTGACATATCCCAAACTATGGCTTCTCATTTCAGAGTAACACATGTGCGTTTCTCACAAAAGCATTTCATGAATTTCTTACCGCTTTCAAAAGAACGTGATTATCTTTCAAAGTAAAGCTTCTAGAGAGAAAATGAACACTGCTCTAACTTCGAACAGTACTTGGACATATCCCAAACTACGGCTTCTCATTTCAAAGTAACACATGTGTGTTTCTCACAAAAGCATTTCATGAAATTCTTACCCTTTCAAAAGAACGTGATTATCTTTCAAAGTAAAGCTTCTACAGAGAAAATGAACACTGCTCTTACTTCGAACAGTACGTTGACATATCCCAAACTGTGGCTTCTCATTTCAGAGTAACACTTGTGTGTTTCTCACAAAAGCATTTCATGAAATTCTTACCCTTTCAAAAGAACGTGCTTATCTTTCAATGTAAAGCTTCTACAGAGAAAATGAACACTGTGCCAACTTCTAACAATAGTGTAACATATCCCCAATAACAACTTCTCATTTCAGAGTAACACATGTGTGTTTCTCACAAAAGCTTTTCATGAATTTCTTACCCTTTCAAAAGAACGTGATTATCTTTCAAAGTAAAGCTTCTAGAGAGAAAATGAACACTGCTCTATCTTGGAACAATACCTGTACATATCCCAAACTGGGGCTTCTCATATCAGAGTAACACATGTGTGTTTCTCACAAAAGCATTTCATGAAATTCTTACCCTTTCAAAAGAACGTGATTATCTTTCAAAGTAAAGCTTCTAGAGAGAAAATGAACTCTGCTCTAACTTCGAAGAGTACGTTGACATATCCCAAACTAGGGCTTCTCATTTCAGAGTAACACCTGTGTTTCTCACAAAAGCATTTCATGAAATTCTTACCTTTTCAAATGAACGTGTTTATCTTTCAAAGAAAAGCTTCTACAGAGAAAATGAACACTGCGCTAACTTCGAACAATAGTGTAACATATCCCGATTAACAACTTCTCATTTCAGAGTAACACATGTGTGTTTCTCACAAAAGCATTTCATGAAATTCTTACCCTTTCAAAACAACGTGATTATCTTTCAAAGTAAAGCTTCTAGAGAGAAAATGAACTCTGCTCTTGATGTGGGAGTGTCATACATCAATCTGTTGATTTCATTGGTTAAAATAAAGAAACCGCCTGAGCTCATTAATAGGCCAACCCTTACGTGGGTGGAGTAAACAGAACAGGAATCTGGGAAAGAGAAGCTAAGTTAGGAGTCGCCATGATGTTCCCACTGCAGAGAGACGCAGGCTAGAATCTCCCCGGTAAGCACACCATGGGGTGCTACACAGATTACCAGAAATGGGCTAGTCCAGGTGCAAGAGCTAGCCAATAAGAGGCTGGAACTAACGGGCCAGGCAGTGTTTAAATGAATACAGTTTGTGTGTAATTATTTCGGGGACTAAGCTAAGCCATGCGGGCGGCCGGGTGAAGTGGGCAGAGCCTGGGCACCCTCTGACTAGATGCTCTTACTTCTAACAGTACGTAGACATATCCCAAACTAGGGCTTCCCATTTCAGAGTAACACATGTGCGTTTCTCACAAAAACATTTTATGAAATTCTGACCCTTTCAAAAGAATGTGATTATCTTTCAAAGTTAAGCTTCTAGAACAAAAATGAACACTGCTCTAATGTCGAACAACACTTGGACATATCCCAAACTAGGGCTTCTCATTTGAGAGTAACACATGTTCGTTTCTCACACAAGCTGATCATGAAATTCTTACCATTTAAAAAGAACGTGATTATCTTTCAAAGGAAAGCTTCACCAGAGAAAAGGAACACTGCTCTAACTTTGGACAGAACTTTGACATATTCCAAACTATGGCTTCTTATTTCAGAGTAACACATGTGTGTTTCTCACAAAAGAATTTCATGAAATTCTTACCCTTTCGAAAGAACGTGGTTATCTTTCAAATAAAGCTTCTACAGAGAAAATGAACACTGCTCTAACTTAGAACAGTACTTAGACATATTCCAAACCAGGGCTTCTCATTTCAGTGTAACACATGTGCGTTTCTCACAAGAGAATTTCATGAAATACTAACCCTTTCAAATGAACGTGATTATCTTTCAAAGTAAAGCTTCTAGAGAGAAAATGAACACTGCTCAAACTTCGAACAGTACTTTGACAAATCCCAAATTAGGGCTTCTCATTTCAGAGTAACACTTGTGCGTTTCTCACAAAAGCATTTCATGAAATTCTCACCCTTTCAAAAGAACATGATTATCAATCAAAAAAAGCTTCTACAGAGAAAGAGAACTCTGCTCTAACTTCGAACAGTACGTTAATATATCCCAAACTGTGTCTTCTCATTTCAGAGTAACACATGTGTGTTTCTCACAAAAGTATTTGATGAAATTCTTACCTTTTCAAATGAAGGTGATTATCTTTCAAGGTAAAGCTTCTACAGAGAATGAACACAGCGCTAACTTCTAACAATAGTGTAACATATCTCAAATAACAACTTCTCATTTAAGAGTAACACATGTGCGTTTCTCACAAAAGCATTTCATGAAATTCTTACCCTTTCAAAAGAACGTGATTATCTTTCAAAGTAAAGCTTCTAGAGAGAAAATGAACTCCGCTCTTACTTCGAACAGTACGTAGACATATCCCAAACTAGGGCTTACCATTTCAGAGAAACACATGTGCATTTCTCACAAAAGAATTTCATGAAATTCTTACCCTTTCAAAAGAACGTGATTATCTTTCAAATAAAGCTTCTACAGAGAAAATGAACACTGCTGTAACTTCGAACAGTACTTAGACATATCCAAACTAGGATTTCTCATTTTAAAGTAACACATGTGTGTTTCTCACAAAAGCATTTCATGAAATTCTTACCCTTTCAAAAGAACATGATTATCATTCAAAGTAAAGCTTGTACAGAGAAAATGAATACTGATCTAACTTTGAACAGTATTTAAACATATTCCAAACTACGGCTTCTCATTTCAGAGTAACATTTGTGCATTTCTCACAAAAGCATTTCATGAAATTCTTAACCATTCAAAACGTGATTATCTTTCAAAGTAAAGCTTCTAGAGAGAAAATGATCTCCGCTCTTACTTATTACAGTACGTTTACATATCCCAAACTAGGGCTTCTCATTTCAGAGTAACACATGTGCGTTTCTCACAAGAGAATTTCATGAAATTCTTACCCTTTCAAAAGAACGTGATTATCTTTCAAAGTAAAGCTTCTAGAGAGAAAATGAACTCTTCTATTTCTTCAAACAGTACATTGCCATATCCCAAACTAGGGCTTCTCATTTCAGAGTAACCCTTGATTGTTTCTCACAAAAGCATTTCATGAAATTTTTACCTCTTCAAATGAACGTGATTATCTTTCAATGTAAAGCTTCTACAGAGAAAATGAACACTGCTTAAACTTCGAACAGTACTTTAGCAAATCCCAAACTAGGGCTTCTCATTTCACAGTAATATTTGTGCATTTCTCACAAAAGATTTTCATGAAATTTTTACCTTTTCAAATGAACCTGTTTATCTTTCAATGTAAAGTTTCAACACATAAAATGAACACTGCGCTAACTTCTAACAATAGTGTAACATATCCCGAATAACAACTACTCATTTCAGAGTAACACATGTGCCTTTCTCACAAAAGCATTTCATGAAATTCTTACCCTTTCAGAAGAATGTGATTATCTTTCCAAGTAAAGCTTCTAGAGAGAAAATGAACTCTGCTCTTACTTCGAACAGTACGTTGACCTATTCCAAACTAGGGCTTCTCATTTCAGAGTAACCCTGCATTTCATGAATTTTTACCTTTTCAAATGAACGTGGTTATCTTTCAATGTAAAGCTTCAACACAGAAAATGAAAACTGCACTAACTTCTAACAATAGTGTAACATATCCCGAATATCAACTACTCATTTCAGAGTAACACATGTGCGTTTGTCACAAAAGCATTTCATGAAATTCTTACCCTTTCAGAAGAACGTGATTATCTTTCAAATAAAGCATCTAGAGAAAAATGAACACTTCTCTAACTGTGAACAGTTTTTCGACATATTCCAAACTACGGCTTCTCATTTCAGAGTAACACATGTGCGTTTCTCACAAAAGCATTTCATGAAATTCTTAACCTTTCAAAAGAACGTCATTATATTTCAAAGTAAAGCGTCTAGAGAGAAATATGAACACTGCGCTAATGTCGAACAACACTTGGACATATCCCAAACTAGGGCTTCTCATTTGAGAGTAACACATGTGCGTTTCTCAGAAAAGCATTTCATGAAATTCTTACCATTTCGAAGAACGTGATTGTCTTTCAAAATAAAGCTTCAACAGAAAAAAGGAACACTGCACTAACTTTGAACAGAACTTTGACATATTCCAAACTAGGGTTTCTCCTTTCAGAGTAACACATGTGTGTTACTCACAATAGAGTTTCTTGAAATTCTTAGACTTTTCGAAAGAACGTGATTATCTTTCAAATAAAGCTTCTACAGAGAAAATGAACACTGCTCTAACTGTGAACAGTATTTAGACATATTCCAAACTACAGCTTCTCATTTCAGAGTAACACATGTGCGTTTCTCTCAAAAGCATTTCATGAATTTCTTACACTTTCTTAAGAACATGATTATCTTTCAAAGTAAAGCTTCTAGAGAGAAAATGAACTCTGCTATTACTTCAAACATTACGGGTACATATCACAAACTAGGGCTTCTCATTTCAGAGTAAACCATGTGTGTTTCTCACAAAAGCATTTCATGAAATGTTTACCCTTTCAGAAGAACGTGATTATCTTTCAAATTAAAGCTTCTAGAGAAAAATGAACACTGTTCTAACTTTGAACAGTACGTTTAGACATATTCCAAACTACGGCTTCTCATTTCAGAGTAACATTTGTGCGTTTCTTACAAAAGCATTTCATCAAAATCTTACATTTTCAAATGAACATGATTATCTTTCAATGTAAACATTCTACAGAGAAAATAAACACAGCGCTAACTTCTAACAATATTGTAACATATCCCGAATCACAACTTCTCATTTCAGAGTAACACATGTGCGTTTCTCACAAAAGCATATCATGAAATTCTTACCATTTCAAAGAAAGTGATTATCTTTCAAAGTAAAGCTTCTAGAGTGAAAATG
The DNA here is from genome assembly GCA_963919715.1 of Microtus obscurus. Lineage (NCBI taxonomy): Eukaryota > Metazoa > Chordata > Mammalia > Rodentia > Cricetidae > Microtus > Microtus obscurus. Next base: position 240,899 of record CAWTZC010000504.1, on the reverse strand, counting down.
AACACGGCTCTAATGTCGAACAACACTTGGACATATCCCAAACTAGGGCTTCTCATTTGAGAGTAACACATGTGCGTTTCTCACAAAAGCATTTCATGAAATTCTTCCCTGTTCAAAACGTGATTATCTTTCAAATTAAAGCTTCTAGAGAAAAAAATGACCTCTGCTATTACTTCGAACAGTACGTTTACATATCCCAAACTATGGCTTCTCATTTCAGAGTGACCCATGTGTATTTCTCACAAAACCCTTCATGAAATTTTTACCCTTTTAATGAACGTGATTATCTTTCAATGTAGAGCTTCAACACAGAAAAAGGAACACTGCACTAACTTCTAAAAATAGTGTAACATATCCCGAATAACAACTTCTCATTTCAGAGTAACACATGTGCCTTTCCCAAAAAAGCATTTCATGAAATTCATACCTTTCAAAAGAACGTGATTATCTATCAATTATACCTTCAAGAGAGAAAATGAACACTGCTCTAACTTTGTACAATACTTGGACATATCCTAAACTAGGGCTTCTCATATCAGAGTAACACATGTGCGTTTCTAACAAAAGCATTTCATGAAATCATTACCCTTTCCCAAGAACTTGATTGTCTTTCAAAGTAAAGATTCTAGAGAGAAAATGAACACTGTTCAAAGTTCAAACAATACTTTGACAAATCCCAAACTAGGGCTTCTCATTTCAGAGTAACACTTGTGAGTTTCTCACAAAAGCATTTCATGAAATTCTTACCCTTTCAAAGGAATATGATTATCTATCAAAAAAAGCTTCTACAGAGAAAAAGAACTCTGCTCTAACTTCGAACAGTATGTTAACATATCCCAAACTGTAGCTTCTCATTTCAGAGTAACACATGTGTGTTTCTCACAAAATCATTTCATGAAATTCTTACCTTTTCAAATGAACGTGATTATCTTTCAAAGTAAAGCTTCTACAAAGAAAATTAAGACATCGCTAATTTCTAACAATAGTGTAACATATCTTAAATAACAACTTCTCATATCAGAGTAACACATGTGTGTTTCTCACAAAATCATTTCATGAAATTCTTAACCTTTCAAAAGAACGTGATTATCTTTCAATGTAAAGCTTCAACACAGAAAATGAAAACTGTGCTATCTTTTAACAATATTGTAACCTATCCCGAATAAAAACTTCTCATTTCAGTGTAACACATGTGCGTTTCTAACAAAAGCATTTCATGAAAGTTTCTTACCCTTTCAAAAGAACTTGATTATCTTTCACAGTAAAGCTTCTCGAGAGAAAATGAACACTGCTGAATCTTTGAATAGTACTTTGACAAATCCCAAACTAGGGCTTCTCATTTCAGAGTAACACATGTGCGTTTCTCACAAAAGCATTTCATGAAATTCTTAACTTTTCAAAAGAACGTGATTATCTTTCAAAGTAAAGCTTCTAGAGAGAAAATGAACTCTACTCTTCCTTCAAACAGTACGTTGACATATCGCAAAATAGGGCTTCTCATTTCAGAGTAACACATGTGCGTTTCTCACAAAAGCATTTCATGAAATTCTTACCCTTTCAAAGAACGTGATTATCTTTCAAAGTAAAGCTTCTACAGAGAAAATGAACTCTGCTCTATCGCAAACAGTACGTTGACGTATCCCAAACTGTGGCTTCTCATTTCAGAAGTAACACATGTGTGTTTCTCACAAAATCATTTCATGAAATTCTTACCTTTTCAAATGAACTTGATTATCTTTCAATGTAAAGCTTCTACAGAGAAAATGAACACAGCACTAACTTCTAACCATAGTTTAACATATCCCGAATAACAACTTCTCATTTCAGAGTGACACATGTTTGTTTCTCACAAAAGCATTTCATGAAATTCATACCCTTTTAAAAGAACGTGATTATCTTTCAAAGTAAAGCTTCTAGAGAGAAAATGAACACTGCTCTAATGTCGAACAACACTTGGACATATCCCAAACTAGGGCTTCTCATTTGAGAGTAACACATGTGCGTTTCTCACAAAAGAATTTCATGAAATTCTTACCCTTTCGAAAGAACATGATTATCTTTCAAATAAACCTTATACAGAGAAAATGAACACTGCTCTAACTGTGAACAGTATTTAGACATATTCCAAACTACGGGCTTATCATTTCAGGGTAACACATGTGCGTTTCTCACAAAAGCATTTCATGAAATTCATATCCTTTCCAAAGAAATTGGTTATCTTTCAAGTAAAGCTTCAGGAGAGAAAATGAACACTGCTCTAACTTTGAACAGTATTTAGACATATTCGAAACTACGGCTTCTCATTTCCGAGTAACACATGTGCTTTTCTCAAAAAAAGCATTTCATGAAATTCTTACCCTTTCAAAGAATGTGATTATCTATCATAGTAAAGCTTCTAGAGAGAAAATGAACACTGCTATAACTTCAAACAATACTTGGACTTATCCTAAACTAGGGCTTCTCATTTCAGAGTAACAAATGTGCGTTTCTCAAAAAAGCATATCATGAAATCATTACCCTGTCAAAAGAACGTGCTTATCTTTCAAAGTAAATATTCTACAGAGAAAATTAACACTGCTGTAACTTAGAGCAGTTCTTAGACATATTCCAAACTAGGGCATGTCATTTCAGAGTAACCCATGTGCGTTCCTCACAAGAGAATTTCATGAAATTCTTACCCTTTCAAAAGAACGTGATTATCTTTCAAAGTCAAGCTCATAGAAAGAAAATGAACACTGCTCAAACTTCGAACAGTACTTTGACAAATCCCAAACTAGGGCTTCTCATTTCTGAGTAACACTTGTGCATTTCTCAATAAAGGATTTCATCAAATTCTCACCCTTTCAAAAGAACATGATTATCTATCAAAAAAGCTCCTACAGAAAAAAGAACTCTGCTCTAACTTCGAACAGTACGTTAACTTATCCCAAACTGTGGCTTGTCATTTCAGAGTAAAAAAATGTGTGTTTCTCAAAAAATCATTTCATGAAATTCTTACCTTTTCAAATGAAGGTGATTATCTTTCAATGTAAAGCTTCTACAAAGAAAACGAACACAGCGCTAACTTCTAACAATAGTGTAACTTATCTCGAATAACAACTTCTCATTTCAGAGTAACACATGTGCGTTTCTCACAATAGCATTTCATGAAATTCTTACCCATTCCAAACATGATTATCTTTCAAAGTAAAGCTTCTAGAGAGAAAATGAACTCCGCTCTTACTTCTAAGAGTACGTTGACATATCCCAAACTAGAGCTTCCCATTTCAGAGTAACACATGTGCGTTTCTAACAAAAACATTTCATGAAATTCTTACCCTTTCAAAAGAACGTGATTACCTTTCAATGTAATGCTTCAACCCAGGAAATGAACACTGTGCTAACTTCTAACAATAGTGTAACCTATCCTGAATAACAACTTCTCATTTCAGAGTAACACATGTGTGTTTCTCACAAAAGGATTTCATGAAATTCTTACCCTTTCAAAAGAATTGATTATCTTTCAATTAAAGCTTCTTGAGAGAAAATGAACACTGCACTAATGTCGAACAACACTAGGACATATCCCAAACTAGGGCTTCTCATTTGAGAGTAACACATGTGCATTTTTCACAGAAGCATTTCATGAAATTCTTACCATTTCAAAAGAACGTGATTATCTTTCAAAGTAAAGCTTCAGCAGAGAAAAGGAACACTGCTCTAACTTTGAACAGAACTTTCACATATTCCAAATAAGGGCTTCTCCTTTCAGAGTAACACATGTGTGTTTCTCACAAAAGAATTTCATGAAATTCTTACCATTTCAAAAGAACGTGATTATCTTTCAAATAAAGCTTCTACTGAGAAAATGAACACTGCTCTAACTGTGAACAGTATTTAGACATATTCCAAACTACGGCTTCTCATTTCAGAGTAACACATGTGTGTTTCTCACAAAAGGATTTCAAGAAATTCATACCCTTTCAAAGAACTTGATTATCTTTCAAAGTAAAGCTTCTAGAGCGAAAATGAACACTCCTGTAACTTTGAACAGTATTTAGACATATTCCAAACTACGGCTTCTCATTTCAGAGTAACACATGTGCATTTCTCAAAAAAGCATTTCATGAAATTCTTACCCTTTCAAAGAACATGATTATCTTTCAAAGTAAAGCTTCTAGAGAGTAAATGAACGCTGCTCTAACTTCAAACACTACTTGGATATATCCTAAACTAGGGCTTCTCATTTCAGAGTAACACTTGTGCATTTCTAAAAAAAGCATTTCATGAAATTCTTACCATTCCAAAGAGCGTGGTTATCTTTCACAGTAAAGCTTCTAGAGAGAAAATGAACACTGCTCAAACTTCGAACAATACTTTGACAAATCCCAAACTAGGGCTTCTCATTTCAGAGTAACACTTGTGCGTTTCTCACAAAATCATTTCATGAAATTCTTACCCTTTCAAAAGAACAAGATTATCTTTCAAAGTAAAGCTTCTAGAGAGAAAATGAACACTGCTATAACTTTGAACAGTATTTAGACATATTCCAAACTACGACTTCTCATTTCAGAGTAACACATGTACGTTTCTAACAATAGCATATCATGAAATCATGACCCTGTCAAAAGAACTTGATTATCTTTCAAAGTAAACCTTCTACAGAGAAAATGGACACTGCTCTAACTTTGAACAGTACTAAGACATATTCCAAATTAGGGCTTCTCATTTCCGAGTAACACTTGTGGGTTTCTCACAAAAGCATTCATGAAATTCTTACCCTTTCAAATGAACGTGATTATTTTTCAAAGTAAAGCTTATACAGAGAAAATGAACACTGCTTTAACTTTGAACAGAACTTTGACATATCACAAAGTAGAGCTTCTCATTTCACAGTAACACATGTGCATTTCTCACAAAAACATTTCATGAAATTCTTAGCCTTCAAAAGAACGTGGTTATCTTTCACAGTAAATCATGTAGAAAGAAAATGAACACTGCTCAAACTTCGACAATACTTTGACAAATCACAAACTAGGGATTCTCATTTCAGAGTAACTCTTATGTGTTTCTCACAAAAGCATTTCATGAAATTCTTACCCTTTCAAAAGAACGTGATTATCTTTCAAAGTAAAGCTTCTAGAGAGAAAATGAACACTTCTCTTCCTTCGAAGAGTACGTTGACATATCCCAAACTAGGGCTTCTCATTTTAGAGTAACACATGTGCGTTTCTCACAAAAGCAATTCATGAAATTCTTACCCTTTCAAAGAACGTGATTATCTTTCAAAGTTAAGCTTCTACAGAAAAAAAGAACTCTGCTCTATCTCAAACAGTACGTTGACATATCCCAAACTTGGCTTCTCATTTCAGAGTAACACATGTGTGTTTCTCACAAAATCATTTCATGAAATTCTTACCTTTTCAAATGAACATTATTATCTTTCAATGTAAACTTCTAAAGAGAAAATGAACACAGCGCTAACTTCTAATTGTAGTGTAACATGTCCCGAATAACAACTTCACATTTCAGAGTGACACATGTGCGTTTCTCACAAAAGCATTTCATGAAATTCTTACCCTTTAAAAAGAACGTGATTATCTTTCAAAGTAATGCTTCTAGAGAGAAAATGAACACTGCTCTAACTGTCGAACAGCACTTGGACATATGCGAAACTGGGGCTTCTCATTTCAGAGTAACACATGTGCATTTCTCACAAAAGCATATCATGAAATTCTTACCATTTCGAAGAACGTGATAATCTTTCAAAGTAAAGCTTCAACAGTGAAAAGGAACACTGCTCTAACTTTGAACAAAACTTTGACATAATCCAAACTAGGTCTTCTAATTTCAGAGTAACACATGTGTGTTTCTCACAAAAGCATTTCATGAAATTCTTACCCTTTCTAAAGAATGTGATTATCTTTCAAAGTAAAGCTTCCACAGAGAAAATGACACTGCTCTACCTTTAAAAAGTACTTAGACATATTCCAAACTATGGTTTCTCATTTTAGATTAACACATGTGTGTTTCTCACAAAAGCATTTCATGAAATCCTTACCCTTTCAAAGAACGTGATTATCTTTCAAATTAAAGCTTCAAGAGAGTGTTGTAAGAGGAGAGGCGGGGCTGTGTCCCCGGCTCCCAGTCACCCGCATGGCTTATTTATGCCCCGAAATAATTACATGGAATCTTTAATCTTTTAAGCACTGCCTGGCCCATTAATTCCAGCCTCTTATTGGCTAGCTCTTGCACCTGGACTAGCCCATTTCTGATAATCTGTGTAGCACCCCAAGGTGTGCTTCCCAGGGAGATTCTAGCCTGCCTCTGCCTCTGGTAGGAAAATCATGGCGACTCCCGACTCAACTTCTCTTCCCAGAATCCTGTTCTGGTTACTCCACCCATGTAAGGGTGGGCCCATCGAATGGGCCAGGCATTTTCTTTATTAATAAGAAATGGACCACTGTGCTAATTTCTAACAATAGGGTAAGATATCCATAATAACAACTTCTCATTTCAGAGTAACACATGTGCGTTTCTCACAAAAGGATTTCATGAAATTCTTACCCTTTCAAAAGAATGTGATTATTTTTCAAAGTAAAGTTTCTACAGAGAAAATGAACACTGCTTTAACTTCGAAAGAGTACTTTGACATATCCCAAACTAGGGCTTCTCATTTCACGGAAACACATGTGCATTTCTGACAAAAAACATTTCATGAAATTCTTACCCTTCCAAAGAACGTGATTATCTTTCACAGTAAAGCTTCTAGAGAGAAAATGAACACTGCTCAAACTTCGAAGAGTACTTTGACAAATCCCGAACTAGGGCTTCTCATTTCAGAGTAACACTTGTGCGTTTCTCACAAAAGCATTTCATGAAATTCTTACCCTTTCAAAACAACGTGATTATCTTTCAAAGTAAAGCTTCTAAAGAGAAAATGAACTCTGCTCTACCTTTGAACAGGATTTAGATATATTCCAAAATACGACTTCTCATTTCAGAGTAACACATATGTATTTCTCAAAAAAGCATTTCATGAAATTCTTACCTTTCAAAAGATCGTGATTATCTATCAAAGTAAAGCTTCTAGAGAGAAAATGAACACTGCTCTATCTATGAACAGTACTTTAGACATATCCCAAACTACGGCTTCTCATTTGAGAGTAAGACATGTGAGTTTCTCACAAAAGCACATCATGAAATTCTTACCCTTTCGAAGAACGTGATTATCTTTCAAATTAAAGATTCAACAGAGAAAATGAACACTGCTCTTACTTCGAACAGTATGTTGACATACCCGAACTGTGGCTTCTCATTTCAGAGTAACATTTGTGCGTTTCTCACAAAAGCATTTCATGAAATTCTTACCTTTTCAAATGAACGTGATTATCTTTCAATGTAATCATTCTACAGAGAAAATGAACACAGCGCTAACTTCTAACAGTAGTGTAACATATCTGGAATAACAACTTTTCTTTTCAGAGTAACACATGTGTGTTTCTCACAAAAGCATTTCATGAAATTCTTACCTTTTCAAATGAACGTGATTATCTTTCAATGTAATCAGCTTCTACAGAGAAAATGAACACAGCGCTAACTTCTAACAGTAGTGTAACATATCTGGAATAACAACTTTTCTTTTCAGAGTAACACATATGCATTTCTCAAAAAAGCATTTCATGAAATTCTTACCTTTCAAGAACGTGATTATCTTTCAAAGTAAAACTTCTAGAGAGAAAATGAACACTGCTTTAACTTCAAAGTGTACTTTGACATATCCCAAACTAGGGCTTGTCATTACACGGAAACACATGTGCATTTCTCACAAAAGCATTTCATGAAATTCTTACCCTTTCTAAAGAACGTGATTATCTTTCAAATAAAGCTTCTACAGAGAAAATGAACACTGCTCTACCTTTAAAAAGTACTTAGACATATTCCAAACTAGGGTTTCTCATTTCAGAGTGACACATGTGCGTTTCTCACAAAAGCATTTCATGAAATTCTTACCCTTTCAAAGAACGTGATTATCTTTCAAATAAAGCTTCTACAGAGAAAAAGAACTCTGCTCTATCTCGAACAGTACGTTGACATATCCCAAACTGTGGCTTCTCATTTCAGAGTAACACATGTGTTTTTCTCAGAAAATCATTTCATGAAATTCTTACCTTTTCAAATGAACTTGATTATCTTTCAATGTAAAGCTTCTACAGAGAAAATGAACACAGTGCTAACTTCTAACCGTAGTGTAACATATTGCGAATAACAACTTCTCATTTCAGAGTGACACATGTGCGTTTCTCACAAAAGCATTTCATGAAATTCTTACCCTTTAAAAAGAACGTGATTATCTTTCAAAGTAAAGCTTCTAGAGAGAAAATGAACACTGCTCTAATGTGGAACAACACTTGGACATATCCCAAACTAGGGCTTCTCATTTGAGAGTAACACATGGGCATTTCTCACAAAAGCATATCATGAAATTCTTACCCTTTCAAAAGAACGTGATTATCTTTCAAAGTAAAGCTTCTACAGAGAAAATGAACACTGCTCTTACTTCGAACAGTACATTGACATATCCCGAACTATGGCTTCTCATTTCAGAGTAACACATGTGCGTTTCTCACAAAAGCATTTCATGAAATTCTTACCCCTTCAAAGAACGTGATTATCTTTCAAATTAAAGCTTTTAGAGAGTGTTGTAAGAGGAGCGGCGGGGCCGTGTCCCCGGCTGCCAGTCACACACATGGTTTACTTATGCCCAGAAATAATTACACGGAATCTTTAATCTTTTAAGCACTGCCTGGCCCTTTAGTTCCAGCCTCTTATTGGCTAGCTCTTGCACCTGGACTAGCCCATTTCTGATAATCTGTGTAGCACCCCAAGGTGTGCTTACCGGGGAGATTCTAGCCTGCCTCTTCCTCTGGTAGGAAAATCATTGCGACTCCCGACCCAGCTTCTCTTTCCCAGAATCCTGTTCTGTTTACTCCACCCATCTAAGGGGTGGGTCTATCGAATGTGCCAGGCAGTTTCTTTATTAATAAGAAATCACTCCCACATCATATCCCCTTTTTCTGTTTAAACAAAATACAAGGCTTCCATTTTAACATAGTAAAATTACATATAGCAAAATAGTTATCAAGTAAGAATTACAGTTACAATAATTATATCTACTTTGTCTTTTATTATAACTAAGGAAAATTACAACTATGTATCCATTTTCAACTCCATCAAAAGACTCCAGAAGGATATAATACTAAACAACAAATAAGAAAACTCTAGAAATGACAGAGACATCTCGCTGCCTTGGACAGTCACTAAAGTTCCTCTGTACCTTTGGGGATTTCATCTTCGGCCTACAGGCCCATAGTTTCCAGCAGACATTTCCACAAAGCATGAAATTTCAAAGGCAGTCTCTATCTGCTTGTCCTGAAGAATGTCTTGCAGACTCTTTCATGAATCAGGAATCCCGAAAGATCATCTCACCTTTAGGGAAGTTCAGTAGTCCTCTCTCTGCGGTTTCTCTGTGTCCAGTTTATGCAATAGTCCAGGCAAGAGCAGTTTCTTGCCCAAATGGCTATCAAACTCCATAAGGATCCTCTTCGATGCCCATCTTCCTCTCGAAGTAGATTGGTGCTGCCAGGAGCAGACGTGTCTCATTGTTATGAAAAACCCTAAGTTATTAAAACATTTAAATGACATATTCTGCAGTCTTTGAAAGATATGAAGAATGTCTATCTAACTGAAATATATCTCTATATATCTAAAAAATCAAACTAACATGACTATAAGCTTTACTATTATCGATAATTATCCATTAGCAACCTATACTTCTTCTTATACATTACATTTAAAATGAAATACACAATCACAATACCTTAATCAAGATCAGAAATACATATACATATAACAAAATTGACCTTAAAATCCACACCAATGTAAATTATTTATATCTATATCATATCCCCCTTTAAATGTAAAAGAATGTTTATAAACAATATTTGGGAACATGGGCGTAGTTTTTTCTCTCTAAACTGCTTCCTGCTGAATGGGAGTGTGGTTAATTAGGTCTTTTATGGTATAACCTGTGTGCCAGGGTCATCTCAGTTGGCAGCTGAGTGAAGTAATGTTTTGAGGGTGTTCACAGCAACCTTCAGGAGGGCGTGGTCTATCATACCAAATTGGAATAAAAGAAATCCATAGGGTCTGGACCTCTGTGAAAACAAAAGAAGACCTTTTTCAAAGCATCATATCCTTAGACCCAAATTCTGAAGTCATACCCTCATGATATCCATTCTGGTTCCATTTGGCAGCCCATATAATGAAATGTCTCTCTGTACTTAGCTCCTTCACAGTCAAAAATTTTAAAGAAAACACAATGTACATAATCCAGACCCTCTGTGAATTTTCCATTTTTACGTGGCTTATTTTTCTTTATTTCTCTTAATCTATAACTATCTATACTCTGTCTCTTTAAAGACTTTACCTTTTTACTTTTAAAGGCATTAACTTTATTTTATCTCTCTTTATATATTTTTCTCTCTCAAACCTACATACATTCATCCAATACTATGATCCATTTAGTGGTCTGTCTGAATCTGTTTTATTGTGAATCTGTAATTCTTTAATATCCAGGAGCACTTCTTAAAATGTTAAGCATTTCTTAAAAACTTAAGTTGCACATGTACGGGTAATACGGTACTATCTGTGCTTTGCTCAGCCTAAACCTTAAGTGCGCTGTTATCACAGTAATTACGGTAGTTCCTGCCTGAGACCAGCTCAATTCAGGCAGAGCTGAGCTGCTCCTGGCTCAGAGCCATTTGGTGCCCCTGAGCTGCACAGAGTTCCAGGCACACAGCAATCCACATTGCCATCAAGCAAGCCATAGCACTTTACTCCAAATATTCCATTCAAAAGCTCTGTCTCCCACAGGAGCCAGACAGAGATCAAGATGGCGGCACAGCCCAGAAAGCCGGCATTTTAAAACAGCCAGTTTTTTTTTTCTGCTGTTGAGTCAGGACAATTTCTTTGCGGTACGCAACCCACGAACAACAATAAACTATGTTAAACTCTCTCTTGTCCTTTTTAAGCCCTCTCAGGTTTTACGTGGAGTTCATTAGCACGTTGGGTGCCAATTTGTTGTAAGAGGAGCGGCGGGGCTGTGTCCCTGGCTCCTGGTCGCCCGCATGGCTTACTTAAGCCCCGAAATAATTACACAGAACTGTAATCATTTAAACACTGCCTGGCCCAATAGTTCCAGCCTTTTATTGGCTAGTTCTAGCACCTGGACTAGCCCATTTCTGATAAACTGTGTAGCACCACAAGGTGTGCTGACCGGGGAGATTCTAGCCTGCCTCTGCCTCTGGTAGGAAAATCATGGCGACTCCCGACTCAACTTCTCTTTCCCAGAATCCTGTTCTGTTTACTCCACCCATCTAAGGGTGGGCCTATCAAATGGGCCAGGCAGTTTCTTTACTAATAAGAAATGAACCACTGCACTAATTTCTAAGAATAGGGTAAGATATCCCTCGTAACAACTTCTCATTTCAGAGTAACACATGTGCGTTTCTCACAAAAGCATTTCATGAAATTCTTACCATTTCAAAAGAACGTGATTATTTTTCAAAGTAAAGTTTCTACAGAGAAAAGGAACACTGCTTTAATTTCGAAGAGTACTTTGACATATCCCAAACTAGGGCTTCTCATTTTACAGAAACACATGTGCATTTCTGACGAAAGCATTTCATGATTTTCTTACCCTTTCAAAAGAACGTGATTATCTTTCAAAGTATATATTCTAGAGAGAAAATGAATACTGCTCTAACTTTGAAAAGTATTTAGATATACTCCAAAATATGGCTTCTCATTTCAGAGTAACACATATGCATTGCTCAAAAAAGCATTTCATGAAATTCTTACCTTTCAAAAGAACGTGATTATCTATCAAAGTAAAGCTTCTAGAGAGAAAATGAACACTGCTCTATTTATGAACAGTATTTAGACATATGCCAAACTACAGCTTCTCGTTAGAGAGTAACATTTGTGTGTTTCTCACAAAAGCATTTCATGAAATTCTTACCTTTTCAAATGAACTTGATTATCTTTCAATGTAAACATTCTACAGAGAAAATGAACACAGCTCTAATTTCTAACAATAGTGTAACATATCTGGAATAACAACTTCTCATTTCAGAGTAAAACATGTGCGTTTCTCACAAAAGCATTTCATGAAATTCTTACCCTTTCAAAAGTACGTGAATAACTTTCAAATTAAAGCTTCTAGATAGAAAATGAACACTGCTCTAACTTTCAACAGTATTTAGATATATTCCAAACTATGGCTTCTCATTTCAGAGTAACACATGTGCATTTCTCAAAAAAGCATTTCATGAAATTCTTACCTTTCAAAAGAATGTGATTATCTATCAAACTAAAGCTTCTAAAGAGAAAATGAACACTGCTCTCACTTTGAACAATACTTGGACATATCGTAAACTTGGGCTTCTCATATCAGAGTAACACATGTGCATTTCTAACAATAGCATATCATGAAATCATTATTCTGTCTAAAGAAATTGATGATCTTTCAAAGTAAAGATTCTACAGAGAAAATGAACACTGCTGTAACTTAGAACAGTATTTAGACATATTCTAAACTAGGGCTTCTCATTTCAGAGTAACACATGTGTGTTTCTCACAAAATCATTTTATGAAATTCTTACCTTTTCAAATGAACGTGATTTTCTTTCAATGTAAAACCTCTACAGAGGAAAGGACCACTGGGCTAATTTATAACAATACAGTAACATATCCCTAATAACAACTACTCATTTTAGAGTAACACATGTTCGTTTCTCACAAGAGGATTTCAGGAATTCTTAACCTTTCAAAAGAACGTGATTATTTTTCAAAGTAAAGTTTCTACAGAGGAAATGAACACTGCTTGGAATTGAACAGTACTTTCACATATCCCAAACTAAGGCTTCTCTTTTCACAGTAACACATGTGCATTTCTGACAAAACATTTCATGAAATTCTTACCCTTTAAAAGAAAGTGATTATCTTTCACATTAATGCTTCTAGAAAGAAAATGAACACTGCTCAAACTTCAAACAGTACTTTGACAAATCCCAAATAGGGTTTCTCATTTCAGAGTAACACTTGTCCATTTCTCACAAAAGCATTTCATGTAATTCTTACTCTTTCAAAAGAACGTGTTTATCTTTCAACATAAAGCTTCAAAACAGAAAATGAACACAGAACAAACTTCTAAAAATAGTGTAATCTATCCCAAATAACAACTTCTCATTTCAGAGTAACACAGGTTTGTTTCTCACAAAAGCATTTTATGAAATTCCTACCCTTTCAAAAGAACGTGATTATCTTTCAAAGTAAAGCTTCTAGAGAGAAAATGAACACTGCTCTAATGTCCAACAACACTCGGACATATCCCAAACTAGGGCTTCTCATTTGAGAGTAACACATGTGCGTTTCACAAAAGCATATCATGAAATTCTTAAAATTTCAAAAGAATGTGATTATCTTTCAAAGTAAAGCTTCCATAAAGAAAATGAACACAGCTCTAATGTCGAACAACACTTGGACATATCCCAAACTAGGGCTTCTCATTTCAGATTAATTCATGTTGTTTCTCACAAAAGCATTTCATGAAATTCTTACCCTTTCGAAAAACGTGATTATCTTTCAAATAAAGCTTCTATAGAGAAACTGAACACTGCTCTAACTTTGAACAGTACTTAGACATATTCCAAACTAAGGCTTCTCATTTTAGAGTAACACATGTGCATTTCTCACAAAAGCATTTCATTTAATTCTTACCATTTCTAAGAACGTTATTATCTTTCAAAATAAAGCTTCTAGAGAGAAAATGAACACTGCTCTAACATTGAACAGGATTTAGACATATTCCAAACCACGGCTTCTCATTTCTGAGTAATATTTGTACGTTTCTCACAAAAGCATTTCATGAAATTCTTACCCTTTCAAAACAACGTGATTATCTTTCAAAGTAAAGCTTTTAGAGAGAAAATGAACACTGCTCTAATGTCAAACAATACTTCGACATATCCCAAACGAGGGCTTCTCATTTCAGAGTAACACATGTGCATTTCGCAGGAAACCATATCATGAAATATTTACCCTTTCAAAGAACGTGATTATCTTTCAAAGTAAAGTTTCTAAAGAGAAAATGAACACTGCTCTTACTTCAAACAGTACATTGACATACCCCGAACTGTGGATTCTCATTTCAGAATAACACATGTGTGTTTCTCACAAAAGCATTTCATGAAATTCTTACCCTTTCAAAAGAATGTGATTATCCTTCAAAGCAAAGCTTCTAGACAGAAAATGAACTCTGCTATTACTTGGAACAGTACGTTGACATATCCCAAACTAGGGCTTCTCATTTCAGAGTAACCCCTGAGTGTTTCTCAGAAGAATTTCATGAAATTTTTAGCCTTTCAAATGAACCTGATTATCTTTCAATGTAAAGCTTCTACACAGAAAATGAAAACTGCGCTAAATTCTAACAATAGTGTAACATATCTCAAATAACAACTTCTCATTTCAGAGTAAAACATGTGTGTTACTCACAAAAGCATTTCATGAAATTCTTACCGTTTCAGGAGAACGTGATTATCTTTCTAATAACTTCTAGAGAGAAAATGAACACTGCTTTAACTTTGAACAGTATTTAGATATATTCCAAACTACGTCTTGCAGAGTAACACATGTGTGTTTCTCATGAAACCATATCACAAAATTCTTACCCTTTCAAAAGAACATGATTATCATTCAAAATAAAGCTTCCACAAAGAAAATGAACACTGCTCTTACTTCGAACAGTACGTTGAGAAACCGGGAAATGTGGCTTCTCATTTCAGAGTAACACACGTGTGTTTCTCAAAAAAGCATTTCATGAAATTTTTACCCTTTCAAATGAACGTGGTTGTCTTTCAATGTAAAGCTTCAACACAGAAAATGAACACTTTGCCAACATCTAACAATAGTATAACATATCCTGAATAACAACTTCTCATTTCAGATTAACACATATGAGTTTCTGACAAAAGCATTTCAGAAAATTCTTACACATTCAAAGAATGTGATTATCTTTCAAAGTAAAGCTTCTTGGAGAAAATGAACACTGCTCTAACTTTGAACATTATTTAGACATATTCCTAACAACGGCTTCTCTTTTCAGCATAACACATTTGCATTTCTCACAAAAGCATTTCATGAAATTCTTACCCTTCCAAGGAACAGGATTATCTTTCACACTAAAGCTTATAGAGAGAAAATGAACACTGCTCAAACTTCGAACAGTACTTTTATAAATCCAAAACTAGGGCTTCTCATTTCAGAATAACACTTGTGCATTTCTCACAAAAGCATTTCATGAAATTCTTACACTTTCAAAGAAACGTGCTTATCTTTCAAAGTAAAGCTTCTAGAGATAAAATGAACTCTTCTCTTCCTTCCAACAGTACATTGACATATCCCAAACTAGGGCTTCTCATTTCAGAGTAAGCCATGTGTATTTCTCACAAAAGCATTTCATGAAATTTTTACCCTTTAAATAAACCTGATTATCATTCAATGTAAAGCTTCAACACAGAAAATGAACACTGCGCTAACTTCTAACAATAGTGTAACATATCCCAAATAACAACTTCTCATATCAGAGTAACACATGTGCGTATCTCAAAAAAGCATTTCATGAAATTCTTACCCTTTCAGAAGAACGTGATTATCTTTCAAATAAAGCTTCTAGAGAGAAAAGGAACTCTGCTCTTACTTCTAACAGTACGTTGACATATCACAAATTAGGGCTTCCCATTTCAGAGTAACACATGTGCGTTTCTCACAAAAGCATTTCATGAAATTCTTACCCTTCCAAAAGAACGTAATTATCTTTCAAAGTAAAGCTTCTAGAGAGAAAATGAACACTGCTCTAATTATGAACGGTATTTAGACATATTCCAAACTACGGCTTCTCAATTCAGAGAAACACTTGTGCATTTTTCAAAAATGCATTTCATGAAATTCTTACCTTTCAAAAGAACTTGATTATCTATCAAAGTAATGCGTCTAGAGAGAAAATGAACACTGCTCTAACTTCGAACAATACTTGGACATATTCTAAAATGGGGCTTCTCATATCAGAGTAACACATGTGTGTTTCTAACAAAACCATATAATGAAATCATTACACTGTCAAAATAAATTGATTATCTTTCAAACTAAAGATTCTACAGAGAAAATGAACACTGCTATAACTTAGTACACTACTTAGACATATTCAAAACTAGGGCTTCTCATTTCAGAGGAACACATGTGCATTTCTCACAAGAGAATTTCATAAAATTCTTACCGTTTCAAAAGAACTTGATTATCTCTCAAAGTAAACCTTCTAGAGAAAAAAGAACGCTGCTCTAACTTCGAACAGTAGGTTGACATATCCCAAACTAGGCTTCCCATTTTAGAGTAACACATGTGCGTTTCCCACAAAGGCATTTCATGAAATTCTTACCCTTTCAAAAGAACCTGATTATCTTCCAATGTAAAGCTTCAACACAGAAAATGATCAATGGGCTAACTTCTAACAATAGTGTAAACTATGCCGAATAACAACTTCTCATTTCAGAGTAACACATGTGCGTTTCTCACAAAAGCATTTCATGAAATTCTTACCTTTTCAAATGAACGTGATTATCTTTCAATGTAAAGCATTCTACAGAGAAAATGAACAAAGCGCTAACTTCTTACAATAGTGTAACATATCTCGAATAACAACTTATCATTTCAGAGTAACACATGTGCGTTTCTCACAAAAGCATTTCATGACATTCTTAGCATTTCAAAAGAACGTGATTATCTTTCAAAGTAAAGCTTCTTGAGAGAAAATGAACACTGCTCTAATGTCAAACAATACTTGGACATATCCCAAACTAGGGCTTCTCATTTGAGAGTAACACATGTGCGTTTCTGACAAAACCATATCATGAAATCATTATCCTGTCAAAAGAACATGATTATCTTTCAAAGTAAAGCATCTACAGAGAAAATGAACACTGCTCTAACGTCGAACAGTACTAAGACATATCCTAAACTAGGGCTTCTCATATCAGAGTATCACTTTTGTGTTACTAGAAAAAGCATATCTTGAAATCATGACCCTGACAAAAGAACTTGATTATCTTTCAAACTAAAGCTTCTACAGAGAAAATAAACACTGCTCAAACTTTGAACAGTACTAAGACATATTCGAAATTATGGCTTCTTATTTCAGAGTAACTCATGTGTCTTTCTCACAAAAGCATTACATGAAATTCTAACCTTTTCAAAAGATTTGATTATCTTTCAAAATAAAACTTCTAGAGAGAAAATGAACTTTGCTCTTACTTCAAACAGTACGTTGACATATCCGAAACTAGGGCTTCTCATTTCAGAGTAACCCATGTGTATTTCTCACAAAAGCTTTTTATGTAATTTTTACCCTTTAAATGAACCTGATTATCTTTCAATGTAAAGCTTCAAAACATAAAATGAACACTGCGCTAACTTTTAACAATAGTGTAACATATCCCGAATAACAACTTCTCGTTTCAGAGTAACAAATGTGCGTTTCTCACAAACACATTTCATGACATTTTTGCAGTTTCAGAAGAACGTGATTATCTTTCAATTAAAGCTTTTATAGAGAGAAATGAACACTGCTCTAACTGTGAGAAAGTATTTAGACATATTGCAAACTATGGCTTCTCTTTTGAGAGTAACACATGTGCGTTTCTCACGAAATCATATCATGAAATTCTTACCCTTTCAAAAGAACGTGATTATCTTTCAATATTAAAACTTCTACAGAGAATATGAATACTGCTCTAACTTTAAACCATACTTAGACATATTCCAAACTAGGGTTTCTCATTTTAGAGTAACACATGTGCGTTTCTCACAAAAGCCTTTCATGAAATTCTTACCCTTTAAAAGAACGTGATTATCTTTCAAAGTAAAGCTTCTAGAAAGAAATTGAACACTGCTCTAACATTGAACAGTATTTAGTCATATCCTGAACTGGGGGTTCTCATTTCAGAGTAACACATGTGTATTTCTCACAAAAGCATTTGATGAAGTTTTTACCCTTTCAAATGAACGTGATTATCTTTCAATGTAAAGATTCTCAAGAGAAAATCAACACTGCTCTAACTTCGAACAGTACTCTAAGACATATCTTAAACTAGGGATTCTCATTTCGCAGTAACACTTGTGCGTTTCTCACAAAGGCATTTCATGAAATTCTTACCCTTTCAAAAGAACATGATTATCTTTCAATGTAAAGCTTCAACACAGAAAATGAACACTGTGCTAACTTCTAACAATAGTTTAGACATATCTAGAATAACAACTTCTCATTTCAGAGTAACACAGGTATGTTTCTCACAAAACCATTTCATGAAAATCTTTCCTTTCAAAGAATGTGATTATCTTTCAAAGTAAAGCTTCTATAGAGAAAATGAACACTGCTCTAATGTCGAACAACACTTTGACATATCCCAAACTAGGGCTTCTCGTTTGAGAGTAACACAGGTGCGTTTCTCACAAAAGCATTTCATGAAATTCTGACCCTTTCAGAAGAATGTCATTATCTTTCAAATAAAGCTTCTAGAGAGAAAATGAACCCTGCTCTAACTTTGAACAGTATTTAGACATATTCCAAACTACGGCTTCTCTTTCAGAGTAACTCATGTGCATTTCTCACAAAAGCATTTCATGAAATTCTTTCCCTTTCAAAGAATGTGATTATCTTTCAAAGTAAAGCTTCTATAGAGAAAATGAACACTGCTTTAACTTCGAACAGTACTTTGACATATCCCAAACTAGATCTTCTCATTTCAGAGTAACACATGTGAATTTCTCAAAAAACGATTTCACAAAATTCTTACCCTTCTGAAGAACGTGATTATCTTTCAAAGTAAAGCTTCTACAGAGAAAATGAACACTGCTCTAACTTCGAACAGTACTTTGACATATCCCAAACTAGGGGCTTCTCATTTCATAGTAACACAAGTGCATTTCTCAAAAAAGGATTTCATGAAATTCTTACCCTTCTAAAGAATGTGATTATCTTTCAAAGTAAAGCTTTTAGAGAGAAAATGAACTATGCTCTTACTTCAAACTGTACGTTGACATATCCCAAACTAGGACTTCTCATCAAAGTACCCCATGAGTGTTTTTCACAAAAGCATTTCATGAAACTTTTACCCTTTCAAATGAACCTGATTATCTTTCAATGTAAAGCTTCTACACAGAAAATTAACACTGCGCTAACTTCTAACAATATGGGTAACATATCTCGAATAACAAATTCTCATTTCAGATTCACACATGTGCGTTTCTCCCAAAAGCATTTCATGAAATTCTTACCCTTTCAGAAAAACGTGTTTATCTTTCAAATAAGCCTCTAGAGAGAAAATGAACACTGCTCTAACTTTGAACAGTATTTAGACACACTCCAAACTATGGCTTCTCATTTCAGTGTAACACATGTGCGTTTCTCACAAAACAATTTCATGAAATTCTTACCCTTTCAAAAGAACGTGATTATCTTTCAAAGTAAAGCTTCTAGAGAGCTAATAATCACTGCTCTAACTTTGAGCAGTATTTAGACATATGCCAAATTACGGCTTCTCATTTTAGATTAACACATGTGTGTTTCTCACAAGAGCATTTCATGAAATTCTTACCTTTCGAACGTGATTATCTTTACAATGTAAAGCTTCTACAGAGAAAATGAACACTGCTTAAACTTCGAACAGTACTTCAACAAATCCCAAACTAGGGCTTCTCATTTCAGAGTAACATTTGTGCGTTTCTCCCAAAAGCATTTCATAAAATTCTTACCATTTCAAAAGAACATGATTATCTTTCAAAGTAAAGCTTCTAGAGAGAAAATGAACACTGCTCTAAATTTGAACAGTATTTAGACATATTACAAACTACGGCTTCTCATTTCAGAGTAACATTTGTGCATTTCTCAAAAAAGCATTTCATGAAACTTTTCCCCTTTCAAATGAACGTGATTATCATTCAATGTAAACATTCTACAGAGAAAATGAACACAGCACTAATATGTAATAATAGTGTAACATATCCCAAGAAACAACTTCTCATCTCAGAGTAACACATGTGTGTTTCTCACAAAAGCATTTCATGAAATTCTTACCCTTTCAAAAGAACCTGATTATCTTTCAAAGTAAAGCTTCTAGAGAGAAAATGAACACTGCTCTAACTTAGAACGTAACTTTGACATATGCCAAACTAGGGCTTCTCATTTCAGAGTATCACACGTGCGTTTCTCACAAAAGCATTTCAGAAAATTCTTACCCTTTCAAAGATCGTGATTATCTTTCAAAGTAAAGCTTCAAGAGAGAATATGAACACTGCTCTAACTTTGAACAGTATTTAGACATTTTCCAAACTATGGCTTTTCATTTCAAAATAACACATGTGCGTTTCTCAAAAAGCATTTCATGAAATTCTTACCCTTTTAAAAGAACCTGATTATCTTTCAAAGTAAAGCTTCTAGTGAGAAAATGAACACTGCTCTCACTTCGAACAATACTTGGCCATATCCTAAACTATGGATTCTCTTATCAGAGTAGCACATGTGCGTTTCTAACAAAAGCATATCATGAAAACATTACCCTGTCAAAATAACATGATTATCTTTCAAAGTTAAGTTTCTACAGAGAAAATAAAAACTGCTCTAACTTCGAACAGTACTAAGACATATCCTATATTAGTTCTTCTCATATCAGAGTAACACTTGTTCGTTTTTAACAAAAGCATATCGCAAAATCATGACCCTGTAAAAACAACTTGATTACCTTTCAAAGTAAAGCTACTACAGAGAAAATGAACACTGCTCTAACTTTGAACAGTACTTACACATATTCCAAACTAGGCCTTCTCATTTCGGAATAACACATTTGTGTTTCTCACAAAAGCATTTCATGAAATTCTTACCCTTTCAAAAGAACCTGATTATCTTTCAAAGTAAAGCTTCTAGAGAGAAAATGACCACTGCTCTAACTTCCAACAGTACTTGGACATATCCCAAACTAGGGCATCTCATTTGAGAGTAACACATGTGCGTTTCTCATGAAACCATAGCATGAAATTCTTACCCTTTCAAATGAACATGATTATCTTTCAATGTAAAGCTTCTAAAGAGAAAATGAACACAGTGCTATCTTCTAACAATACTGTAACATATCCCAAATAACAACTTCTCATTTCAGAGTAACACATGTGCCTTTCTCACAAAAGCATTTCATGAAATTCTTACCCTCTCAAAAGAACATGATTATTTTTGAAAATAAAGCTTCTACAGAAAAAAATGAACACTTCTTTAACTTCGAACAGTACTTTGACATATCCCAAACTAGGGCTTCTCATTTTAGAGTAACACTTGTGCGTTTCTCACAAAAGCATTTCACGAAATTCTTACCCATTCAAAACGTGATTATCTTTCAAAATAAAGCTTCTAGAGAGAAAACGAAATCTGCTCTTACTTTGAACAGTACGTTGACATATCCAAACTAGGGCTTCTCATTTCAGAGTAACCCATGTGTGTTTCTCACAAAAAGCATTTCATGAAATTTTTACCCTTTCAAATGAACCTGATTATCTTTCAAAGTAAAGCTTCAACACAGAAAATGAACACTGCATTAACTTGTAACAATAGTGAACATATCCCAAATAACAAGGCTTCTCATTTCAGAGTAACACATGTGCGTTTCTCGCAAAGCCATTATCATGAAATCATTACCCTTGTCGAAAGAACGTGTTTATCTTTCAAATAAAGCTTCTGGAGATAAAATGAACACTGCTCTAACTTTGAACAGGAATTAGACATATTCCAAACTAGGGCTTCTCATTTCAGATTAACACATGTGTATTTCATCAAAAAGCATTTCATGAAATTCTTACTCTTTCAAAAGAACATGATTATCTATCAATGTAAAGGTTCTAGAGAGAAAACGAACACTGCTATAACTTCGTACAATACTTGGACATATCCTAAACTAGGGCTTCTAATATCAGAGTAACACATGTGCGTTTCTAACAAAAGCATATCATGAAATCATTACCCTGTCAAAAGAAACTGATTATCTTTCAAAGTAAAGATTCTACAGAGAAAATGAACACTGCTGTAACTTAGAATAGTGCTTAGACATATTCCAAACTAGGACTTCTCATTTCAGAGTAACACATTTGTGTTTCTTACAAGAGCATTTCATGAAATTCTTACCCTTTCGAAAGAATGTGATTATCTTTCAATGTAAAGCTTCTACAGAGAAAATGAAAACTGCTTAAACATTGAATAGTACTTTGACAAATCACAAACTAGGGCTTCTCATTTCACAGTAACATTTGTGCGTTTCTCACAAAAGCATTTCATGAAATTTATATATTTTCAAATGAACGTGATTATCTTTCAATGTAAAGATTCTACAGAGAAAATGAACACTGCTCTAACTTCGTACAATACTTGGACATATCCTAAACTTGGGCTTCTGATATCAGAGTAACACATGTGCGTTTCTAACAAAAGCATATCATGAAATAATTACCCTGTCAAAAGAACTTGATTATCTTTCAAAGTAAAGATTCTACAGAGAAAATGAACACTGTTGTAACTTAGAATAGTACTTAGATATATTCCAAACTAGGACTTCTCATTTCAGAGTAACACATGTGCGTTTCTCACAAGAGCATTTCATGAAATTCTTACCCTTTCAAAGAATGTGATTATCTTTCAATGTAAAGCTTCTACAGAGAAAATGAAAACTGCTTAAACTTTGAATAGTACTTTGACAAATCCCAAACTAGGGCTTCTCATTTCACAATAACACATGTGCGTTTCTCACAAAAGCATTTCATGAAATTCTTACCCTTTCAAAAGAACGTGATTATCTTTCAAAATAAAGCTTCTAGAGAGAAAATGAGCACTGCTCTAATGTCCAGCAATACTTGGACATATCCAAAACTAGGGCTTCTGATTTGAGATTAACACATGAGCGCTTCTCATGAAACCATATCATGAAATTCTTACCCTTTCAAAAGAACGGGATTATCTTTCTAAGTAAAGCTTCTAAAGAGAAAATGAACACTGCTCGAAGATCGAACAATAATTGGACATATCCCAAACTAGGGCTTCTCATTTCAGAGTAACAAATGTGTGTTTCTCACAAAATCGTTTCATGATATTCTTACCTTTTTAAGTGAACGTGATTATCTTTCAATATAAAGCATCTACAGAGAAAATGAACACAGCACTAATTTCTAACAATAGTGTAACATATCCCGAAAAACAACTTCTCATTTCAGAGTAACACATGTTCGTTTCTCACAAAAGCATTTCATGAAATTCTTACCCATTCAAAACGTGATTATCTTTCAAAGTAAAGCTTCTAGAGAGAAAATGAACACTGCTCTAACTTTGAACAGTATTTAGACATATTCCAAACTACATTTTCTGATTTCTGATTAACACATGTGCATTTCTTAAAAAAGCATTTCACGAAATTATTACTTTTTCAAAAGAACTTGATTATATATCAATGTAAAGCTTCTAGAGAGAAAATGAACACTGCTCTAACTTCGTACAATACTTGGAAATATCCTAAACTAGGGCTTCTAATATCAGAATAACACATGTATGTTTCTAACAAAAGCATATCATGAAATCATTACCCTGTCAAAAGAACTTGATTATCTTTCAAATTAAAGATTCTATAAAGAAAATGAACACTGCTGTAACTTAGAATAGTACTTAGTCATATTCCAAATTAGGACTTCTCATTTCAGAGTAACACATTTGCATTTCTCACAAGAGCATTTCATGAAATTCTTACCCTTTCAAAAGAATGTGATTATCTCTCAATATAAAGCTTCTACAGAGAAAATGAGAACTGCTTAAACTTTGAACAGTACTTTGACAAATCCCAGACTAGGCTTCTCATTTCACAGTAACATTTGTGCGTTTCTCACAAAAGCATTTCATGAAATTCTTATCTTTTCAAATGAACATGATTATCTTTCAATGTAAACATTCTACAGAGAAAATGAACACACCACTAACTTCTAATAATAGTGTAACATATCACGAAAAACAACTTCTCATTTCAGAGTAACACATATGCGTTTCTCAAAAAAGCATTTCATGAAACTCTTATCCTTTCAAACGAACCTGCTTAACTTTCAAAGTAAAGCTTCTAGAGAGAAAATGAACACTGCTCTAACATCGAACAGTACTTGGACATATCCCAAACAAGGGCATCTCATTTGAGAGTAACACATTTGCGTTTCTCATGAAACCATATCATGAAATTCTTACCCTTTAAAAGAACGTGATTATCTTTCAATGTAAAGCTTCAACACAGAAAATGAACACTGTGCCATCTTCGAACAATGGTGTAACATATCACGAATAACAACTTCTCATTTCAGAGTAACACATGTGTGTTTCTCACAAAAGAATTTCAGAAAATTTTTACCCATTCGAAGATCGTGATTATCTTTCAAAGTAAAGCTTCTAGAGAGAAAACGAACACTGCTCTAACTTTGAACAGTATTTACACATTTTCCAAATTATGGCTTCTCATTTCAGAATAACACATATGCGTTTCTCAAAAAAGCATTTCATGAAATTCTTACCATTTTAAAAGAACCTGATTATCTTTAAATGTAAAGCTTTAAGAGAGAAAATGAACACTGCTCTAACTTCGAACAATACTTGGACATATCCTAAAATATGGCTTCTCATATCAGAGTAACACATGTGAGTGTCTAACAAAAGCATATCATGAAATCATTACCCTGTGAAAAGAACGTGATTATCTTTCAAAGTAAAGCTTTTACAGAGAAAATAAACACTGCTCTATCTTCAAAGAGTACTAAGACATATCCTAAACTAGGGCTTCTCATATCAGAGTAACACTTGTGCATTTTTAACAAAACCGTATCATGAATTCATGACCCTGTCAAAAGAAACATAATATGTCAATGTAAACATTTGAGAGAGAAAATGAACACACCACTAACTTCTAAAAATAGTGTAATATATCACGAAAAAAAACTTCTCATTTCAGAGTAACACATGTGCGTTTCTCACAAAAGCATTTCATGAAACTCTTACCCTTTCATAAGAACCGGCTTAACTTTCAAAGTAAAGCTACTAGAGAGAAAATGAACACTGCTCTAACGTCGAACAGTACTTGGACATATCCCAAAGTAGGGCATCTCATTTGAGAGTAACACATGTGCGTTTCTCACAAAACCATATCATGAAATTCATACCTTTTCAAAAGAACATGATTATCTTTCAAAGTAAAGCTTCTTAAGAGAAATGAACACTGCTCGAACTTCGAGGAATACTTGGGCATTTCCTAAACTAGGGCTTCTCATATCTGAGTAACACATGTGCGTTTCTAACAAAGCATATCATCAAATCATTACCCTGTCAAAGAACGTGATTATCTGTCAAGGTAAAGCTTCTAGAGAGAAAATGAACTCTGCTCTTACTTCGAACAGTACGTTGACATATTCCAAACTAGGGCTTCTCATTACAGAATAACACATGTGTGTTTCTCACAAAAGCATTTCATGAAATTGTAACCTTTTTCAAATGAACATGATTATCTTTCAATGTAAAGCTTCTACAGAGAAAATGAGCTCAGCGCTAACTTCTAACAATAGTGTAACATATCCCAAATAACATCTTCTCATTTCAGAGTAACACATGTTTGTTTCTCACAAAAGCATTTCATGAACATTTTACCCATTCAAAATGTGATTATCTTTCAAAGTAAAGCTTCTAGAGAGAAAATGAACACTGCTCTCATGTCGAATAACTCTTGGACATATCCCAAACTAGGGCTTCTCATTTCACAGTAACACATGTGCATTTCTCACAAAAAGGATTTCATGAAATTCTTACCCTTCCAAAGAACGTGATTATCTTTCAAAGTAAAGCTTCTAGAGAGAAATTGAACACTGCTCAAACTTTGAACAGTATTTAGACATATTCCAAACTACGGCTTCTCATTTCAGAGTAAAGTATGTGCATTTCTCAAAAAAGCATTTCATAAAATTTATTTTTTTCAAAGGAACATGATTATCTTTCAAAATAAAGCTTCTAGAGAAAAAATTAACACTGCTTTAATGTCGAACAACACTTGGACATATTCCAAACTAGTGCTTCTCATTTGAGAGTAACACATGTGCGTTCCTCACAAAAGCATATCATGAAATTCTTACCATTTCAAAAGAACGTGATTATCTTTCAAAGTAAAGCTTCTAGAGAGAACATGAACACTGCTCTATCTTTGAACAGAACTTTGAAATATTCCAAATTATGGCTTCTCATTTCAGAGTAACACATGTGCGTTTCTCACAAAGCATTTCAAGAAATTCTTACCCTTTCAAAAGAACGTGATTATTTTTCAAAGTAAAAAATTCTACAGAGAAAATGAACACTGCTATAACTTCGAACAGTACTTTGACAAATCCCAAACTAGGGCTTCTCATTTCAGAGTAACACCTGTGTGTCTCTCACGAAACCATATCATGAAATTCTTACCCTTTCAAAGAACGTAATTATCTTTTAAAGTAAAGCTTCTATGGAGAAAATGAACACTGCTCGAACTTCGAACAATACCTGGGCATATCCTCAACTAGGGCTTCTCATATCAGAGTAACACATTTGCGTTTCTATTAAAAGCATATCATCAAATCATTACCGTGTCAAAAGAACGTGATTATCTTTCAAAGTAAAGCTTCTACAAAGAAAATAAACACTGCTCTAACTTCGAACAGTACTAAGACATATCCTAAACTAGGGGTTCTCATATTAGAGTAACACATGTGCGTTTCTGACAAAAGCATATGATGAAATCATGACCCTCTCAAAAGAACGTGATTATCTTTCAAAATAAAGCTTCTTGAGAGAAAATGAACAGTGCTCTAACTTTGAACAGTATTTAGACATATTCCAAACTATGGCTTCTCATTTCAGAGTAAAATATGTGCATTTCTCAAAAAAAGCATTTCATGAAATTCTTACGTATTTCAAAAGAACATGTTTATCTTTCAAACTATAGCTTCTAGAGAAAAAATGAACACTGCTTTAATGTCGAACAACACTTGGACATATTCCAAACTAGTGCTTCTCATTTGAGAGTAACACAGGTGCGTTCCTCACAAAAGCATTTCAGGGAAATTCTTACCATTTCAAAAGAACGTGATTATCTTTCAAAGTAAAGCTTCTAGAGAGAACATGAACACTGCTCTAACTTTGAACAGAACTTTGAAATATTCCAAATTATGGCTTCTCATTTCAGAATAACACATGTGTGTTTCTCACAAAAGCGTTTCATGAAATTCTTTCCCCTTTCGAAAGAACGTGATTATCCGTCAAATAATGCTTCTACGGAAAAAATGAACACTGCTCTAACTTTGAACAGTACTTAGCCATATTCCAAACTAGGGCTTCTCATTTTAGCGTAACACATCTGCGTTCTCATCAAGCATATCATGAAATTCTTACCCTTTCAAAAGAACGTGATTGTCTTCCAAGGTAAAGCTTCTAGAGAGAAAATGAACACTGCTATAACTTTGAACAGTATTTAGACATATTCCAAACTATGGCTTCTCATTTCAGAGTAACATTTGTTCGTTTCTCACAAAAGCATTTCATGAAATTCTTATCTTTTCAAATGAACGTGATTATCTTTCAATGTAAACATTCTACAGAGAAAATGAACACACCACTAACTTCTAATAATAGTATAACATATCACGAAAAACAACTTCTCATTTCAGAGTAACACATGTGCGTTTCTCACAAAAAGCATTTCATGAAATTCTTACCCTTTCAAAAGAAACTGCTTAACTTTCAAAGTAAAGCTTCTAGAGAGAAAATGAGCACTGCTCTAACGTCGAACAGTACTTGGACATATCCCAAAGTAGGGCATCTCATTTGAGAGTAACACATGTGCGTTTCTCACAAAACCATATCATGAAATTCATACCCTTTCAAAAGAACATGATTATCTTTTAAAGTATAGCTTCTTAAGAGAAATGAACACTACTCGAACCTCGAGCAATATTTGGGCATTTCATAAACTAGGGCTTCTCATATCTGAGTAACACATGTGTGTTTCTAACAAAAGCATATCATCAAATCATTACCCTGTCAAAGAACGTGATTATCTTTCAAAGTAAATCTTCTAGAGATAAAATGAACACTGCTCTAATGTCGACCAACTCTTGGACATATCCCAAACTAGGGCTTCTCATTTGAGAGTAACACATCTGCGTTCCTCACAAAAAGCATTTCATGAAATTCTTACCCTTACCAAAGAAAGTGCTTATCTTTCAAAGTAAAGCTTCTAGAGAGAAAAGGAACACTGCTGAAACATCGAGCATCACTTGGACATATCTGAAACTAGTACTTCTCATATCAGAGTAACACATGTGCATTTGTAACAAAAGCATATCATGAAACTCTTACCTTTTCAAATGAACGTGATTACCTTTCAATGTAAAGCTTCTACAGAGGAAATTAACACAGCGCTAAATTCGAACAATAGTGTAAAATATCCCGAATAACAAGTTCTCATTTCAGAGTAACACATGTGCGTTTCTCACAAAAGCATTTCAAGAAATTCTTACCCTTTCAAATGAACATGATTATCTTTCAATGTAAAGCTTCTACAGAGAAAATGAACTCAGCGCTATCTTTTAACAATACTGTAACATATCCTGAATAACAACTTCTCATTTCAGAGTAACACATGTGCGTTTCTCACAAAGAATTTCAAGAAATTTTTACCCTTTCAAAAGAACGTGATTATTTTTCAAAGTAAAAATTCTACAGAGAAAATGAACACTGCTATAACTTCGAACAGTACTTTGACATATCCCAAACTAGGGCTTCTCATTTCACAGTAACACATGTGCGTTTCTCACAAAAGGATTTCATGAAATTCTTACCCTTCCAAAGAACGTGATTATCTTTAAAAGTAAAGCTTCTAGAGAGAAATTGAACACTGCTCAAACTTTGAACAGTACTTTGACAAATCCCAAACTAGCGCTTCTCATTTCAGAGTAACACATGTGCGTTTCTCACGAAACCATATCATGAAATTCTTACCCTTTCAAAAGAACGTGATTATCTTTTAAAGTAAAGCTTCTACGGAGAAAATGAACACTGCTCGAACTTCGAACAATACCTGGGCATATCCTCAACTAGGGCTTCTCATATCAGAGTAACACATTTGCGTTTCTAACAAAAGCATATCATCAAATCATTACCGTGTCAAAAGAACGTGATTATCTTTCAAAGTAAAGCTTCTACAAAGAAAATAAACACTGCTCTAACTTCGAACAGTACTAAGACATATCCTAAACTAGGGCTTCTCATATCACAGTAACACATGTGCGTTTCTAACAAAAGCATATGATGAAATCATGACCCTCTCAAAAGAACTTGATTATCTTTCAAAGTAAAGCTTTTTCAGAGAAAATGAACACTGCTCTAACTTTCAACAGTACTAAGACATATTGCAAATTAGGGCTTCTCATTTCAGAGTAACACATGTGTGTTTGTCACAAAAGCATTTCATGAAATTTTTACCCTTTCAAATGAACGTGATTATCTTTCAAATTATTGCTTCAACACAGAAAATGAACACTGTGCTGACTTTTAACAATAGTGTAACATATCCTGAATAACAACTTCTCATTTCAGAGTAACACATGTGCGTTTCTCACAAAAGCATTTCATGAAATTCTTACCCTTTCAAAAGAACGTGATTATTTTTCAAAATAAAGCTTCTTGAGAGAAAATGAACAGTGCTCTAACTTTGAACAGTATTTAGACATATTCCAAACTATGGCTTCTCATTTCAGAGTAAAATATGTGCATTTCTCAAAAAAGCATTTCATGAAATTCTTACCTTTTTCAAAAGAACATGATTATCTTTCAAAGTAAAGCTTCTAGAGAATAAATGAACACTGCTTTAATGTCGAACAACACTTGGACAAATTCCAAACTCATTGCAGGAGGTCTTTCCGCCCCTCCAACCAATAGCTGCTGAGATACCAGCCCATTGGGGCTTGGTTTCTCTCCATTCATAAAGCCTCTATTTCCTTCTGCTCGCTCTCTCTTGACTTCCTGCTTGTCTGCCGACTAGACTCTTTTTCTAGTTGTGCAGAGAGCTGTTGTCTGGGATCGTTATCTGTAAGTTTTTCCTCTTTAAATAAATACTTCCCTAGTAATAGTAATTCCAAACTGGTTTGGCATTGTTCTTGGCTTACGCCTTTACCTGGCGCCCGATATTTATACCCAATAAACCAAGTAAAATATTAAAAACTTATGTGGAAAAAGTCTGTGAACTAATTATAAAAGGTAAGCTGAGACTTCGTCAACTAGCAGGTATAGACCCAGCAGAAATTATAGTGCCTTTTACTACTGAAAAAATAAAAAAGTTATGGGAAGACAATGAACCGTGGCAAAGAGCTTGTGCAAATTTTTTGGGAGAAATTAATAGCAACTATCCCAAAATTGGTAGACTTAACCTCATAAAGAGAACTTCTTGGATTCTTCCTAAAATTGTACGTGATGCTCCAATAACTGGAGCCCGTATGATCTATACTGATGCAAATAAATCAGGGAAAGCAGGTTACAAGTCAGATGAATTGAGTAAGGTGGAAGAAAGCCCTTATAATTCTGTCCAGAAGGCAGAATTATATGCCATTCTTATGGTGCTAAGGGATTTTAAAGAACCTCTTAATATAGTTACAGATTCACAATATGCAGAAAGAGTTATCTTGCATATTGAAACCGCTGAATTTATACCAGATGACACAGAGTTGACTTCATTGTTTATCCAGGTACAAGACATAATCAGGAACAGGTTTTGTCCGATGTACATAACACACATCCGGTCCCATACAGGTCTGCCTGGTCCTCTAGCACAAGGCAACGCTGAGATTGATCAATTATTGATTGGAAGCGTGTTGCAGGCCTCGGAATTTCATAAAAAGCATCATGTCAATAGTAAAGGCCTAAAGAAAGAATTTTCCATTACTTGGCAACAAGCTAAGGACATTATAAAGAGATGTCCTACTTGTTCTTTCTATAATCAAACACCGTTGCCTGCAGGGAGTAACCCAAAGGGTACTAAGAGAAATGAAATCTGGCAGATGGATGTGTTCCACTTTATGGAGTTTGGTAAATTAAAATATGTACACCACACCATAGACACGTATTCAGGTTTTCAATGGGCTACTGCCCTGAGCTCAGAAAAGGCAGATTCAGTAATCACACATTTATTGGAAGTTATGGCCATCATGGGTATACCTGCACAAATAAAGACAGATAATGGTCCAGCATATGTATCTAAGAAAATGAAATGCTTTTTTGATTATTATAATATAAAACACATTACAGGTATACCAAATAATCCTACAGGTCAGGCAGTTATAGAAAGATCAAATTGTACTATAAAGGATATGCTGAAAAAACAGAAAGGGACCGAAAATACCCCCAGAAATAGATTACATAATGCTTTATTAACCCTGAATTTTCTTAACGCTAATGAGAAAGGACCGACAGCAGCAGAAAGACATTGGATAATGGAAAAGTCTGCTGAACTAAATCAACCGATTTATTTCAAAGATGTGCTGACCTCTCAATGGAAGCCAGGAGATGTGCTACGTTGGGGAAGGGGTTTTGCTCTTGTTTCCACAGGAGAAGAAAAATTGTGGATACCATCAAAATTAATAAAGTTTTGATTTGAAGAGGAGAAACCTCTTAGAAAGGAGAAATGACAACTCATCCACAACGATATTCATACAGGTGGTAAGAAAAACATATAGAATGGGGGCAGGGTTCTGTTCTTATCTCCACAGGAAAACACTCACCTTTGAAAAATTCAAGGGACCCTGGATATTTGGATACTGACAGATGGAAAAATACCTGCCCAATAATAAATATCAAGAAAACTGAATGGGTAAGTAACACGTACTAAACCATATTTCTAAATTTATAAAGCTGGTTTTGAAGTTGGACTCTGGCTCAGTCCTGCTCCAATTCCAAGCCTGTTAGTAAGAGAAAAACCCAGAGTTTCTGGAGGTTCTGTCTCATGTCAAGAGCCGTGATATGGGACAGAAAGAAATATGAGTTTAGAAAACATCTTTGCTTTTCTTCATATCTATCATACCTTTCATTGAATATATCTATCATGCCTTTCATTGAATATATGTATGTATATATGCCTATATATGTCTATATGATTAATGTGTAAGTTTTTTACAATAATCAATGAGTCTTTTCTGAAGTGACATTTGAAGTTTCCAGGAAGAAGATGGGGCCCCACAACAACAACTCTACCTGGTTGATATGACGTCATGATACTGATAGTGCTACTACAAGACCTGTTTTGGGTACCAGCTGCACAAGAAGATCCCAACTTGGTTAGCTGAAATGGTGCACATCTTGTACAACATTCTGGCCAGACCTCCACAAAATACTCAGAGACTATTTGCAATTTTAAAAGACATTGATCTTGAAATTTAACCATCATTTTACTTTCACAGGATCCCCGCAGAAAGAACGTCGCCCCCATGACAACTGGAAGTAATTCTAGAGGACGACGTCCCCTCTCCCAGTAAAGTTTGCCCCTGGGTTTAGGGACATCTTTTAGGGGTTGGGAAGTTGAGGGAGGAATTTTATAAGCTCAGGGATCATTTTGAAAAAAAAAAAGAGGGTGATGGGATAATAGATTTGTAATTGTGAGTTACAATTTTTAGACAAACATATTGGTATTGATACTTGTATATTGATACAAAGTTAAATTATATTGACTATTGTATGCATGCATGCATCTACCTCTGTTTAAAATATTTTTTATGTATTGACATATATTGTATCGATATTTACCATATTGCAATGTATATTTGTACATTGTTTATATTTGGAGGTCATTATCCTCATTTGTTACACAGATGTTTATTGTCTTAGTTTTAAGTTAGATAGATATTGAGAATTATATAGATTAATAGTCATCTAAGTTTGCCTTTTATAATTAGACTAATTAGGTTATTTAGATATATAGAGATTATACTCAGTATAGATAGATGATCTTCAACCTCTTCAAAGAGCTGTAGAAAATGGCCTTTAATCTAACACAGAGTTTTGTGGTAGTGAGACACAATTGCTCCTGGCAACACCGCTCTATTCCCGAGAGAATGTTGAGCACCAAAGACACTCCACCTGGAGCCTTTCTTTTTGACAGAACTGGCCTTGGGGCAAAGAAATGCCCATACCTCAACCACTGACAGAGATACAGAGTGTGCATCAATGGATAAAACAGGACTGTCATATCCTGTCAAGACAGGGTAAGATAGTTTTGAAAAGTTGCTTGCCTTTGAAAATGGTATGTCAGTGATGTTAGCCCTTAGCCAAAGTTGGTTGCTTCAACGCTGCAAATCTGTCTTTCGGTGATTGCCCAGGTAGCTAGTTGTCCCTGTGATTTGTTGCAGGTTTTGGAAGTTGTTTTACTGAACTTCCTAATTACCCAGGTAACATTATTTCCCTTCTCAGATCTTTGATG
Organism: Microtus obscurus; assembly: GCA_963919715.1. NCBI lineage: Eukaryota > Metazoa > Chordata > Mammalia > Rodentia > Cricetidae > Microtus > Microtus obscurus. The sequence continues at coordinate 207,207 of CAWTZC010000504.1, read as the reverse complement.
GGGTTGAAGACTATATAACTATAGTTACTTTTCTCTCATGACTTGGCCAAGTTATTTATTATACAAGTCCTAAGCTAGTTAGAATAGGATATTTGTACTTATTGTATATAATTTCATAGTAGGTTTAGAACTCTCTTACTTAAACAAAAGGGGGAGGTGTTGCAGGAGGTCTTTCCGCCCCTCCAACCAATAGCTGCTGAGATACCAGCCCATTGGGGCGTGGTTTCTCTCCATTCATAAAGCCTCTATTTCCTTCCGCTCGCTCTCTCTTGACTTCCTGCTGGTCTGGCAAATAGACTCTTTTTCTAGTTGTGCAGAGAGCTGTTGTCTGGGATCGTGATCTGTAAGTTTTTCCTCTTTAAATAAATACTTCCCTAGTAATAGTAATTTCAAACTGGTGTGGCATTGTTCGTGGCTTACACCTTTACAAACTAGTGCTTCTCATTTTAGAGTAACACATGTGCGTTCCTCACAAAAGCATATCATGAAATTCTTACCATTTCAAAAGAACGTGATTATCTTTCAAAGTAAAGCTTCTAGAGAGAACATGAACACTGCTCTAACATTGAACAGAACTTTGAAATATTCCAAATTATGGCTTCTCATTTCAGAATAACACATGTGTGTTTCTCACAAAAGCATTTCATGAAATTCTTACCCTTTCGAAAGAACGTGATTATCCGTCAAATAAAGCTTCTCCGGAAAAAATGAACACTGCTCTAACTTTGAACAGTACTTAGACATATTCCAAACTAGGGCTTCTCATTTTAGCGTAACACATCTGCGTTTCTCATAAAAGCATTTCATGAAATTCTTACCCTTTCAAAAGAACGTGATTATCTTCCAAGGTAAAGCTTCTAGAGAGAAAATGAACACTGCTATAACTTTGAACAGTATTTAGACATATTCCAAACTATGGCTTCTCATTTCAGAGTAACATTTGTTCGTTTCTCACAAAACCATATCATGAAATTCATACCCTTTCAAAAGAACATGATTATCTTTCAAAGTAAACTTCTTAAGAGAAATGAACACTACTCGAACCTTGAGCAATACTTGGGCATTTCATAAACTAGGGCTTCTCATATCTGAGTAACACATGTGCGTTTCTAACAAAAGCATATCATCAAACCATTACCCTGTCAAAGAACGTGATTATCATTCAAAGTAAAGCTTCTAGAGAGAAAATGAACTCTGCTCTTAATTCGAACAGTACGTTGACATATTCCAAACTAGGGCTTCTCATTTCAGAATAAAACATGTGTGTTTCTCACAAAATCATTTCATGAAATTCTAACCTTTTTCAAATGAACGTGACGATCTTTCAATGTAAAGCTTCTACAGAGAAAATGAGCTCAGCGATAACTTCTGACAATAGTGTAACATATCCCAAATAACATCTTCTCATTTCAGAGTAACACATGTTTGTTTCTCACAAAAGCATTTCATGAACTTCTTACCCATTCAAAACGTGATTATCTTTCAAAGTAAATCTTCTAGAGAAAAAATGAACACTGCTCTAATGTTGATCAGCTCTTGGACATATCCCAAACTAGGGCTTCTCATTTGAGAGTAACACATCTGCGTTCCTCACAAAAGCATTTCATGAAATTCTTACCCTTACAAAAGAAATTGCTTATCTTTCAAAGTAAAGCTTCTAGAGAGAAAATGAACACTGCTGTAACATGGAACATCACTTGCATATATCCTAAACTAGTACTTCTCATATCAGAGTAACACATGTGCTTTTGTAACAAAAGCATATCATGAAACTCTTACCCTTTCAAATGAACGTGATTACCTTTCAATGTAAAGCTTCTACAGAGAAAATGAACACAGTGCTAAATTCTAACAATAGTGTAAAATATCCCAAATAACAACTTCTCATTTCAGAGTAACACATGTGCGTTTCTCACAAAAGCATTTCATGAAATTCTTACCCTTTCAAAACAACGTGATTATCTTTCAATGTAAAGCTTCTACAGAGAAAATGAACTCAGCGCTATCTTTTAACAATACTGGAACATATCCTGAATAAAAACTTCTCATTTCAGAGTAACACATGTGCGTTTCTCACAAAGCAATTCATGAAATTCTTACCCTTTCGAAAGAACGTGATTATCTGTCAAATAAAGCTTCTACGGAAAAAATGAACACTGCTCTAACTTTGAACAGTACTTAGACATATTTCAAACTAGGGCTTCTCATTTTAGCGTAACACATCTGCGTTTCTCACAAAAGCATTTCATGAAATTCTTACCCTTTCAAAACGTGATTTCTTCCAAGGTAAGCTTCTAAGAGAAAATGAACACTGCTCTAACTTTGAACAGTACCTATGCTTTCAGATAACATTGTGTCTCACATAAGCATTTCATGAAATTCTTACCTTTTCAAATGAATGTGATTATCTTTCAATGTAAACATTCTACAGAGAAAATGAACACACCACTAACTTCTAATAATAGTATAACATATCACGAAAAACAACTTCTCATTTCAGAGTAACACATGTGCGTTTCTCACAAAAGCATTTCATGAAACTCTTATCCTTTCAAAAGAACCTGCTTATCTTTCAAAGTAAAGCTTCTAGAGAGAAAATGAACACTGCTCTAATGTTGACCAGTACTTGGACATATCCCAAAGTAGGGCATCTCATTTGAGAGTAACACATGTGCATTTCTCACAAAACCATATCATGAAATTCAAAGCCTTTCAAAAGAACATGATTATCTTTCAAAGTAAACTTCTTAAGAGAAATGAACACTACTCGAACGTCGAGCAATACTTGGGCATTTCATAAACTAGGGCTTCTCATATCTGAGTAACACATGTGCGTTTCTAACAAAAGCATATCATCAAATCATTACCCTGTCAAAGAACGTGATTATCATTCAAAGTAAAGCTTCTAGAGAGAAAATGAACTCTGCTCTTACTTCGAACAGTACGTTGACATATTCCAAACTAGGGCTTCTCATTTCAGAATAAAACATGTGTGTTTCTCACAAAATCATTTCATGAAATTCTAACCTTTTTCAAATGAACGTGACGATCTTTCAATGTAAAGCTTCTACAGAGAAAATGAGCTCAGCGCTAACTTCTGACAATAGTGTAACATATCCCAAATAACATCTTCTCATTTCAGAGTAACACATGTTTGTTTCTCACAAAAAGCATTTCATGAACTTCTTACCCATTCAAAACGTGATTATCTTTCAAAGTAAAGCTTCTAGAGAAAAAATGAACACTGCTCTAATGTCGATCAGCTCTTGGACATATCCCAAACTAGGGCTTCTCATTTGAGAGTAACACATCTGCGTTCCTCACAAAAGCATTTCATGAAATTCTTACCCTTACAAAAGAAATTGCTTATCTTTCAAAGTAAAGCTTCTAGAGAGAAAATGAACACTGCTGTAACATCGAACATCACTTGCACATATCCTAAACTAGTACTTCTCATATCAGAGTAACACATGTGCATTTGTAACAAAAGCATATCATGAAACTCTTACCCTTTCAAATGAACGTGATTACCTTTCAATGTAAAGCTTCTACAGAGAAAATGAACACAGTGCTAAATTCTAACAATAGTGTAAAATATCCCAAATAACAACTTCTCATTTCAGAGTAACACATGTGCGTTTCTCACAAAAGCATTTCATGAAATTCTTACCCTTTCAAAACAACGTGATTATCTTTCAATGTAAAGCTTCTACAGAGAAAATGAACTCAGCGCTATCTTTTAACAATACTGGAACATATCCTGAATAAAAACTTCTCATTTCAGAGTAACACATGTGCGTTTCTCACAAAGCAATTCATGAAATTCTTACCCTTTCGAAAGAACGTGATTATCTGTCAAATAAAGCTTCTACGGAAAAAATGAACACTGCTCTAACTTTGAACAGTACTTAGACATATTTCAAACTAGGGCTTCTCATTTTAGCGTAACACATCTGCGTTTCTCATAAAAGCATTTCATGAAATTCTTACCTTTCAAAAGACGTTTTTCCATAAAGCTTCAATAACACTGCTCTACTTTGAACAGTATTTCATATTCCAAACTATGGCTTCTCTTTCAGAGTAACATTTGTTTTTCCATAAGCATTTCATGAAATTCTTATCTTTTCAAATGAATGTGATTATCTTTCAATGTAAACATTCTACAGAGAAAATGAACACACCACTAACTTCTAATAATAGTATAACATATCACGAAAAACAACTTCTCATTTCAGAGTAACACATGTGCGTTTCTCACAAAAGCATTTCATGAAACTCTTATCCTTTCAAAAGAACCTGCTTATCTTTCAAAGTAAAGCTTCTAGAGAGAAAATGAACACTGCTCTAATGTTGACCAGTACTTGGACATATCCCAAAGTAGGGCATCTCATTTGAGAGTAACACATGTGCATTTCTCACAAAACCATATCATGAAATTCAAAGCCTTTCAAAAGAACATGATTATCTTTCAAAGTAAACTTCTTAAGAGAAATGAACACTACTCGAACGTCGAGCAATACTTGGGCATTTCATAAACTAGGGCTTCTCATATCTGAGTAACACATGTGCGTTTCTAACAAAAGCATATCATCAAATCATTACCCTGTCAAAGAACGTGATTATCATTCAAAGTAAAGCTTCTAGAGAGAAAATGAACTCTGCTCTTAATTCGAACAGTACGTTGACATATTCCAAACTAGGGCTTCTCATTTCAGGATAACACATGTGTGTTTCTCACAAAATCATTTCATGAAATTCTAACCTTTTTCAAATGAACGTGATGATCTTTCAATGTAAAGCTTCTACAGAGAAAATGAGCTCAGCGCTAACTTCTAACAATAGTGTAACATATCCCAAATAACATCTTCTGATTTCAGAATAACACATGTTTGTTTCTCACAAAAGCTTTTCATGAACTTCTTACCCATTCAAAACGAGATTATCTTTCAAAGTAAAGCTTCTAGAGGAAAAATGAACACTGCTCTAATGTCGATCAACTCTTGGACATATCCCAAACTAGGGCTTCTCATTTGAGAGTAACACATCTGCGTTCCTCACAAAAGCATTTCATGAAATTCTTACCCTTACAAAAGAAAGTGCTTATCTTTCAAAGTAAAGCTTCTAGAGAGAAAATGAACACTGCTGTAACATCGAACATCACTTGGACATATCCTAAACTAGTACTTCTCATATCAGAGTAACACATGTGCATTTGTAACAAAAGCATATCATGAAACTCTTACCTTTTCAAATGAACGTGATTACCTTTCAATGTAAAGCTTCCACAGAGAAAATGAACACAGTGCTAAATTCTAACAATAGTGTAAAATATCCCCGAATAACAAGTTCTCATTTCAGAGTAACACATGTGCGTTTCTCACAAAAGCATTTCATGAAATTCTTACCCTTTCAAAGAACGTGATTATCTTTCAAAATAAAGCTTCTTGAGAGAAAATGAACAATGCTCTAAGTTTGAACAGTATTTAGACATATTCCAAATTACAGCATCTCATTTCAGAGTAAAATATGTGCATTTCTCAAAAAAGCATTTCATGAAATTCTTACCTTTTTAAAAAGAACATGATTATCTTTCAAAGTAAAGCTTCTAAAGAAAAAAATGAACACTGCTTTAATTTCGAACAACACTTGGACATATTCCAAACTAGTGCTTCTCATTTGAGAGTAATACATGTGCGTTCCTGACAAAAGCATATCATGAAATTCTTACCATTTCAAAAGAACGTGATTATCTTTCAAAGTAAAGCTTCTAGAGAGAAAATGAACACTGCTCAAACTTTGAACAGAACTTTGAAATATTCCAAATTATGGCTTCTCATTTCAGAATAACACATGTGTGTTTCTCACAAAAGCATTTCATGAAATTCTTACCCTTTCGAAAGAACGTGATTATCCATCAAATAAAGCTTCTACGGAAAAAATGAACACTGCTCTAACTTTGAACAGTGCTTAGACACATTCCAAACTAGAGCTTCTCATTTTAGAGTAACACATCTGCGTTTCTCATAAAAGCATTTCATGAAATTCTTACTCTTTCAAAAGAACGTGATTATCTTCCAAGGTAAAGCTTCTAGAGAGAAAATGAACACTGCTCTAACTTTGAACAGTATTTAGACATATTCCAAACTATGGCTTCTCATTTCAGAGTAACATTTGTTCGTTTCTCACAAAAGCATTTCATGAAATTCTTATCTTTTCTATTGAACGTGATTATCTTTCAATGTTAACATTCTACAGAGAAAATGAACACACCACTAACTTCTAATAATAGTGTAACATATCACGAAAAACAACTTCTCATTTCAGAGTAACACATGTGTGTTTCTCACAAAGGGATTTCATGAAACTCTTACCCTTTCAAAAGAACCTGCTTAACTTTCAAAGTAAAGCTTCTAGAGAGAAAATGAACACTGCTCTAACGTCGAACAGTACTTGGACATATCCCAAAGTAGGGCATCTCATTTGAGAGTAACACATGTGCGTTTCTCACAAAACCATATCATGAAATTCATACCCTTTCAAAAGAACATGATTATCTCTCAAAGTAAAGCTTCTAGAAAGAAAACGAACACTGCTCTAATGTCGAACAATACTTGGACATATCTGAAACTAGTGCTTCTCTTTTCAGAGTAACACAGGTGTTTTTCTCACAAAAGCATTTCATGAAATCCTTACCTGTTCGCAAAACGTGATTATCTTTCAAATAAAGCTTCTACAGAGAAAATGAACACTGCCCTGACTTTGAACTGAACTTAGACATATTCCAAATTAGGGCTTCTCATTTTAGAATAACACATGTGCGTTTCTCACGAAAGCATTTCATGAAATTCTTACCCTTTCAAAAGAATGTGATTATCTTTCAAAGTAAAGCATCTAGAGAGAAAATGAACACTGCTCTAACTTTGAACAGTATTTAGACATATTGCAAACTATGGCTTATCATTTCAGAGTAACATTTGTGTGTTTCTCACAAAAGCATTTCATGAAATTCTTACCTTTTCAAATGAAAGTGATTATCTTTCAATGTAAACATTCTGGAGAAAATGAACACATCACTAACTTCTAATAATAGTGTAACAAATCACAAAAAACAACTTCTCATTTCAGAGTAACACACGTGCGTTTCCCACAAAAGCATTTCATGAAACTCTTACCCTTTCTAAAGAACCTGATTAACTTTCAAAGTAAAGCTTCTAGAGAGAAAATGAACACTGCTCTAACGTCGAACAGTACTTGGACATATCCCAAAGTAGAGCATCTCATTTGAGAGTAACACATGTGCGTTTCTCACAAAACCATATCATGAAATTCATACCCTTTCAAAAGAACATGATTATCTTTTAAAGTAAAGCTTCTTAAGAGAAATGAACACTGCTTGAACTTCGAAGAATACTTGGGCATTTCCTAAACTAGGGCTTCTCATATCTGAGTAACACATGTGCGTTTCTAACAAAGCATATCATCAAATCATTACCCTGTCAAAGAACGTGATTATCTTTCAAAGTAAAGCTTCTAGAGAGAAAATGAACTCTGCTCTTAATTCGAACAGTACGTTGACATATCCCAAACTAGGGCTTTTCATTTCAGAATTACACATGTGTGTTTTCACAAAATCAGTTCATGAAAATCTAACCTTTTTCAAATGAACGTGATTATCTTTCAAGGTAAAGCTTCTACAGAGAAAATGAGCTCAGTGCTAACTTCTAACAATAGTGTAAAATATCCCAAATAACATCTTCTCATTTCAGAGTTACACATGTTTGTTTCTCACAAAATCATTTCATGAAATTCTTACCATTTCAAAAGAATGTGATTATCTTTCAAATAAAGCTTCTACAGAGAAAATGAACACTGCTCTAACTTTGAACATTACTTAGATATATTCCAAACTAGGGCTTCTCATTTTAGAGTAACACATCTGAGTTTCTCATAAAAGCATTTCACAAAATTCTTACCCTTTCAAAAGATCATAATTATCTTTCAAAATATAGCTTCTTGAGAGAAAATGAACAATGCTCTAACATTGAACAGTATTTAGACATACTCCAAATTATGGCTTCTCATTTCAGAGTAAATTATGTGCATTTCTCAAAAAAGCATTTCATGAAATTCTTACCCTTACAAAAGAAAGTGATTATCTTTCAAATGAAAGCTTCTACAGAGAAAATGAACACTGCTGTAACATCGAACATCACTTGGACATATCCTAAACCAGTACTTCTCATATCAGAGTAACACATGTGCATTTGTAACAAAAGCATATCATGAAACTCTTACCTTTTCAAATGAACGTGATTACCTTTCAATGTAAAGCTTCTACATGAAAATGACCTCAGCGCTAAATTCTAACAATTGTGTAAAATATCCCGAATAACAAGTTCTCATTTCAGAGTAACACATTTGTGTTTCTCACAAAAGCATTTCATGAAATTCTTATCCTTTCAAATGAACGTGATTATCTTTCAATGTAAAGCTTCTCCAGGGAAAATGAACTCAGCGCTATCTTCTAACAGTACTGTAACATATCCCGAATAACAACTTCTCATTTCAGAGTAACACATGTGCGTTTCTCACAAAGCATTTCATGAAATTCTTACCCTTTCAAAATAACGTGATTATTTTTCAAAGTAAAAATTCTACAGAGAAAATGAACACTGCTATAACTTCGAACAGTACTTTGACATATCCCAAACTAGGGCTTCTCATTTCACAGTAACACATGTGCATTTCTCACAAAAGGATTTCATGAAATTCTTACCCTTCCAAAGAACGTGATTATCTTTCAAATAAAGCTTCTAGAGAGAAAATGAACACTGCTGTAACATCGAACATCACTTGCACATATCCTAAACTAGTACTTCTCATATTATAGTAACACATGTGCATTTCTAACAAAAGCATATCATGAAATTCTTACCTATGCAAATGAACGTGATTATCTTTTAATGTAAAGCTTCTATAGAGAAAATGAACTCAGCGCTATCTTCTAACAGTACTGTAACATATCCCGAATAACAACTTCTCATTTCAGAGTAACACATGTGCGTTTTTCACAAAAGCATTTCATGAAATTCTTACCCTTTCAAATGAACGTGATTATCTTTCAATGTAAAGCTTCTCCAGAAAATGAACTCAGCACTATCTTTTAACAGTACTGTAACATATCAAGAATAACAACTTCTCTTTTCAGAGTAATGTTGCGGGAGGTCTTCCCGCCCCTCCAACCAATAGCTGCTGAGATACCAGCCCATTGGGGCGTGGTTTCTCTCCCTTCAAAAGGCTTCTATTTCCTTCCGCTGGCCCTCTTGACTTCCTGTTCGGCTGGCGATTAGTCTCGCTTCATGATTGCGAAAAGGGCTGTTGTCTGGGATCGTGATCTGTAAGTTTTTCCTCTTTAAATAAATACTACCCTATTAATAATAATTCATAACTGGTGTGGCGTTGTTCGTGGCTTACGCCTTCAGAGTAACACATGTGCGTTTCTCACAAAGCATTTCATGAAATTCTTACCCTTCCAAAGAACGTGATGATCTTTCAAAGTAAAGCTTCTAGAGAGAAAATGAACTCTGCTCTTACTTAGAACAGTATGTTGACATATCCCAAACTAGGCTTCTCATTTCAGAATAACATATGTGTGTTTCTCAAAAAAGCATTTCATGAAATTCTTACCGTTTTTAAGGAACCTAATTATCTTTCAAAGTAGAGCTTCTATTGAGAAAATGAACACTGCTCTAACTTCCAACAATACTTGAATATCCTAAACTATGGCTTCTCATATCAGAGTAACACATGTGCGTTTCTAACAAAAGCATATCTTGAAATCATTACCCTGTCAAAAGAACGTGATTATCATTCAAAGTAAAGCTTCTATAGAGAATATATACACTGCTCTAACTTCGAACAGTACTAAGACATATCCTAAACTAGGGCTTCTCATATCAGAGTAACACTTGTGCGTTTTTAACAAAAGCATATCATGAAATCATGACCCTGTCAAAAGAACTTAATTATCTTTCAAAGTAAAGCTTCTACAGAGAAAATGAACACTGCTCAAAATTTGAACAATACTTAGACATATTCCAAACTAGGGCTTCTCATTTCAGAGTAACACATTCATGTTTCTCACAAAAGCATTTCATGAAATTATTAACCTTTCAAAAGAACATGATAATCTTTCAAAGTAAAGCTTCTGGAGAGTAAATGAACACTGCTCTAACATCAAACAGTACGTTGACATATCCCAAACTGTGGCTTTTCATTTCAGAATAACACATGTTATTCTTTTGTGCGTTTCTCACAAAAGCATTTAATGAAATTCTTACCCTTTCAAATGAACGTGATTATCTTTCAATGTAAAGTCTAAAGAGGAAAAGACCACTGTACAGATTTCTAAAAATACGGTAACATATCCCTAATAATAACTTCTCATTTAAGAATAACACATGTGTGTTTCTCAAAAAAAGCATTTCATGTAATTCTTACCCTTTAAAAATAACGTTATTATCTTTCAAAGTAAAGCTTCTAGAGGAAAAATGAACACTGCTCTAATGTGGAACAACACTTGGACCTATCCCAAACTAGGGCTTCTCATTTGAGAGTAACACATGTGCGTTCTTCACAAAAGCATATCCTGAAATTCTTACCATTTCAAAAGAACGTGATTATCTTTCAAAGTAAAGCTTCAACAGAGAAAAGGAACACTGCTCTAACTTTGACTAGAACTTTGACATATTCCAAACTAGGGCTTCTCATTTCAGATTAACACATGTGGGTTTCTCACAAAAGCATTTCATGAAATTCTTACCATTTCAAAAGAATGTGATTATCTTTAAAGTAAAGCTTCTACAGAGAAAATGAACACTGCTCTAACTTTGAACAGTACTTAGACATATTCCAAACTAGGGCTTCTCATTTTAGAGTAACACATCTGCGTTTCTCATAAAAGCATTTCATGAAATTCTTACCCTTTCAAAAGAACGTAATTATCTTTCAAAATAAAGCTTCTTGAGAAAAAATAACGATGCTCCACTTTAACAGTATTTAACATATTCCAAACTATGGCTTCTCATTTCAGACTAAAATATGTGCATTTCTCAAAAAAGCATTTCATGAAATTCTTACCCTTACAAAGAAAGTGATTATCTTTCAAAATAAAGCTTCTAGAGAGAAAATGAACACTGCTGTAACATCAAACATTACTTGGACATATCCTAAACTAGTACTTCTCATATCAGAGTAACACATGTGCATTTCTAACACAAGCATATCATGAAATTCTTACCTTTTCAAATGAACGTGATTACCTTTCAATGTAAAGCTTCTACAGAGAAAATGAATACACCGCCAAATTCTAACAATAGTGTAAAATATATCATATAATGTCTTCTCATTTCACAGTAACACATGTGTGTTTCTCACAAAAAGCATTTCATGAAATTCTTACCCTTTCAAAAGAACGTGATTATCTTTCAATGTAAAGCTTCTCCAGAGAAAAATGACCTCAGCTCTATCTTCTAACAGTACTGTAACATATCAAGAATAACAAGGCTTCTCATTTCAGAGTAACACATGTGCGATTCTCACAAAAGCATTTCCTGAAATTCTTACCCTTCCAAAAGAACGTGATTATCTTTCAAAGTAAAGCTTCTAGAGAGAAAATGAACTCTGCTCTTACTTCGAACAGTACGTTGACATATCCCAAACTAGGGCTTCTCATTTCAAGTAACACATGAGTGTTTCTCACAAAATCATTTCATGAAATTCTTACCTTTTTCAAATGAACGTGATTATCTTTCAATGTAAAGCTTCTACAGAGAAAATGAACTCAGCGCTAACTTCTAACAATAGTGTAACATATCCCAAATAACATCTTCTCATTTCAGAGTAACACATGTGTGTTTCTCACAAAAGCATTTCATGAAATTCTTACCCATTCAAAACGTGATTATCTTTCAAAGTAAAGCTTCTAGAGAGAAAATGAACACTGCTCTAATGTCGAACAACACTTGGAAATATCCCAAACTAGGGCTTCTCATTTCAGAGTAACACATGTGTGTTTCTCAAAAAAGCATTTCATGAAATTCTTACCAAAGTAATTACTTTCAAAGTAAAGCTTCAACAGAGAAAAGGAACACTGCTCTAACTTTGACTAGAACTTTGACATATTCCAAACTAGGGCTTCTCATTTCAGATTAACACATGTGGGTTTTAGAAGAACCTAATTATCTTTCAAATTAGAGCTTCTACTGAGAAAATGAACACTGCTCTAAATTCGAACAATACTTGGATATCCTAAACTATGTCTTCTCATATCAGAGTAACACATGTGCGTTTCTAAGAAAAGCATATCTTGAAATCATTACCCTGTCAAAAGAACGTCAGTATCCCTCAAAGTAAAGCTTCTACAGAGAATATGAACACTGCTCTAACTTCGAACAGTACTAAGACATATCCTAAACTAGGGCTTCTCATATCAGAGTAACACTTGTGCGTTTTTAACAAAAGCATATCATGAAATCATGACCCTGTCAAAAGAACTTGATTATCTTTCAAAGTAAATCTTCTACAGAGAAAATGAACACTGCTCAAAATTTGAACAATACTTAGACATATTACAAACTAGGGTTTCTCATTTCAGAGTAACACATTTATGTTTCTCACAAAGGCATTTCATGAAATTATTAACCTTTCAAAAGAACATGATAATCTTTCAAAGTAAAGCTCCTGGAGAGTAAATGAACACTGCTCTAATGTCAAACAGTACGTTGACATATCCCAAACTGTGGCTTTTCATTTCAGAGTAACCCATGTGCATTTCTCACAAAAGCATTTCATGAAATTCTTACCCTTTCAAATGAACGTGATTATCTTTCAATGTAAAGCTTCTAAAGAGAAAAAGACCACTTTACTGATTTCTAAATGTACGGTAACATATCCCTAATAATAACTTCTCATTTCAGAGTAAAACATGTGCGTTTCTCAAAAAAAGCATTTCATGTAATTCTTACTCTTTAAAAATAACGTGATTATCTTTCAAAGTAAAGCTTCTAGAGAAAAAATGAACACTGCTCTAATGTCGAACAACACTTGGACATATCCCAAACTAGGGCTTCTCATTTGAGAGTAACACATGTGCGTTCTTCACAAAAGCATATCCTGAAATTCTTACCATTTAAAAAGAACGTGATTATCGTTCAAAGTAAAACTTCAACAGAGAAAAGGAACACTGCTCTAACTTTGAACAGAACTTTGACATATTGCAAACTAGGGCTTCTCATTTGAGAGTAACACATGTGTGTTTCTCACAAAAGCATTTCATGAAATTCTTACCATTTCAAAAGAATGTGCCTGTGATTATGTTTCAAATAAAGCTTCTACAGAGAAAATTAACACTGCTCTAACTTTGAACAGTACTTAGACATATTCCAAACTAGGGCTTCTTCTTTTAGAGTAACACATCTGAGTATCTCATAAAAGCATTTCATGAAATTCTTACCCTTTCAAAAGAACGTAATTATCTTTCAAAATAAAGCTTCTTGAGAGAAAAGGAACAATACTCTAACTTTGAACAGTATTTAGACATATTCCAAACTACGGCTTCTCATTTCAGAGTAAATATGTGCATTTCTCAAAAAAGCATTTCATGAAATTCTTACCCTTACAAAAGAAAGTGATTATCTTTCAAAGTAAAGCTTCTACAGAGAAAATGAACACTGCTTGAACTTCGAACAATACTTGGGCATATCCTAAACTAGGGCTTCTCTTATCAGAGTAACACATGTGTGTTTCTAACAAAAGCATATGATGAAATCATGACCCTGTCAAAGGAACTTGATTATCTTTCAAAGTAAAGCTTTTACAGATAATATGAACACTGCTCTAACTTTCAACAGTACTAAGACAAATTCCAAATTAGGACTTCTCATTTCAGAGTAACACATGTGTGTTTCTCACAAAAGTATTTCATGAAATTTTTACCCTTTCAGATGAACGTGATTATCTTTCAAAGTATTGCTTCAACACAGAAAATGAACACTGCACTAACTTCTAACAATAGTGTAACATATCCCGAATAACAACTTCTCTTTTCAGAGTAACACATGTGCGTTTCTCACAAAAGCATTTCATGAAATTCTTACCCTTTCAAAAGAACGTGATTATCTTTCAAAGTAAAGCTTCTACAGAGAAAATGACCTCAGCGCTATCTTCTAACAGTACTGTAATATATCCCGAATAACAACTTCTCATTTCAGAGTAACACATGTGCCTTTCTCACAAAGCATTTCATGAAATTCTTACCCTTTCAAAAGAACGTGATTATTTTTCAATTAAAGCATCTACAGAGAAAATGACCTCAGCGCTATCTTCTAACAGTACTGTATCATATCCCGAATAACAACTTCTCATTTCAGAGTAACACATGTGCCTTTCTCACAAAGCATTTCATGAAATTCTTACCCTTTCAAAAGAACGTGATTATTTTTCAATTAAAGCTTCTACAGAGAAAATGAACACTGCTATAACTTCGAAAATTACTTTGACAAATCCCAAACTAGGGCTTCTCATTTCACAGTAACACATGTGCATTTCTCACAAAAGGATTTCATGAAATTCTTACCCTTCCAAAGAACGTGATTATCTTTCTAAATAAAGCTTCTAGAGAGAAAATGAACACTGCTCAAACTTCGAAAAGTACTTTGACAAATCCCAAACTAGGGCTTCTCATTTCAGAGTAACACATTGCGTTTCTCACGAAACCATGTCATGAAATTCTTACCCTTTCAAAAGAACGTGATTATCTTTTAAAGTAAAGCTTCTACAGAGAAAATGAAAACTGCTCGATCTTCGAACAATACTTGGGCATATCCTAAACTAGGGCTTCTCATATCAGAGTAACACATTTGTGTTTCTAACGAAAGCATATCATCAAATCATTACCCTGTCAAATGAATGTGATTATCTTTCAAAGTAAAGCTTCTACAAAGAAAATAAACACTGCTCTAACTTGAACAGTCCTGAGACTTATCCTAAACTAGGGCTTCTCATATCAGAGTAACACATGTGCGTTTCTAACAAAAGCATATGATGAAATCATGACCCTGTCAAAAGAACTTGATTATCTTTCAAATTAAAGCTTTTACAGACAACATGAACACTGCTCTAACTTTCAACTGTACTAAGACATATTGCAAATTAGGGTTTCTCATTTCAGAGTAACACATGTGTGTTTCTCACAAAAGCATTTCATGAAATTCTTACCATTTCAAAAGAATGTGCCTGTGATTATGTTTCAAATAAAGCTTCTACAGAGAAAATTAACACTGCTCTAACTTTGAACAGTACTTAGACATATTCCAAACTAGGGCTTCTTCTTTTAGAGTAACACATCTGAGTATCTCATAAAAGCATTTCATGAAATTCTTACCCTTTCAAAAGAACGTAATTATCTTTCAAAATAAAGCTTCTTGAGAGAAAAGGAACAATACTCTAACTTTGAACACTATTTAGACATATTCCAAACTACGGCTTCTCATTTCAGAGTAAAATATGTGCATTTCTCAAAAAAGCATTTCATGAAATTCTTACCCTTACAAAAGAAAGTGATTATCTTTCAAAGTAAAGCTTCTACAGAGAAAATGAACACTGCTTGAACTTCGAACAATACTTGGGCATATCCTAAACTAGGACTTCTCTTATCAGAGTAACACATGTGCGTTTCTAACAAAAGCATATGATGAAATCATAACCCTGTCAAAGGAACTTGATTATCTTTCAAAGTAAAGCTTTTACAGATAATATGAACACTGCTCTAACTTTCAACAGTACTAAGACAAATTCCAAATTAGGGCTTCTCATTTCAGAGTAACACATGTGTGTTTGTCACAAAAGCATTTCATGAAATTTTTACCCTTTCAGATGAACGTGATTATCTTTCAAAGTATTGCTTCAACACAGAAAATGAACACTGCACTAACTTCTAACAATAGTGTAACATATCCCGAATAACAACTTCTCTTTTCAGAGTAACACATGTGCGTTTCTCACAAAAGCATTTCATGAAATTCTTACCCTTTCAAAAGAACGTGATTATTTTTCAATTAAAGCTTCTACAGAGAAAATGACCTCAGTGCTATCTTCTAACAGTACTGTAACATATCCCGAATAACAACTTCTCATTTCAGAGTAACACATGTGCCTTTCTCACAAAGCATTTCATGAAATTCTTACCCTTTCAAAAGAACGTGATTATTTTTCAATTCAAGCTTCTACAGAGAAAATGAACACTGCTATAACTTCGAACAGTACTTTGACATATCCCAAACCAGGGCTTCTCATTTCACAGTAACACATGTGCATTTCTCACAAAAGGATTTCATGAAATTCTTACCCTTCCAAAGAACGTGATTATCTTTCTAAATAAAGCTTCTAGAGAGAAAATGAACACTGCTCAAACTTCGAAAAGTACTTTGACAAATCCCAAACTAGGGCTTCTCATTTCAGAGTAACACATGTGCGTTTCTCACGAAACCGTGTCATGAAATTTTTACCCTTTCAAGAGAACGTGATTATCTTTTAAAGTATAGCTTCTACAGAGAAAATGAACACAGCGCTAACTTCAAAGAATAGTGTAACATATCCTGAATAACAACTTCTCATTTCAGAGTAACACATGTGCGTTTCTCACGAAACCGTGTCATGAAATTCTTACCCTTTCAAAAGAACGTGATTATCTTTTAAAGTAAAGCTTCTACAGAGAAAATGAACACTGCTCGAACTTCGAACAATACTTGGGCATATCCTAAACTAGGGCTTCTCATATCAGAGTAACACATTTGCGTTTCTAACAAAAGCATATCATCAAATCATTACCCTGTCAAATGAATGTGATTATCTTTCAAAGTAAAGCTTCTACAAAGAAAATAAACACTGCTCTAACTTGAACAGTACTGAGACTTATCCTAAACTAGGGCTTCTCATATCAGAGTAACACATGTGCGTTTCTAACAAAAGCATATGATGAAATCATGACCCTGTCAAAAGAACTTGATTATCTTTCAAATTAAGGCTTTTACAGACAACATGAACACTGCTCTAACTTTCAACTGTACTAAGACATATTGCAAATTAGGGTTTCTCATTTCAGAGTAACACATGTGTGTTTCTCACAAAAGCATTTCATGAAATTCTTACCATTTCAAAAGAATGTGCCTGTGATTATGTTTCAAATAAAGCTTCTACAGAGAAAATTAACACTGCTCTAACTTTGAACAGTACTTAGACATATTCCAAACTAGGGCTTCTTCTTTTAGAGTAACACATCTGAGTATCTCATAAAAGCATTTCATGAAATTCTTACCCTTTCAAAAGAACGTAATTATCTTTCAAAATAAAGCTTCTTGAGAGAAAAGGAACAATACTCTAACTTTGAACAGTATTTAGACATATTCCAAACTACGGCTTCTCATTTCAGAGTAAAATATGTGCATTTCTCAAAAAAGCATTTCATGAAATTCTTACCCTTACAAAAGAAAGTGATTATCTTTCAAAGTAAAGCTTCTACAGAGAAAATGAACACTGCTTGAACTTCGAACAATACTTGGGCATATCCTAAACTAGGGCTTCTCTTATCAGAGTAACACATGTGTGTTTCTAACAAAAGCATATGATGAAATCATGACCCTGTCAAAGGAACTTGATTATCTTTCAAAGTAAAGCTTTTACAGATAATATGAACACTGCTCTAACTTTCAACAGTACTAAGACAAATTCCAAATTAGGGCTTCTCATTTCAGAGTAACACATGTGTGTTTCTAACAAAAGCATTTCATGAAATTTTTACCCTTTCAGATGAACGTGATTATCTTTCAAAGTATTGCTTCAACACAGAAAATGAACACTGCACTAACTTCTAACAATAGTGTAACATATCCCGAATAACAACTTCTCTTTTCAGAGTAACACATGTGCGTTTCGCACAAAAGCATTTCATGAAATTCTTACCCTTTCAAAAGAACGTGATTATCTTTCAAAGTAAAGCTTCTACAGAGAAAATGACCTCAGCGCTATCTTCTAACAGTACTGTAACATATCCCGAATAACAACTTCTCATTTCAGAGTAACACATGTGCCTTTCTCACAAAGCATTTCATGAAATTCTTACCCTTTCAAAAGAACGTGATTATTTTTCAATTCAAGCTTCTACAGAGTAAATGACCTCGGCGCTATCTTCTAACAGTACTGTAACATATCCCGAATAACAACTTCTCATTTCAGAGTAACACATGTGCCTTTCTCACAAAGCATTTCATGAAATTCTTACCCTTTCAAAAGAACGTGATTAATTTTCAATTAAAGCTTCTACAGAGAAAATGAACACTGTTATAACTTCGAACAGTACTTTGACATATCCCAAACTAGGGCTTCTCATTTCACAGTAACACATTGCGTTTCTCACGAAACCATGTCATGAAATTCTTACCCTTTCAAAAGAACGTGATTATCTTTTAAAGTAAAGCTTCTACAGAGAAAATGAACACTGCTCGAACTTCAAACAATACTTGGGCATATCCTAAACTAGGGCTTCTCATATCAGAGTAACACATTTGCGTTTCTAACGAAAGCATATCATCAAATCATTACCCTGTCAAATGAATGTGATTATCTTTCAAAGTAAAGCTTCTACAAAGAAAATAAACACTGCTCTAACTTGAACAGTACTGAGACTTATCCTAAACTAGGGCTTCTCTTATCAGAGTAACACATGTGTGTTTCTAACAAAAGCATATGATGAAATCATGACCCTGTCAAAAGAACTTGATTATCTTTCAAATTAAAGCTTTTACAGACAACATGAACACTGCTCTAACTTTCAACTGTACTAAGATATATTGCAAATTAGGGCTTCTCATTTCAGAGTAACACATGTGTGTTTCTCACAAAAGCATTTCATGAAATTTTTACCCTTTCAGATGAACGTGATTATCTTTCAAATTATTGCTTCAACACAGAAAATGAACACTGTGCTAACTTCTAACAATAGTGTAACATATCCCGAATAACAACTTCTCATTTCAGAGTAACACATGTGCGTTTCTCACAAAAGCATTTCATGAAATTCTTACCATTTCAAAAGAATGTGATTATCTTTAAAGTAAAGCTTCTACAGAGAAAATGAACACTGCTCTAACTTTATACAGTACTTAGACATATTCCAAACTATGGCTTCTCATTTTAGAGTAACACATCTGCGTTTCTCATAAAAGCATTTCATGAAATTCTTACCCTTTCAAAAGAACGTAATTATCTTTCAAAATAAAGCTTCTTGAGAGAAAATGAACAATGCTCTAACTTTGAACAGTATTTAGACATATTCCAAACTATGGCTTCTCATTTCAGATTAAAATATGTGCATTTCTCAAAAAAGCATTTCATGAAATTCTTACCCTTACAAAGAAAGTGATTATCTTTCAAAATAAAGCTTCTAGAGAGAAAATGAACACTGCTGTAACATCAAACATTACTTGGACATATCCTAAACTAGTACTTCTCATATCAGAGTAACACATGTGCATTTCTAACACAAGCATATCATGAAATTCTTACCTTTTCAAATGAACGTGATTACCTTTCAATGTAAAGCTTCTACAGAGAAAATGAATACACCGCTAAATTCTAACAATAGTGTAAAATATCCCATATAAAGACTTCTCATTTCACAGTAACACTTGTGTTTCTCACAAAAGCATTTCATGAAATATCTTACCCTTTCAAAAGAACGTGATTATCTTTCAATGTAAAGCTTCTCCAGAGAAAATGACCTCAGCTCTATCTTCTAACAGTACTGTAACATATCAAGAATAACAACTTCTCATTTCAGAGTAACACATGTGCGATTCTCACAAAGCATTTCATGAAATTCTTACCCTTCCAAAGAACGTGATTATCTTTCAAAGTAAAGCTTCTAGAGAGAAAATGAACTCTGCTCTTACTTCGAACAGTATGTTGACATATACCAAACTAGGGCTTCTCATTTCAAGTAACACATGAGTGTTTCTCACAAAATCATTTCATGAAATTCTTACCTTTTTCAAATGAACGTGATTATCTTTCAATGTAAAGCTTCTACAGAGAAAATGAACTCAGCGCTAACTTCTAACAATAGTGTAACATATCCCAAATAACATCTTCTCATTTCAGAATAACACATGTTTGTTTCTCACAAAAGCATTTCATGAAATTCTTACCCATTCAAAACGTGATTATCTTTCAAAGTAAAGCTTCTAGAGAGAAAATGAACACTGCTCTAATGTCGAACAACACATGGAAATATCCCAAACTAGGGCTTCTCATTTCAGAGTAACACATGTGTGTTTCTCACAAAAGCATTTCATTAAATTTTTACCCCTTCAGATGAACGTGGTTATCTTTCAAAGTAATGCTTCAACACAGAAAATGAACACTGCGCTAACTCCTAACAATAGTGTAACATATCCCGAATAACAACTTCTCATTTCAGAGTAACACATGTGTGTTTCTCACAAAAGCATTTCATGAAATTCTAAATAAGATGACCTCCTAGGTCACCATTAAGAAGGGAGAGGACCCAAAGTGTTCCTGTAACATCTAAAGCCTGGCCCAAGAACCTATAGCAAGGTGAGACTAAGTCCAAAAAATAATGGCCCTCTTTCTCCAACATTCTCTCTACCCAGTCTACAACTCCTCTGAAACACTAAACTCTCATTTAGAGAATTTTTGTTCTTTATTATTAATGATTCTGACAGACCCACGGGTCTTACTCTGGCTCTAATTTCACATAGTGAGAGTCTGACAAATTTATATTTTGTACCTAACTAGTGAGCCATCTTACACAATTTCTAAGTACAAGGCAATAGAAACACACTGGAACATTCATACCCTACCATCTCTGCAGATCATTTATGAATAAATAAAAGTGATTTTTAAAAATATTCACTGTGTGAGTCTGCTGCTCATTATCCTCTCCCAACACACCCTGGTAAGAAAAATTATGAAGGAATCTCCTTTAACCATAATGAACTTTTGCCTAAACTTTCAGTCTATGATAAAATGTTCTCAACTTCTTTCTCCTCATTCTCTTAGGGCCACGTTAATTCACTATGTGCACTGGAATGCATCCATTGTTAGCAAGTATTGTTATTCAGTAATAAAATGAGTGACACAAACAAAAGGAGTCATATTATACCATATGACCTCAGTTCTGAGGTACCTACAGCAGGCAAACACCCAGTCTGTAGTTACCAGGCATGGGCAAACTGGGCAGAATTTATTTAATAGAAACAGAGCACAGCACAGAATGATGAAAAAGTTCTGTAGACAGACAGTGGAGAGGCCATGATGAGAATAAGCTAAATGATTTGAACTGTTAGTGTAACCATGGTTACACTGGAACCTTTCTTCTACACAGTTTGCTGCAATAAGAAAACAGTTTTTACACAGTGAAAATCCTGTGGGAATACTCTGTCAACTCAAAAAGCAGTATGGTTCTTTCCCTGAGTATTTTCTATTAATAACTTTCTGATGTGGGAGTGTCATATATCAATCTGTTGATTTCATTGGTTAAAATAAAGACACTGCTTGGCTGGTCCTATAGGTTAGAACATAGGTGGGTGGAGTAAACAGAATAGTATGCTGACAGGAAGAGGAAGTGAGCTCAGAGCACGCAGCTCCGCTCAGAGACAGAAGCCTCCTCTCTTGCGGGACAGACAGGATAGCTCTGCTCTCTGAGGCACGCTCACGATGAAACTCCGACCCAAGATGGATGTAGGCTAGAATCTTCCCGGTAAGCGCACTTTGGGGTGCTTACATAGATGATTAGAAATGGGTTAAGAGGTTGATGCTAATGGGCCAAGCAGTGTTTAAATGAATACAGTTTGTGTGTTGTTATTTCGGGCATAAGCTAGCCAGGTGGCTGGGGTGTTGGGGACACAACCTTGACACCCCAATTTCAACAGATGGCTGCCCAATGTGTGGACAACTGAATCCACAGAAAGTCTGAGGAAGCTTGGGAAAGAGTAAAGCATGTTTTCTTGGTAGCAGCAGTTTCTCAGTTCTACTCTGCTTGCTAGAGGTAAGCAAGGGCCTCATTTAAGAGAGGCTTCCTGACTCAGCTTCAGCTGCAAAACCCTGCAGCTCATTAAGAGGTCCTGCCACGAAACACTTAAACGTTGTTGATGAAAAGCTGAACGCATGGTTTTCGGTTTTCAGCCGTAGCTGGAAAAAAGCTGCGCTGTTTAAAAATGCAGGCTTTCTGGGCCATCCTGCCAGGGCAAACTCTGACTGTTTGAGGCAGGAGGGCAGAGTACAGAGAAAGGACTTGAGTGTTGTCTGTTGCAGCTTAATTGCTGGCAGGGACCTTGAAACACTGTAGACTTGTAGCACTGAACGCGGATCTGGCCGGTACCTCAGTCACAAGGTTGGAATGGTAGAAAGTTAAGGAATGAGCTACATCTAGCCGGCAAAGCCACGCCTTCAGTCCTACTGAGATTTCTTGGTAAATTAAAGACCTATGTGGTCAGAAAAACAGAGAGAGATACAGTAAAAAGAGATTCAAAGATAAAGAAAATTTTTAAATGGTTTACAGTGTGTTAAAAATATAAGCAAGCTAACAGTAAGTTCTTAAGAGTTAAAAAAAAGAAAGAAAAAAAAAGAAAAGTTGGTTGTGGTAGTACACGCATTTAATCCCAACACTTGGGTTGCAGAGGGAAATTGACCTCTGTGACTTCAAGGTATGGTAGCACACGCCTTTAATCCCAGTGCCTAGAAGGCAGAGACAAAAAGATCTCTGTGAGTTCAAGGTGTAGTAGCATACACCTTTAATCCCAGTGCCTGGGAGGCAGAGACAGGCAGATCTCTGAGAGTTCAAGAACAGCCTGGTCTACAGAGTTATTCCAGGTCAAAGATATACGCTTAAAAAGCAAAAAGTTGGGGCTGGAGAGATGGCTCAGCAGTTAAGAGCACTGCCTGCTCTTCCAAAGGTCCTGAGTTCAATTCCCAGCAACCACATGGTGGCTCACAACCATCCGTAATGAGGTCTGGTGCCCTCTTCTGGCCTGCAGACATACACACAGACAGAATATTGTATACATAATAAATAAATAAAATGTTTAAAAAAAAAAGCAAAAAGTTAAAAGTAAAAATAAACAAAATAGAGGTTAAAACAAAGCTGTACAAAGATAAAAAATACACAGAGAATGTTGATACTGTATGCTATTATGCTCTGTTTAAATTGTTTGAATGCTAAGAAAGGAGCAAGAGCTGCTAAAAGATATTTGTCTATAAATGCTGCTAAACTAACCCAACATAGATATTGTAAAAATGCCTTGACTTTGGAATTTGGATCTAAGGACATAATACTTTGGAAAGGAATTTCTTGTTTTGTTTTCACAGAGGATGAGACCCTGTTCATTTCTTCTATTCTGATATGGTATGATGGACCACGCCCTCCTGAAGGGCTGTGAACGCCTTCAGAAAATTGCTTTGCCCAACTGCCAACTGAGATGAAACTAGCACACAGGTTATACCATGAAAGACCTAATTAATAACGCCCCCATTCAGCAGGAAGCAGTTTGGAGAGAAAACTGCGCCCATGTTCCCAAATATGGTTTATAAGTGTTTTTTTACATTTAAAGGGGGAAATGGTATAGGTATGAATAATTTACATTGATATGGATTTTGCTTTAGTGATTTAAATTTAAGGTCAATTTTGTTATATGTATCTGTATTTCTGATCTTGATTAAGGTATTGTGATTGTGTAGTTCACTTAAAAATGTAATGTATATAGGTTGTTAATGGATAATCATCGATAATGGTCAAGCTTGTAGTTATGTTAGTTAGATTTTTCTAGATATATAGAGATATATTTTAGTTAGATAGGCATTCTTCATATCTTTCAAAGACTACAAAATAGGACATTTAATGTTTTAATAACTTAGGGCTTTTCATGACAATGAGACACATCTGCTCCTGGCAGCACCAATCTACCTTAAGAGGAAGATGGGCATCGAAGAGGATCCTTATGGAGTTTGATAGCCATTTGGGCAAGAAACTGCTCTTGCCTGGACTAGTGCATAAAATGGACACAGAGAACCCGCAGAGAGAGGACTACTGAACTTGCCTAAAGGTGAGATGATCTTTTGGGGTTCCTGATTCATGAAAGAGTCTGCAAGACATTCTTCAGGACAAGCAGATAGTGACTGCCTTTGAAATTTCCTGCTTTGTGGAATGTCTGCTGAAAACTATGGGCCTGTAGGCCGAAGATAGATGCCCCAACGATACAGAGGAACTTTGGGTGACTGTCCAGGCAGCAAGATGTCTCTGTCATTTCTAGAGTTTGAAAGTTGCTTTTTTTCTTGTTTGCTGATGTAATATTGTATCTTTCTGGAGTCTTTGATGGAATTAAGAATAGTTAGTTATAGTTATACTTTTCCTTAGTTATGATAAAGATTATTGTAATTTTTACTTGATAACTGTTTTATGTAATTTTGCTATGTTAAAGTTAAAGCTTTTCCTTTTTGTTTAAACAGAAAAAGGGGAAGTGATGTGGGAGTGTCAAATATCAATCTGTTGATTTCATTGGTTAAAATAAAGACACTGCTTGGCTGGTCCTATAGGTTAGAACATAGGTGGGTTGAGTAAACAGAATAGTATGCTGACAGGAAGAGGAAGTGAGCTCAGAGCACGCAGCTCCACTAAGAGACAGAAGCCTCCTCTCTCACGGGCCAGACAGGATAGCTCTGCTCTCTGAGGCACGCTCACGATGAAACTCCGACCCGAGATGGATGTAGGCTAGAATCTTCCCGGTAAGCGCACTTTGGGGTGCTTACATAGATGATTAGAAATGGGTTAAGAGGTTGAAGCTAATGGGCCAAGCAGTGTTTAAATGAATACAGTTTGTGTGTTGTTATTTCGGGCATAAGCTAGCCAGGCGGCTGGGGTGTTGGGGACACAACCTCGACGCCCCCAATTTCAACAACTTTCTACATTCATTATTATGAGAAAATTAATTAAACTTTAGCAAATATACAAAAAAGTATTTTTAAATTAAAGGATAATACTGTATCATACAATATATTTGGACTTAGTCAGAGAAATGTCAGTTTGTTTTATTGTTTTGGTTTGGTTTTTGTCTACTGGTCAGTTAAAATAAGGAGAATTTAAAGATTGAGAGTATTATCCCAGTTTATTAAAACATGAAAAAATGTGGTAAACTTATTGTTTCTGCTCACATTCCTACTGTAATGTTCCTGTACCAAAGACAAACTGGAATATGTTCTTTAAAATACTGTAAATTAGTCCATTTTAAGAATACAAAGTGTTCAATTTATTCTTAAATTGATAATAAAATTAATATATATATTCACAATAATAAAACTCAAAAATTCCTTACCATGTCCACACCAACAAAATATCCTAGACTCTCTATTCCTGGCAAAACATCACAGAATATCACTGTTCCAGATTTGATACTTTCTCTGACCTTCAGAGATACGCTGGAGTTTATTTCCAAAGGGGGAGGTTCAGCCTGCCTTATAGCTCCTGGGGCTGCAAAAGCACTTTCCAATCCATTGTCATAGTCATCTACGGGCTCCAGCTTGTCCAATGCCACAAACACGCCACAATCTTCATCACACTGAAAAAGCAGTTTCCCTTGATATACCCCATCAGTGAAACCTTGGCCATGACCTTCATCCTAGTTTTCAAAGTTTTTTTAAAAAGAGATATAAAAAGATTATCCATTAAAGGGATTTCAGGAAATTACTTTGGAAAAACTCTAAATATTATCCATAATATGAAATATGACTAGCAGCTGCTGTTGGGTTTCTGGTGTTTAAAGAATAAAGAAGCTGTATCTGATGATGAAACTAACTCATAATTTCAGATCATAATTCTTTTGAGAAACAGTGAGGATTAAATTTACAACATAGTTCTACCATGACTTTTGTCATGAACATTCAACTTTAACCAAACAGCAGCATCAACTCCATTTACTGAGAACACACTGTAACCATCTACAGCCATCCACCGTACAACTACTGTAAGTCATGTGTGCTCTAAGCACTTCACAGATGAGGAACAGATCAGGAGACCTTGATGTAGGTTAAGTAGCTGGCAACCCTGCTAGTACATACCATAACTGGCAGTCACAGCCTAATTATTTCACTGCTTGAAAAGCCAAATCAAGAAGCCAGTAAAGCATGACCTCTCTCTACTCCTGAGAGTGTCCAAATGGTAACCAAGAGTCAGTTTGGAATATAGAATTCTTAGATATGTTGCCAAGGCACATAAGTTCCAAGGCAGCTTATACATTCAGGGGATAAGCATAAGCAAACTGAAATTGCTGCAACACACTTCAAAAATTTTACCTCTAAACTGTTATACTTAGTAGCATACACTAAGAACTGGGAATCCTGTGGGTACTATCACAAGAGAGTTCACAATTTTTAAGTGTTTATAATTACAATTGGCAGTGTTAACTTTTAATATAGGTAACTTTAAAACTTCTAAGATATGAAGTCCAGAATAATGACTTGTAAGTTTCTACCGTAAGAGATAATTTTTTTAAGTTTTCACGAATTGTCTTTATATCCTCTCAATTTATCATTAAATAAATTTTGGGGCTGAACTAGAGCTCAGAGGCAGAGGGTCCTGAGGTCCATCCTGAGAACTGTACTAAAAACAAAGAGAAAACACAAATCTTATAAAGGGGAAAATATGTGCTCGTGGTCTCTCGCTCACGCACACACTCGCTTTCTCATACTCTCTCTCTCTCTCTCTCTCTTCTCTCTCTCTTAAATGTCCTATCAAACTTACCAGCAATTCTACTCCAAAAAAATCTCTGAAACTGTCCTCTCCGCTAATAAGGGTCCTCTGAAGCGTACAACTTCTGGAAATTTCTCTTCCCCAGACGCAGCTCTACTTTCACAGGGCTGCCCACATCTACCTGGTGGCCTTTAGTTAGTCGAATTCTTTTCTAAATAGGCTGAGCCTCTCCTCACAGTTGGTAATTGCCAACAGTAACTCTGTAAATTTCTCAGTGATTTCTACAACATCCTTTTCATCAACAAATAGAACTGTGTGCGATTGCTCTAAGATTTTTAATCCATTCTGATTTTTCTTGCCTTTTGCAGAAGGAACTCTTGAATGACCCACAGAACGGCCTTGGATGTACTGTCCTATACTTCCTTTGGGTACTTTTAGGAGTTTCTGTGTCTGTTTGTCTGTTACACTGCAATCTTGAAGAAGCAGATAAAAAATCCGTTCTTCCCAGTAAGGTGAAGTAACCTTCTCTTGGCTCCATAGGCCTGAACTCATTGTGATAGTAACTTCAGAAGATCAACTCACAAAAAGGAGCCAATAGCAAATCTGTCATAAAATCCCCAAAAATGAAGTTACTGGAAGTCCAAAAGCAAGTTGTTAACAACCTGGTGTCCGTGCTGTAAAATACAGCAATTCAAAGTGCCTGGCAATCAAGCAAAACAAACTTTAGACTCTATTCAATACAATCTTAAAATAAAACTAAAAATGTTTTAAAATCTCATTTGACTATATAAATATCTCAATGAGCTAAATGACCCATATGACTTGTGTCCACTGTTTCTGCATTTTTAGAGAACTCCAGCTACAAAGCATCCATAGAAACAATAACGACTTTTCCAAAATTATAAAATTAGATAGAATCTAACAAAAACTTTAAGATTACCCTATATACAGACTCTGAGACTTTTTTAAACTTTACAAAGTAGCATTTCTGTCAAACATGAATGAATAAGATACAATATTTGAGAAAACACACATAAACTTATAAATTAAAAAGGCTATTTCTAAACATGTAACTTAGAAAGTAACACATTACAGTATCGAACATCTTTTATTAATTAAAAATATGACAATATTACATTCTGAAACTTTATCCACAATTCATTTATCTATATGCTTCATTCTGGTAATGGAATATTATCTCCTCAATTTTTTTTATACATTATATTTTTATTTACATATATATGTTATATCTCTGTGACTGTATGGCACATGTGTGTACTCCCAGAGGCCAAAAGGGGGCAGTGAGATCCTCTGCAGCTGGAGTTATAGGCACTTGTGAGCCGCCCACCATGGCTGAAGAGCACTGAATTCAGGTCCTCTGGAAGAGCAGTGCACACTTTTAACTGCTGACCAATCACTTTAGCCCCTCAATTTCACTTTTATATGCCTTTTGTGCTTAGACAAGGAGATATTAACTATACTAATTATAACTACTATTTAATTTCTTACAATCACAAGCATTAAATATAATCTTGAGTATATATATATATATATATATACACATATACATGTTAGGAAATGATTTGTAGATCAAAAGCTGGACAATGCAATGATGACATATGACTATATTACATTGCTCTAAGATTTTTAGTCTAATCTGATTTTGATGTTTATGTCTATAAATTATACTGAATTATAGATGCTTATATCTATAAATTGTGGGCTTTATACCACAATTTTAACTATGTATAAAGGGAAGAACATACAAGTGATTATTTTTCAGCTTTAACTTGCATTTAAAACTGTTAGAAAAATAATTTTACAATTTGTAGCCTCATTTTTAAAGACAACTTTAACTAATGACTTAAAACAACATAACTTCAAGTGCTGTAAATGACATGCCCATTGTCAACACCAGGCTAAATGGAGAAAAGTTTGAAGCTATCCCACTAAATCAGGAGCAAGGCAAAGTTGTCTACTCTTGTTACACACAAATACCACAGTTCATATGTAAAGGTACAAGGACAACACAGGAAGTGGTTCTCTCTGTCCACCGTGTAAGCTCCAGGAATCAAATTCAGTTCATCAGGCTTGGCAGCAAGCACCTTTACCTGCTAAGCCATTTTTCCAGTCAAATATATACTCTTTCATAAGCCAATTTAGAAATATAAGTTAAAAGAAAATTAGCTTTATAAGGGAGATATCCTGCTTGACTAAATAATGCTACCCCTGGAAGTCATGGTTATTAAACATCCCAGTGCCAGATGTAGGAATACCTCCTTAAGAACTGGTAGGCAGGGAGCTTCCAAACGCCCCCAAGACAGTCCAGACTCTGGCCAGTCCTCGTGGTTGCCCACCAGAACTAGATGATGAGATTCTATCACTTAAGACACCACATTCCTTAGCTGTAAGATACAGAGAAACCAAGAAACGAGGCTAGAGCTGAGATGGACACGTCCTCCTCTGACTAGCTCTCACAGTGCTGAAAGGTGCTACGCAGGCTGGGTAGGCAGATTGGGACGTCAGTGGTCTTGCCCAGCTGTGAATCCTATGGACTACAATACTAACCAAGCAGGCAAGACTGTGATGGACTCAGTCAACCATGCTCTATTGAATGTGAGGCCTGCTCTGGTAGAGGGAATCCATGCCAGGTATTATAAACCAGTTCAGAAACCCATAGCATAGAGGCTAACTGCCAAAGAAAAATTTAAAAACTCAATTTCATTCCTTAAAATTAAGGACTTATTTAATTATCTCCATGAAAAGAATGGTTTCCATGTATCTCTGCCATAAGAATATAGCTACTTGATTCCCAAGTACAGTTCATGTTTGTTTCATCCTTCTTTGAGACAGAGAAATCCTTCTCCAGCCCTTTGCTTATAGGCAGAAATTAATAACATTATACTATGTAAGCATTTTATTCTTGTAATTCAAATCAAATAAACTTAAAACTAAAGCATCAAACTGTATTATTTGACCCGATTAAGCAACCTGGCAATTCAACACACAGTAACAGTTCTCTTAGAAAACACGTTTAGGTGATGAAGTGTCCCATCACGGTAACATTCTCACAAGTCTGTCCCTCTGTAAGCCCAAATGAGAGACACAAATCACCCGAGACAGGCTAAAGTCAGCACTTCTCCAATCCACCATCACTTAAAGCATCTGTGTGATATTTGGTGAAGATGGATGAAGGCCATGGCAGCTTGAGCGGCTCCTCTTTCTGCTTCCTTTTGTAATGTGTCTTTAACTCCACTTGAGGACACTGTCTACTTCAACAGAAACGGAATCAATCTATAGCTGCCACTTACATAACACACCTGTGGACACCTCAATCTTAGCCCCACATAAACAAAATCCCTCAAAAAAAGCACCAAAGAAGCTACACAACCCTTTAATGTGGCTCTGTGCTTCTGAGGCAGCAAGATAAAGTGTTTGGTATTTTGTTGTTGTTTTATTTTGTTTTACTAAAATGCTATTAATATGTCAGCATTTTTCTTTTTTTTTTTAATTAGAAAAAAAAAGCAATTTCTGCCTCCTCCCCGCCTCTCATTTCCCTCCCACTCCTCCCTCTCCTCCTCCCCTCCCCCCCACTCCTCCCCCTCCCTCTCCAGCCTGAAGAGCAGTCAGGGTTCCCTGCCCTGAGGAAAGTCCAAAGTCCTCCCCCCTCAGTCCTGGTCTAGGAAGGTGAACATCCAAACTGGGTAGGCTACCACAAAGCCAGAGCATGAAGTAGTATCAAAACCCGGTGCCATGGTCCTCGGCTTCTCAGCAGCCCTCATTGTCCGCCAAATTCAGAGAGTCCGGTTTTATCCCATGCTATTTCAGTCAGAGTCCAGCTGGCCTTGGTGAGCTCCCAAAGAATCAGCCCCACTGTCTCCACGGGTGGGCGCACCCCTTGTGGTCCTGACTTCTTTGCTCATATTCTCCCTCCTTCTGCTCCTCATTGGGACTTTGGGAGCTCAGTCCAGTGCTCCAGTGTGGGTCTTTGTCTCTATCTACATCCATCGCCAGATGAAGATTCTATGGTGATATGCAAGATATTCATCAGTATGGTTATGAGATAGAGTCATTTCAGGTTCCCTATCGACAGCTGCCCCAGGAGCTAACTGGGGACATCGCCCTGGGCACCTGGGAGCCCCTCTAGATCCAAGTCTCTTGCCAACCCTAAGATGGCTCCCTTAATTAAGATGTGAGCTTCTCTGCTCCCCTAACCCACATTCCTTTATCCCAATCATCCCGTTTCCCCAAGTTCCCCCCACCCTCCCCTTCACACATTTCTCTCCCCTTCTCCCCTTACCCCCCTCCCATCACATCCCCAAGATCCCAAATTTTTGCCCGGCAATCTGGTCTACTTCCCATAGCCAGGAGGATGGCTATATGCTTTTCTTTGGGTTCACCTTCTTATTTAGTTTCTTAAGGATATCAAATTATAGACTCACTGACCTTTATTTATCTCTAGAAACCAATTATGAGTGAGTACATCCCATGTTCATCTTTTTGGGTCTGGGTTACCTCGCTCAGGATAGTGTTTTCTATTTCCATCCATTTGCACGCAAACTTCGCGAAGTCATTGTTTTTTAGGGCTGAGTAGTATTCTAATGTATATATATTCCATACTTTCTTCATCCATTCTTCCATTGAAGGGCATCTAGGTTGTTTCCAGGTTCTGGCTATTACAAATAATGCTGCTATGAACATAGTTGAACAAATGTCCTTGTCATATGATCGGGCATCTCGTGGGTATATTCCCAAGAGTGGCATTGCTGGGTCCATGGGTAGGTTGATCCCAATTTTCCTGAGAAATCGCCACACTGCTCTCCAAAGTGGCTGCACAAGTCTGCACTCGCACCAGCAATGGATGAGGGTACCCCTTTCTCCACAGCCTCTCCAGAAAAGGTTATCATTGGTGTTTTTGATTTTAGCCATTCTGACAGGAGTAAGGTGATATCTCAATGTTGTTTTGATTTGCATTTCCCTGATCGCTAAGGAGGCTGAGCATGACCTTAAGTGCCTTTTGGCCATTTGAACTTCTTCTGTTGAGAATTCTCTCTTCAGATCAGTGCCCCATTTTTAAATTGGGTTAATTAGCATTTTAAAGTCTAGTTTCTTGAGTTCTTTATATATTTTGGAGATCAGACCTTTGTCTGATGCGGAGTTGGTGAAGATCTTCTCCCAATCAGTGGGTTGCTTTTTTGTCTTAGTGACAGTGTCTTTTGCTTTACAGAAGCTTCTCAGTTTCAGTAAGTCCCATTTATTCAATGTTGCCCTTAATGACTGTGCTGCTGGGGTTATACCTAGGAAGCGATCTCCTGTGCCAATCTGTTGTAGGGTACATCCCACTTTCTCTTCTATCAGGTTCAGTGTGTTCGGATTGATATTGAGGTCTTTGATCCATTTGGACTTGAGTTTTGTGCATGGTGATAGGTATGGGTCAATTTTCATTCTTCTACAGGTTGACATCCAGTTGTGCCAGCACCATTTGTTGAAGATGCTTTCTTTCTTCCATTGTATACTTTTAGCACCTTTATCGAAAATGAGGTGTTCATAGGTTTGTGGGTTAAGATCCGGGTCTTCTACACGATTCCATTGGTCAACTTCTCAATTTTTATGCCAATACCACACTGTTTTCATTACTGTAGCTCTATAGTAGAGTTTAAAGTCAGGGATGGTAATGCCTCCAGAAGTACCTTTGTTGTACAAGATTGTTTTGTTTATCCTGGGTTTTTTGTTATTCCATATAAAGTTGATTATTGTCCTTTCAAGATCCGTGAAGAATTTTAATGGGATCTTGATGGGGATAGCATTGAATCTATAAATTGCCTTTGGTAGGATTGCCATTTTTACTATGTTGATCCTCCCAATCCACGAGCAAGGGAGATCCTTCCATTTTCTGGTATCCTCTTCAATTTCTTTCTTCAATGCCTTAAAGTTCTTGTCAAATAGATCCTTCACTTCTTTGGTTAGAGTTACCCCGAGATATTTTATGCTGTTTGTGGCTATCGTGAAAGGTGAAGCTTCTCTGATTTCCCTCTCTGCTTCCATATCCTTTGTGTATAGGAGGGCGACTGATTTTTTGGAGTTGATCTTGTATCCTGCCACATTACTAAAGGGGTTTATCAGCTGTAGGAGTTCTTTGGTGGAGTTTTTTGGGGTCGCTTATGTACACTATCATATCATCTGCAAATAACGAAAGTTTAACTTCTTCCTTTCCAATTCGAATCCCCTTGATCCCCTTATGTTGTCTTATTGCTATTGCTAAAACTTCAAGCACTATATTGAAGAGGTATGGAGAGAGTGGACAGCCTTGTCGTGTTCCTGATTTAAGTGGGATGGCTTTGAGTTTCTCTCCGTTTAGTTTGATGTTAGCTGTCGGTTTGCTGTAAATAGCTTTTATTATATTTAGGTATGACCCTTGTATCCCTAATCTCTCCAAGACTTTTATCATGAAGGGATGTTGAATTTTGTCAAAAGCTTTTTCAGCATCTAATGAAATGATCATATGGTTTTTTTCTTTCAGTTTATTTATATGATGGATTACATTGATAGATTTTCATATGTTGAACCAGCCTTGCATCTCTGGGATGAAGCCTACTTGATCATAATGGATAATTTTTCTAATGTGTTCTTGGATACGGTTAGCCAGTCTTTTGTTGAGAATTTTTGCGTCAATGTTCATGAGTGAGATTGGCCTGTAATTCTCTTTCTTGATTGAGTCTTTGTGTGGTTTTGGTATCAGAGTGACGGTAGCTTCATAAAAGGAATTTGGCAATGACTCTTCTGTTTCTATATTGTGAAATACCTTAAGGAGTATAGGTATTAGGTCTTCTTGGAAATTCTGGTAGAATTCCGCATTGAAACCGTCTGGTCCTGGGCTTTTTTTGGTAGGGAGGTTTTTGATAACAGCTTCTGATTCTTCGCGACTGACAGGTCTATTTAGGTTGTTCAACTGGTCCTGATTTAACTTTGGTATATGGTATTTATCTAAAAAAGTGTCCATTTCTTTTACATTTACCAGTTTTGTGGCATACAGGCTTTTGTAGTAAGATCTAATGATTCTCTGAATTTCCTCTATGTCTGTGGTTATGTCCCCCATTTCATTTCTGATCTTATTAATTTACAAATTCTCTCTCTGCCGTTTGATTAGTTTGGATAGGGGTTTATCAATTTTGTTGATTTTCTCCAGGAACCAGCTTTTTGTTTCATTGATTCTTTGGATTGTTTTCTGTGTTTCTATTTTGGTGATTTCAGCCCTCAGTTTGATTATTTCCAGTCTTCTACTCCTCCTAGGTGAGTCTGCTTCTTTTTTTCTAGAGCTTTCAGGTGGGCTGTTAAGTCTCCAATGTATGCTTTCTCTGTTTTCTTTAAGTGGGCACTAAGGGCTATAAACTTTCCACTTAGGACTGCTTTCAAAGTGTCCCATAAGTTTGAGTATGTTGATTCTTTATTTTCATTGAATTCAAGGAAGACTTTAATTTCTTTCTTTATTTCTTCTTTAATCCAGGTGTGGGTCAATAGTTGACTATTCAGTTTCCATGAGTTTGCAGGCTTTCTGGGGGTAGCTTTGTTGTTGAATTCTAACTTTAGTCCGTGGTGATCTGATAAGACACAGGTGGTTATGGATATTTTTTTGTAACTGTGGAAGTTTGCTTTGTTACCGAGGATGTGGTCAATTTTTGAGAAGGTTCCATGAGCTGCAGAGAAGAAGGTATATTCTTTCCTGTTTGGGTGGAATGTTCTATAGATGTCTGTTAAGTCCATTTGATTCAATACCTCCATTAATTCTCTTATTTCTCTGTTAGGTTTTTGTCTGATTGACCTGTCCATTGGTGAAAGAGGAGTGTTGAGATCTCCCACTATTAGTGTGTGCTGTTTGATGGCAGCTTTGAGTTTTAGTAAGGTTTCTTTTACATATGTGGGTGCTTTTATGTTAGGTGCATAGATATTCAGGATTGAGACCTCATCCTGATCAATTGTTCCTGTTATGAGTATAAAATATCCCTCTCCATTTCTTCTGATTGATTAAAGTTTGAAGTCAACTTTGTTAGAAATTAGTATGGCCACTCCTGCTTGTTTCTTAGGCCCATTTGCTTGATAAACCTTTTCCCATCCCTTTACTCTGAGTAGGTGCCTGTCTTTGTGGTTGAGGTGTGTTTCCTGTAAACAGCAGAATGTTGGATCCTGTTTGCGTATCCAATCTCTTAGCCTGTGCCTTTTTATAGGTGATTTGAGTCCATTGACATTAAGGGATATTAATGACCAGTGGTTGCTAACTCCGGTCACTTTTTTAGCCATAGAGTTTGTGTGTTTGCTTTCTTTTAGTTGCGCTGGTAAAGGGTGTCTAGAAGTTTGAGTTATTGTGGACATTGTTGGTCTCCTTGGTTTGTGATTTTCCTTCTATTACTTTCTGTAAGGCTGGATTTGTGGCTACGTATTGTTTAAATTTGTTTTTATCCTGGAAAATTTTGTTTTCTCCATTTATAGTGAATGAAAGCTTGGCTGGGTATAGTAGTCTCGGCTTGCATCCATGTTCTCTTAGCTTCTGCAGTACATCTATCCAGGACCTTCTGGCTTTCATGGTTTCCATAGAGTAGTCAGGTGTAAGTCTGATAGGTTTACCTTTATAAGTAACTTGACCTTTTTCCTTTGCAGCTCTTAATATTCTTTCTTTATTCTGGATGTTTTGTGTTCTGATTATTATATGGCGAGGAGATGTTTTTTTTTTGGTCCAGTCTATTCGGTGTTCTGTATGCTTCTTGAACCTTCAAAGGAATATCTTTCTTTAGGCTGGGAAAGTTTTCTTCTATAATTTTATTAAATATATTTTCTGAACCATTGAGCTGTACTTCTTCTCCTTCTTCTATCCCAATTATTCTTAGGTTTGGTCTTTTTATTGTGTCCCATATTTCCTGAATGTTTTGTGATGAGAATTTGTTGGTTTTATTGTTTTCTTTGATCAGTGTGTTAATTTTCTCTATGGTATCTTCAGTGTCTGACATTCTTTCTTCTAACTCTTGTAGTCTGTTGGTAGTACTTGTCTCTGTAGTTCCTGTTCGTTTACCCAGATTTTCCATCTCCAACCTTCCCTCGGTTTGTGTTTTCTTCATTACTTCCATTTCATTCTTCAGGTCTTGAACCATTTCCCTTACCTCTTTGATTGCATTTTCTTGTTTCTCTTGGTTTTCTTGGGTATCTTTGAGCGATCTATTCATTTCCTCTACCTTCTTGTTTGTAATCTCTAATTGTATATGGCAGATTTTCACCTCCTGTTTAAGGTCTTCTATTATTTTCAAAAAAATCACTTTTGAGTCGATTTCTTCTACTTCTTGTGGAGTAGGGTGTACAATTCTTCTTATTTCGGGGTCCCTGGGTTCTGGTGATGTCATGTTGCCTTTCAGGTTGTTGGAGGAATTCTTACATTGGCGCCTTCCCATCTCCTCTTTCAAATGAAGCCAAGAGAGGCCTGGTTTCTCGGTCCAGTCTTTGATGTGACTGATTCTCTGGGTGTATCTCTTCAGTGTGGAAGCAGGGACCGTCCTGCTGAGCTTGAACTCCCCAGTGATGTCTCTCCTGGCAGCTGGTTCTGATCTCCCTGCTGCTTGGGTGTCCCACGAACAAAGGGCCGAGCCTGCTGCCGCAGGGCAGGCAGGCCACCTAGACAAAGGAGCCACCACCCTCCCGGTTGCCCCCCCCCAATTGCGACCCCGTCCTAGCGCTCAAACAGCTGGGAGCTGCTGTGTGGTTCAAAGAGGGGAGGGGGTCAGAGGGGGTGGCGGAGGGCCGTGGATGCTAGCTGGGTGGGATAGGAATAGAGAGGAAGTATCTGGCAGTATAGCACCTGCAGACTGCCCAGGGAGTGCAGGAGGGGTGAGGAAAGTCTGAGTTCCCTGTCCCGGGCTGCCGCTGCGGCCAGAAACCCACTCACCCGAGTGATGTCCCTCCTGGTACCCGGATCTGGTCTCCCCGCTGCTTAGGTGTCTCACGAACAAAGGGCCGAGCTTGCTGCCGCAGGGCAGGCAGGCCACCTAGACAAAGGAGCCACCACCCTCCCGGTTGCCCTCCCAATTCGGACCCTGTCCCAGCGCCCAAACAGGCTGAGCTGGGATCTGTTGTGTGGTTCAAAGAGGGGAGGGGAGTCAGAGGGGGTAGGGGGAGGGCCGTGGATGCCAGCTGGGTGGGACAGGAATAGAGAGGAAGTATCTGGCAGTATAGCCCCTGCAGACTGCCCAGGGAGTGCAGGAGGGGAGAGGAACGTCTGAGTTCCTCGACCCGGGCTGCCGCCGCGGCCAGAAACCCACTCACCCGAGTGATGTCCCTCCTGGTACCCGGATCTGGTCTCCCTGCCGCCTAGGCGTCTCACGAACCTATGTCAGCATTTTTCAAGAGAGGAAATTACTTTTTCTCAATTGCTAAGAATCATTAGGAATATAAATTATTATTAGTGAGCCTCAAAATATCTTCTATTTATTATTTCATTAAAAAGCTTTCCATCCTGTCCTCTGACTCCCTTTCCTGTTTTCTACAATTCATACTCTATACTATACTGTCCCTCTTGCAATCAGCCATTTTCTGTGGTTTTCTGCAGTCTGTCTTTGACTCTTTTTGTGGCCTCCTTGCTTTCCAATTTACTATTTCTAATCAGTTCTAAGAAGTGAGGTGATGAGGTATGTTTCTGTGTCTGAAAAAGCAAAGCAACAAAAACAAAAGGAACAGACAAATTCTAGAAGGGTCTTGAAAAATAAGGTGCATAAAGCCTTATTACAAAGATATTCTTGAGACTGTTCCCAGAGGTTGAGGCAGTCAAAAAGCAGTGAGTTATTGTTTGAGGATCTCTTTAAAATGCAAAATTTTTGGCCAAAACCATTTCACAGCTATTTTATTTTTTAAATATTTTTTCTAAAACCAGGTATCTTTAAATAGTAAGTTGGAAACTGCCTATTCTATTGATTTTCTAACTTAACAACTAATGCTGCAACTTGAAATAAAAAATATGTGTTAATGAAACATCAAATCAAAACAAATCATTTTATTTGTTTTACGATATTATATTTTAAATGAATTTGATTACAAAATTGCCTTTTGCAACTCATTAATGGAGGTAGTCCACAATTTAAAAAAAAGGAAAAAGATAGCTTCTTGGTTAGTAAAAAGCTTCCTGGAAACAGAAGTTTTAAAACACCATTTTTAAAGTGAACTAGCAGAGAGTGATGAAGTCTGCCAACTTGTTGCACAAGTGAACCTGAGTTTATACTCAGTAATGGGGTAGGTCACAACTAGAATAGTCAAAGCAAACATTACAAAATACTTTTTAAGGTATTATCCAAATATAAGAAACATGCGTGACCTTCCCTCTTTACAAGATTCATTCTTCAGACCTGGGCTGAGACTCCCCAACCTGTCTTCCTGTTTTCTCCAAGTAGATGGCGCTAACTCATTCCAAATGCGGCTTTAGAGGCGCCAGAAAACTCAAGCTGGAGTCAGAACTAGGGCAGAGCCAATTAGGAAAGAGGACAGTGGCAGCAGAAATGGCCAGAACAACCATCTGTCTTTAAGTCACACGGGGGAAGCTTAAGACCTCCCGCGTTTCATTTAGGATGTGTCACATAGTCCCCAAGGCCAGGTTTGCTTCCAACATCACCTGCTCCCTCCACACATACAGTCTGATGGGGGCTACTCATTCTGAGAAGCTGTGGTACCCCATACTTCAGCAGAAGAGCGTCATGACACAATCAGTGCCTGGAGGTTATATACTTTTCCAAAGAGTAGGCTAGGCTTCCTCCCTTCATTTTATACAGGAAGAAAATTTGGCCTTAGATGAACACCAAAATAAAAGAGTACTCCTTATCTCTACCCACTGAGGCCCATCAGGGTAGTCCTTCTAATTAGACAATAAAGCTGTTTCTGAGCACAAAGACAAGCTCTTTCCTCAGTAACTATCTTGCAGGCCTTTGAAACCTGCCTGACAGCCTTGACACTCAGCCCATGATATTGCATGGCCCAAAAAAACATCAATATATAAAAAACGTGGCTTTATAATTAAGTTTTCAAGTCCTGAATAGGTTCCTTCATAAGTTTGGTTTCCTTTTCTTGATTTTCTTTAAGTGATTTGCTGATGTCTTACAATTTTTTGTTTGTCTTTTCCTCCATTTTTTTTATTTATTTATTTATTTATTTATTATGTATACAATATTCTGTCTGTGTGTATGTCTGCAGGCCAGAAGAGGGCACCAGACCTCATTACAGATGGTTGTGAGCCACCATGTGGTTGCCGGGAATTGAACTCAGGACCTTTGGAAGAGCAGGCTATGCTCTTAACCACTGAGCCATCTCTCCAGCCCTCCTCCATTTTTTTTTTAAAGAGAATTTCTCATTTCCTCTTTTAGAGTTTTAAATATTCTCTTGAAGTTATTTTTTGGGTCAGTTTCTTCTGCTTCTTCCATATGTATTTGTTCAGGTCTTGCTGTTGTAGGGTCTTTAGGTTTTACTGGTGTTGTGTTGTTCTTTGCGATGTCACCGGCATTCTTGCCTTTTCTACTCACTTTTTCCTCTAACCGGTGTAGTTGAGGTTGTCTGAGATTCTATTGAATAATCTTCTAGGTGCCAGTGAATCCAAACCTCAGACGGTTGTTCCCTGTGTTACCAGTTCTAGTTACCCTGTCGATTATTCTGTGTTCCTAGTGCTAGCTCAACGCTCCTGTGCTTTGCTCTGCTCCCTTGGAGTTTGCTGTCTTAGGCATACTATGGAGTAGGTTGCCAGCTTTGACCTGTTTCTGTAAAACCTAGTCTGGAACCCCTCCTGAAGAAGTTCCTGGCTTGGAGTTGGACCTGGGATGTTTCTGGCTCCAGTCTACTGCCTTGGAAGTCTCGGGCTCCTATGTGCCCAGACCCGCAGAGGACCTGTTTACTCCCTCAGAGGTCCCAGACTCATGCTCGGACCCGGACCGCAGAGTTTCCAGGTTCCTGCCTACTCCCTTTGATGTCCCAGACCAATACCCAGACCCACAAAGGTCCTGGCTCAGCCTACTTCCTCTGAGGACCCAGACTCATGGCTGGATCTCCCGAGATGTCTGTTTCCTGCCTATTCCCTCAGAGGTCCCAGGTTCACTCACGCCCAAACTGGCAGAGGTACTGGCTCAGGCCTGGTTCCTGGGAGGTCCTAGACTCACGTCCAAACCCACCGAAGTCCTGGCTTAGGTCTACTCTCTTGAAGTTCCCAGATTCACATTTGGACCCTCAGCGGTCTCTGGCTCTGGATCACTTGCTCAGCAGTTACTCCCTTATACTTGTTCTGGCGGAGATTGCAAACTCTGGATCTGGTCGCTGGCTCAGTCCTGATCTGCCAGTGTCCCAGGACTGGGTTGGCTTCCGGGGCTGGATTTGCTCCTGGCTTCTGGTCCTGGTGGAGCTTGCTCTCTCTCTGTCCTAGGTAGCTGATTCTGTCCCACTCAGGTTCTGGTGATCGGTGACTCTAAGTCTGGTCGCTGGCTCAATCCTGATCCACCAATGTCCGAGTTTATCAGCCTTTTTTGTGTGAGTGAGGGGGGTCTCATACTTTCTCTACTGAGAAAGTAGCTGCGTCATGAAAATCCTCCCTGAGCATGGTTGACAACTACCCGGAGCTGCTGAGATGGAATCCCACCCTCATCTAACAGTCTACCCTGTATTTCCTCTAGCACACTGGCAGATGACACAGCTGGAGCAAAATAACATGCAACAGGGATGGAATGGCAAAGGGAGTGAGCAGACTCTGCTGAGGATCACCTGTGCTGAAGCATCTCCAGCTGGATTCTGTGCGTCCTTTGTAAGCAAAATCACAGCCGCTCTGATTAAGATGTCACATTTAAGGAGATCTCTGAACACTGGCTCAGGTTCTCCTTTTAGGTGTAAGATGTTTGGATGAATGTGAGGAGAAGTGCTAAAGATTTTTACTGAAGTGATGCACACCTCATGCAGCCTTGACAAGAGAGTATAATAATATTCCTGAGAACCACAAATCAAGTGCTATAACCAGTGTCCAGGTGATATCAGCCAGGTCCCATCCAGCTTATTGTTCATGTTTGAAGGGATGCATGAGGGTTAAGAAATGGCAGGTAGAAAAAAGAAAAGACATAAAAGCAAAGACAGAGACACAGGATGGAGTTGGGAAGGCATCCAGTAAATACTGAATTCACCCACATTTATTTCACATAGTCTTTATGTATCCCAATCCAAACAGGAGGGGGATAGCAAAAGACTTCTTTATCAAGATGCAAGAGACAAACAAATCACATCCTCAATACCCAAATCATCAAGGGACCATGCCCTAGGTAAAAGCATCCTGTTAGTAACCACACCCTGGGTGAAACCTCCTAGCATAACCTTGAAGGTGTAGAAATAGGCCAGACCTCTCTGACCTTTGGTCAAGGTGGAATGGATTCACATCGGTGGACACTGACACTCAAGGTAGAGTTTATGCCCATCATAGACTTTGTCTGTGGATGTCTGGCAGGTGTTCACAGTCAAATGGACCTGTAGCGAGAGTGGATAGTGAATGTTTCTGCAGTTCATGCACAAAGCACCTCACAAAGATCTATTTTCATGAATCAACAGAATTCTCCACCTACTGGGGAAAGCAATAAAAGGAGGGAATGGGGGCATTTTTCATTACAGTTTTGTTTAAAAATTATTGAAAATGAAAAGAAGAAGAGCTTTAAAATTAACCCACTCGTGGGTGGGGAGAAACTAGGAGGACTGGCGGAAGAGGAAATCATAATTAGAATATATTATAAGAAAAGAATCTATTTTTAATTAAAGAAAAAAGAAAGAAAGGGAGGGTGAGTCTGTTCTGGAATCCAGTATCCTCTGCACCATGCTCTGTTCACATTCATTGATTATATT
Source organism: Microtus obscurus (assembly GCA_963919715.1). Lineage (NCBI taxonomy): Eukaryota > Metazoa > Chordata > Mammalia > Rodentia > Cricetidae > Microtus > Microtus obscurus. Next base: position 165,515 of record CAWTZC010000504.1, on the reverse strand, counting down.
AAAAATGTCCGCAGTTCAGATTCTGATCAGTCCTCCACATTTCAAAAGTAAAATACAGGCCCTCTTACATCTAAAAATTTACTTGTTTTCCACTTGGTGCATGGGTTTTATTGCAGTTTGGAGCAGCCTGTCCTGGGGACAGATCTAGTTTGCCTTTAGAAGCCTAGTGGAAAGACTGAATGAGGGTACAAATTATTCCCTGTAAGACCTAGTTTGAAACCTTTTCCCAGTTTCTTCCTACACTACATTTAAGTAAAACATTCCAGAAAAATACTGTATTCTCTGGACTGGTTGCCATGGAGCTTACAGCAGTCCTTTTTCCACATGCTCCCAGCCATACCTGTGGGGAGAGGGGAAGGAGAGCCTGCACGGGACATCAACTGTGACTGACAACCCTCTTCTCAGAATAGTCTTTGTGTGTTCATAGTAGAAAGACGCCATCATCGCTCAAAGGCATAAAAATTTCCAAGAACTGCTTAGGGAGCCTAGCAGCAAAGTGTAGAGTACAGGAGTAGCTGCCAGCAAGGAGGGCCTTACAGGTGTGGGCTCCATACTGGTTGTGGGGCAATTCACAGGACTATAGTCAACCTGCCAGTGGCCACACCCCTAAAGGAACAGACACTCCCTACCCTAGCAATCAGAAACTTTCCAAAGGGTCTAAGCTAGTGGTGGGGACTCGTGGCTCCTCCCCTCCATGATGGAACGTTGACTGACTTGATCTCCTGCAGGCAGCCACAGCTGCTGTGATGTCTGGAATGCATAGGTCCTGTCATGGCAAGAAGACAATGGTTTTGCTCTAATTCCCCCTGACCCCTAGCTCTACAATCCCTCCTCCCCTCTTCCACAATGACCCCTGAGTTTTGGGAGAGGACGACACAGATGCCCCATTTGTGCCTGAGTACCCCACTGATGCACGCTCTCTTTACATTGAGCTTGTTGCTCAGACCTGGAATAAGTTCCCAGCAGCCACACATGGACAAGAACCTGTAACTTCAGTTCCAGAGAATCCAAGTCCTCTTCTGGCCTCCAAAGGCACAGCAGACACATGCTGCACAGAACAGCATTCAGACAGAAACTTTAGAGACACAAAATAAAATTGAATCAAAGAAAAGATACATTTAGAAGGCAGTTTGATATTATTTCCATTTATCAGATAAATGTAATAGGATCACCCTCAGTGCCTATGAGCTCCACAATCATAGGTTCTTGGTCAGATTTAGAGTAGCAGGCACGAGTTTCCTTCTGTGCAGCAGACAGTAAATCTAACTAGAAAGCAGTTGGTAACTCCCGTAACATTTATGACACTAATGAATCTATGGGTCAATATTGTAGGTCACAAGGTTCATTGATAGGTAAGACTGTCCTATACCATCAAAGCAAGCCAGTAGAGTGGCAGCTTCCTGCTTAGTACCAACTTGATTTCTTCTGCCATGTGACCAATGGATGTGTGTGTGTGTTGTCTTTAGTAACAGGATCTTGCTGTCAATTTTTGTTGGGCTACCAGAGCAGTGGCAAGAACCTGTACTCTTTTGGGGTTCTCCCAGACACCCTTGACTTACAACTTTGGTGGAGGAATCTCATACCTGGAATTCAGTTTTTGTTTGGTAAATGATGGCTTCTGAGAGGAGCGTTAGTCTCTATGTAGGGTAACACCAATTAATATATTTTTATATGAATATACATATATATGATAAAATAATTACTTTTCAAAAATCTTTGTTATTAACGCCCCACTCCCAACCTTTACCCTCTCCTCTCATCCTTCTCCTCACTTAATCCCCTCCCACTATCCCCCTTCCCTAACCCATTTTTCCTTTGTCTTACAATCTCCTCTCTGACTAAGATCTTCCTTCTCTCTCCCACAAATGGTACTTTTCTGAACTCCATAGCTAGTCAAATTAAACACAGAAATCTAAAATGTTGACACTAAGATATACAATGAATTCTAACATATGACCTTTATTTCTCTGGGTCTGGGTTACTTCACTCAGAATGATTATTTTCTGCTCCATTCAATACCTGGAAATTCCATAATTTTATTTTTATAGCTGAATAAAATTACATCATACATAGGTACCACATTTTCATTATTTATTCATCAACTGATGGAATATCTCTTTCTATATCCTAGCTATTGGGAATAAAGCAGCTACAAATATAAATGAGGTTATGTCTCTATAGTAGGAAATTGAATGCTTGGGCTATTTACCAAGGAGTAGTACATTTCCAAAGGTCATATGATATATCTGTTGTTAATTTGGGGGAAAGTGGCACACTGATTAAGGAAGAGAACTTGGGGAGGCAGGCTGGTGGAGTACGTGTGGTCTGAAAGCAGAAGAGAGACAAGCTGGGAAAATAAAAGAACTAGCAACAATGATAGGGGTGGAGCAAGAAGTGCAGAGTGGGCAGTGGAAATAAGAAAAACTCTAATGACACATCTAAGAAAAGGCTGTAATGAAACCCGTCATGAAGCGTGATTAATCAAAACCCACAACAGAAACTGGAGTTCAACCAGAAGACCAGAAAAACAAAGCAGCCAGCCACTGGTCCTTAAATCAACCTCAGTTCAAAAATGGTGATCCCTGCCTCCAGGAATCTCAGAATGATACTATGACTGAGAGCTGTCTCCTCCCGTTTTATAATCCTCTCTAGGCCTGGGATTTAAGGCATGCACCACTGGGATAGAAGTCATGCACCCGCCCGGTGTTTATGGCAAAGTAGTAGGGCTACTGGGATTAAAGGTGTGTGTTACTATTGCCTGGTCTGTAAGGCTGATCATTGGGGCTGGTTTGCTTTCTGATCTTCAGGCAAGATTTATTTATTAAATTACAAATGAAATGCTGCAACACTGTCTCTTGAAAATAATCTTTCAAAAGACATTGAATTTTTAGTGAGAAGTTTCAAAGCTCAGAATTCTTAGTGAGAAGTTTCTTTTTAACAACTTAGGCATTAGAAATAATGCTGTGTTTCTTGATTTATTTTCACTGCTATGTGGAGGAAGTAGAAAAGGTTCAATCTTCTAACCAAGAAGACTAAGCTCACAGCCTCCTCAGCAGCTAGATGTAGCTTTTACTTCCCCAGTTTCTTTCCTGTGGAAGGAAATGTCAGACATTTTAGCAAATACTTAAGATTGAACGAACAGAGAATTGGATGCACAGTAATTAGAACAGGGAGGGATAGATCGGTTCAGTGTGGGAGTAGTCCACCCTCAAAAGACTGCTCTACAAGGTAGTGTGTTCCCTCACAAGACGGTGGGCACTAGCACATAGGTACTCTTGACAGAAACACTAAAGCCATCTCAGACAGTAAAGGAGGCAGACAAGTGTTTAAGGTTGCTTCCGAGCATGAGATTTTAGAACTCTAGGAAATGCACATGCAAGAATGTTAAACTGCGAATCCAAATCTTGGAGCTAAGGCATTCAGAGGCCTTGAGTTGATCTAAAATCGCCCATCCCTCTCTGGGGATGCAAAACCAAAGCTTCTCCTGCCTGCTAAACTAGTCTCTGCCTCTAGGGGGCTCACAACACTGAGGTTTGACTGCCACAGGGAGAAAGCTTATGTAAGAAGTTCTTGGGTTAGTTTATGGACCTCTTGTTATCTGAGAGTTGGGCAATGACTTTGCAAAAAAGAGAGAGTGAAATCCAGGTGGGTGTGGCTTAGAGGTCCCACTAGAGGCCCAGAGAGCTCTGGGTCAGGGATTTTCATCTGGTTGTTTTATGTAAATTGGCAGAGTGGGCAGGACTTCAGGGGCTGGTCTATAGCTGTGGGCAGGATCAGTGCTTTCCCTCCAAGGACCAGACACCTCACTGGACCCTGAGGTACTGTCCTTCCATGATGTGGCTCTGTGCTTTGGTCCTGATCTCTCTCACTGCTTGCCTGACTCAAGGTGAGTACTCTTGGATAAAAGTCCCAGGCACACATTTGAAATTCTCTTGGGCACTTGTTTATGGAGCTGCATGTGGGAAATGTGGGGAAAACAGGCCTAGTTTCCAGGAGATGTTGCTAATTCAAACCTCTAGATACAGAGGGGACACATATTATTAGCCTCTTCATTCTAGATCAGGGGCAGAGGAGGCCCTAGATGACCTCCTGCCTCTGTAGCAGGAGTTAATAAATTACCTCCCATTCTTTGTCTAGGTCTCATGGGGCATGGAGAAAAAGCTAACCAAAATTTTGAAAGCATAAACAACAGTAACAAAAAGCAGGGGTACATCCTAGCTTGTGTCTGGACTCTGCGTTCTTGGGTAAGGTACTATGCTTTACAGCTCAGACTACTGTGTTTCTAACACAGGGACAACAACATCTCCTCATTTCACTGCATGAAGCTGAATTTAGCGGCTGTGCCCATAGCAGTCCAGGATGCAGCCTGCTCTAGAGGAGATGTAGAAAGTGGCTGACTTAAAATGCAGGAGACTCACAGATAACTTGGCATGTAATTCATCATACCAAGAGCAGCTGGCCATTGAAGAGATGATTATTACTGAGAAAAGCACATACCAATGTGGTGGAGCAGGAGGGAAGCACTGGGTTCTGAAAGCAGGGCAGAGTGGAAACTGGTGGCAAAGACCTTTGTCGTGGTTTATCCTGGAGAGAAGGAAGGAAGCAGAGGGCAGTGGTGTAGCCTTGGCTGGTTAGGGCTGTTTCAAGGGGTTCAGAAATGTAAAGGCTGGGCTTGCTTTTTTGGTACCTTGTTTTAAATTATCAAGTCAGGTTTGATAGCCCAGGGTAGGAGACCCAGTATGCATCTGCAGTGGTTGGACACAAAGAGTGACAGTTCACCCCAATAAACAGAGCTTCAAATGCCAAAGCAACAGGTATAAACATCAGATCTATGGTCAGAGCAGGGGTCCACTGTGAGGCTTTGGCAACCATGTGTGTCACTCTGTGGAGGGGGCCTGAGGTTCCCAGGGAAAATTGCTCAATCAAGGTCTTTGGGAATCATGCCCAGCTCTGTCTCTGGCTGCAGAATCTGCCACAGTTCTCCCCATTAAGGGCAGTGGTAGTGCTGGCACTTCAAGACTTTGTCTTGTGTCTGGCTGTGTGGCATTTTGAGAGTCTGGGAGCAGAGTGTGAAGCAGGAAGAGAAAGGGTTCAGATTTGGGGTTGAACATTCGGCCCTGCTGTTTTCCAAGGCAACGACCTCCTCATTTCCATCTTCAGGAAGGTCAGCTGGGCTGCTTGTGATTCCTGATTCCTCATCTCTAACATGGCCTTGATAGCCACTACCATCAAGGGTTTGGTAAAAAAAAAAAAAAAAAAAAAAACTGAAAGATTTGGGAAACACATCTGCCATTTGCTAGGTGGTCAATAATCAAATAATCACACATTCCATACTCCATAGCTGCCAGCGTCTGTAGCCCCATTCATGCCTCTGTCTCTATGTCCACATTTCTACTCAGAGCAATCTTACTTTCTACACAACTCAGTTGGGTAGCTAATGATCTTGAGTTGACACCGGCCACACCTAGTGATTGCAGCCCAGACTTTACCCAGCTTTTCCGAACTCTTGGCAACCTCTCTCCCCTTCTCCCTTGGGTCCCTAGTACTGTGTGCTTCCTTCTCCTGCTATGGTTCTCAGTCTCACATTAGCTCTTCCCAGTGTTTAAACTTTTGATCTTTCTGACTCTTCCACATTGTTCTGCTCAGATGCATAAGTCATGATGTGTACTCTGATTCTCAACGGGATGACTAGCTACCCACCATTGCCCACCTTTCAGCATTGAAATGTCTCCAGATCTCTTCTTAATTCTTTCCCCCTAATTATAAAATGACATTCTAGTACAGATACAGATGTCTTGGTTTCACACAAAATAGCAATGCTAATATCCATGGACATTTCAACACACATACTTGTTAAGAAAGTCATCTCAGTGGGACGGTGACCTAAAAGCAAAGGGAACAAACATGAGATTTGTTATTAGTAAATCAAGACATGAACATGTTCTATTTTATTTCATTTAAAGATATTTCTTTTATATCTTTGAGGTTATAACTATTACAACGTTTCTCCTTTCTCTTTCCTCCCTGAAACCTTACTATATAACTCCCTTTCTCCTTTTTCAAATTCATAGTTCTTTTGAGTTATCAAATCTAGATGCTTCTATTCTTCTATGTCTATCTATTATTCTAAGAGAGATGTTTGCATGTTGTCTGTATCCAAGAGGGTCTTAATGAAAAATTGGAGGATAAGGTCATCCTATGAAGGATACCCTAAGAAATTGTACATCTGAGTGCAAACAAGAGATGTCAGAGTTGGCCGTGATCAATGTGATGTATTCCTTGGTCTTTGGAAGGAGGATGGGGTTTGTTCTTTCAGGTCCCAGAGCAGGTGGAATAAGGACAGGTGTGAAGCTTCAGGGAGATGAGCAGCTGTCTGACGGTTGAGCAAGAATGGAGCCAATGTTACACCAGTTCCGGATGCCCACTCTTTTCTCCTTTAAATGATCATGCTCAGAGGCCCAAGAAGAATGTTCTAGAACCATTTGTGATTGTTATTCTTGTCCACTAAATGAAACCTAATCCTTAGGCAGGTATTTGTGTCTTCCCTGACATTCCCCTGCTTTTCCAAGATCATCGTCCATATTTTCAGACTGCACCTGGTGGTATCTATATGGCGTTTGCCATGCCAAGAAAGGTCGCATGTCACACTGTTTCTAGTCCTCTTCACTGTTTATTGAAGCTCAACCGCAACACTCTTCATCTCTTCTTATTCATTCTTCCTTAATGGAAAGTCACAGTTCCTCTGCGATGACACCCTTCAGAAGACCTCAGTCCTTCCAGTTGGTGTGGCCCCTTTCTGTTCCTCTTCCAGGTCACAACCTCTGTTTTACCTTATTTAGGTGAAGTGTGTCTGTTGTTCCTCTCCCTCCGAGAATGGTTCACAAGGCTGGTGGCTAACCTCCATTCATCCTCTCACACAGCAAGTAGCTTGCACTGAGGACCTCATAAGTGAACGTTCCCATGGGCTTCTAAGAGAGAAGACAATGTCTGGTTCATTTTCGATGTGTTTGTTTGTTTGTGTTTTTTTCTTTCTGCACAAATGTGATTGGATGATTTTATACAACCAATCCAGTCTCCTTTTCTTATCATTTCTCTGTTAGGAAAAAGTTGTCCTTATCCTTACTTTACATGGGATAAATTGGAACCTCGTAGGACTGAGGGGACTTGTTCAATGTCACATGCCCAGAACGGGAAAAAGCCTACCTGGAATCCAGGTCTGATCTTTCCCTTCTGATGTTTCCTCATTTTCTTCATGTCTACCAGGACACCCGTCCTCACCACCCTTGGTAAACACCATACATGGCAAAGTCCTGGGGAAATATGTCCACTTAGAAGGATTTGCACAGCCTGTGGCCATCTTCCTGGGAGTCCCCTTTGCCAAGCCTCCTCTTGGATCCCTGAGGTTTGCTCCACCACAGCCTGCAGAGCCCTGGAACTTCGTGAAGAATGCCACATCCTACCCTCCTATGTAAGCCCCTGGGTTGAGCCTGGGTCACTTTAAATGGGGATGTCTGTCTCAGTGTGGTACAGGGATGAGTCAAAGAGATCTTATGATAGGCTATACTTCTTTTAAATTTTAATCATTTTTTTCTATTATTGAAAATGGATTTTTATATAATATATTCAGATTATGGTTTCCCTTCTTCTAAATCCTCCCAGCTCCTCAACACCTCCATTTTCCTTTGGATGCATATCCTTTCTGTCTCTTGTTAGAAAACAAACAGACATCTAAGGAATAAATAATAAAGTACAGTAAGATAAAAACAGAAACAACAAATTGGAATAGAACCAAACAAACAGAAGCAAAGGAGCCAAAGTAAAAGTGTGAGTAACACCTATAGATACATAGAAACACATGTTCACACACACGGGTGAGTAACACCTATATATACAGAGAAACACATGTTCACACACACGGGTGAGTAACACCTATAGATACAGAGAAACGCATGTTCACACACACAGGAACTATAGGTACAGAGAAACACATATTCATGCACACAGGAACAATAGGTACAGAGAAACACATGTTCACACACACAGAAACTATGGGTACAGAGAAACACATGTTCACACACATGGGAACTCCACAAAAACAAAACTGGAAACCCTAATATGGACCCATTTGAAGAGCAGTATAAAAACATAACAGAGTAGAAGCTTCTTCATGTACATACATATAAGGCAATCTAAGTGAAACTGCCAAGTAACAGGGAGACAGAGCCCTGACTAGACATCTCTCATAACCAAATGAAGACTTAAGTTTTAGAAATGGGTTCCATTTATTCTAGCTATTATCTAAAGGGATCCCATGTGAACTGCAAAACAACCGAGGCTGTTTTTGCTCTCCACACACTGACAGTAGAGCCCAATTGCTGATGACAACACTGACATAACTCACTGAACGTGGAGAAGTTGAACTGGTCCCTACACAGAGCCCTCACGCTGTCAGACTAGTGTTCCTGGGATGGAAGGTCCTCTGCACCCTCTCAAAGGATAAAAGTAGACACCAACCCAGCTACAAATCACTCCACCTTACAATGGCAATCTGCCTGCAGGACATTTTGGTGCAAAAGTAACACGAAGCTTATGGGAGTGAAGAAACCAAGATCTGGTTTGATTTAAGACACACTCCATGAGGTGGAACCCATAACCAACACTGATTGGGTGGCCAAGAACCAGGGACTTACGATAAAACCAAATACTACTGTTCTACAAAAGTAAGGCAGTGAGGAAACTATGCCTAATGATATTCTGCTGTTCTCATCAATCCGTGATCATTGCTCAGCTGTCATCAGAGAAGCTTCCTCCTGCAGCAGGTGAAAAGCATACAGAAACCCACAGCCAGATAACTTCTAGAGAGTGAGAGACCCTGGGACATTCAGTCCTAAATGGGTGGTCTCCCCTCATGGCTCAGGGAACTCTGTGGAAGAGGAGGTGAAAGAGAGGAAGAGCCAGAGGAGGTGGAGGACACCAAGGAAACAAGGCCTTCTAAACACAGAACAACTGACACACCTCTGAACTCCCAGCAACTGTAGCAACATGAACAGGGCCCACACAGGTCTGCCCCAGATGGGGTCCTAGAGTTGAGAAGAGAAATGGACACATAGTCCCTAACATTGAAGCTATCTCCAATCCATAACTAGTTACAAATGAAAAGTTAATTTTCTCCATAGATGCCTCACTGAGGAAACAAACCACACTAAGGGCAGGCCTCATGCCTAGTAGTAGATGGCCAACAGTAAATGAACTCAGTGGCATTTTTGGAGGTTCTTTGTCTCATAATGTTTCATACAGAACTATGTATGTATAAGACCTCAGTTAGTGGCATCTTTGGGGGTTCTTTGGCTGTCAATCTCATGGCATCCTTAAGAATGCCGTAGTACCCCAAAGTGATCCCAATGCCGTCACTGTCTTCCAGTTCTCTTTATTTATTTCTTACGGAGCCAGATATATTCTCATTTCTATAACTGTACTAGGGACCAAAAAAAATTCCTACTCTCATGGACACTATATATAAATTAACAAAGCAGTTGTATATCACATTTTATAAATGCTCACTGTTTCAGGCAGCAGATATATTTCATATCATTATTTCTCTCTTCTTGAATCATGGCATTTCTTGGGAGTAGAGTACATAAATGTCTGGTAACTAGGACACAGCCTGAGCAATGTTTCCACTGATCCTGTCACCCTAGCCAGTAGAGTACAGAAGCCAAAAGGATGCAAGTGGTCACAGAGCAACCTCCCAGCACCCAAGGCACCTACCAATGTCAATTCAGCTATGGTCTACTTACCAGTAGATCTAGGGTCCTACTCTTAAATGTCTTCCTGCCTTACCTTGTATCTTCTCTTAAAATATTTGCTCCTTTGATATTCTTATTGCAAATGTAATAATATGTACATACTTCAGAAAAGTTCACGCAAGCAAAAGCAGAAGTGAAAATCACGTACCTTTCAATAGTTAGACTCACTATTCACCACTTTAAAAAGGATCATGTATATAATGCCACCTTAAACAATTGAATATGAAACCAAAGTTTATCAATAGTTATATTTAATTGGGTACATAACTGAAACTTACTGATGCAGTGTCTAATTTGGGGACATAGAATCATTTTTAATGTCAATATTATAAAGGATGCTGTAATAAAAGTGTATCTGACAAATCATTATACACAATTATTGATGTCCTAGGAGAATATCCAAGAAGCAATATTTTTTTTATTGGAAAAAAAAAGAAATTTCTGCCTCCTCCCCACCTCCCTTTTCCCTCCCACTCCTCCCTCTCCTCCTCCCCTCCCCCCACTCCTCCCCCTCCCTCTCCAGCCTGAACAGCAGTCAGGGTCCCCTGCCCTGTGGAAAGTCCAAAGTCCTCCCCCCTCAATCCTGGTCTAGGAAGGTGAACATCCAAACTGGGTAGGCTCCCACAAAGCCAGAACATTAAGTAGGATCAAAACCCGGTGCAATGGTCCTTGGCTTCTCAGCAGCCATCATTGTCCGCCAAATTCAGAGAGTCCGATTTTATCCCATGCTTTTTCAGTCACAGTCCAGCTGGCCTTGGTGAGCTCCCAAAGAATCAGCCCCACTGTCTCCACGGGTGGGCGCACCCCTTATGGTCCTGACTTCTTTGCTCATATTCTCCCTCCTTCTGCTCCTCATTGGGACATTGGGAGCTCAGTCCAGTGCTCCAGTGTGGGTCTCTGACTCTCTCTCCATCCATCGCCAGATGAAGTTTCTCTGGTGATATGCAAGATATTCATCAGTATGGCTATAGGATAGGGTCATTTCACGTTCCCTATCCTCAGCTGCCCCAGGAACTAACTGGGGACATCACTCTGGGCACCTGGGAGCCCCTCTAGGTCCAAGTCTCTTGCCAACCCTAAGATGGCTCCCTTAATTAAGATATGTGCTTCTCTGCTCCCCTAGCCAACATTCCTTTATCCCAATCATCCCGTTTCCCCAAGATCCCCCCCACACTCCCCTTCTCACATTTCTCTCCCCTTCTCCCCTTACCCCCCTTCCCACCACACCCCAAGCTCCCAATTATTTGCCCGGCAATCTAGTCTACTTCCCATAACAAGGAGGATAGCTATATGTTTTTCTTTGGGTTCACCTTCTTATTTAGTTTCTTTAGGATATCATATTATAGACTCACTGACCTTTATTTATCTCTAGAAACCAATTATGAGTGAGTACATCCCATGTTCATCCTTTTGGGTCTGGGTTACCTCACTCAGGATAGTGTTTTCTATTTCCATCCATTTGCATGCAAAATTCATGGAGTCATTGTTTTTTACCGCTGAGTAGTATTCTAATGTGTATATATTCCACACTTCCTTCATCCATTCACCATTGAAGGGCATCCAGATTGTTTCCAGATTCTGGCTATTACAAATAATGCTGCTATGAACATAGTTGAACAAATGTCCTTGTCATATGATCGGGCATCTCGTGGGTATATTCCCAAGAGTGGCATTGCTGGGTCCATGGGTAGGTTGATCCCAAATTTCCTGAGAAACCACCACACAGGTTTCCAAAGTGGTTGCACAAGTTTGCATTCCCACCAGCAGTGGATGAGGGTACCCGTTTCTCCACAGCCTCTCCAGCAAAGGCTATCATTGGTGTTTTTGATTTTAGCCATTCTGACAGGTATAAGGTGATATCTCAATGTTGTTTTGATTTGCATTTCCCTGATCGCTAAGGAGGCTGAGCATGACCTTAAGTGCCTTTTGCCCATTTGAACTTCTTCTGGTGAGAATTCTCTCTTCAGATCAGTGCCCCATTTTTTAATTGGGTTAATTAGCATTTTAAAGTCCAGTTTCTTGAGTTCTTTATATATTTTGGAGATCAGACCTTTGACTGTTGCGGGGTTGGTGAAGATCTTCTCCCAGTCAGTGGGTTGCCTTTTTGTCTTAGTGACAGTGTCTTTTGCTTTACAAAAGGTTCTCAGTTTCAGTAGGTCCCATTTATTCAATGTTGCCCTTAATGGCTGTGCTGCTTAGGTTATACCTAGGAAGCGATCGCCTGTGCCCATGTGTTTTAGGGTACTTCCCACTTTCTCTTCTATCAGGTTCAGTGTGTTCAGATTGATATTGAGGTCTTTGATCCATTTGGACTTGAGTTTTGTGCATGGTGATAGATATGGGTCTATTTTCATTCTTCTACAGGTTGACATCCAGTTGTGCCAGCACCATTTGTTGAAGATGCTTTCTTTCTTCCATTGTATACTTTTAGCACCTTTATCGAAAATGAGGTGTTCATAGGTTTGTGGGTTTAAATCCGGGTCTTCTATACGATTCCATTGGTAGACTTCTCTATTTTTATGCCAATACCACACTGTTTTCATTACTGTAGCTCTGTAATAGAGTTTAAAGTCAGGGATGGTAATGCCTCCAGAAGTTCCTTTATTGTATAAGATTGTTTTGGCTATCCTGGGTTTTTTTGTTATTCCATATAAAGTTGATTATTGTCCTCTGAAGATCAGTGAAAAATTTTAATGGGATATTGATGGGGATTGCATTGAATCTATAAATTGCCTTTGGTAGGATTGCCATTTTTACTATGTTGATCCTCCCAATCCACGAGCAAGGGAGATCCTTCCATTTTCTGGTATCCTCTTCAATTTCTTTCTTCAATGCCTTAAAGTTCTTGTCAAATAGATCCTTCACTTCTTTGGTTAGAGTTACCCCGAGATATTTTATGCTGTTTGTGGCTATCGTGAAAAGTGATGCTTCTCTGATTTCCCTCTCTGCTTCCATATCCTTTGTGTATAGGAGGGCGACTGATTTTTTTGGAGTTGATCTTGTATCCGGCCACATTACTAAAGGTGTTTATCAGCTGTAGAAGTTCTTTGGTGGAGTTTTTGGGGTCGCTTATGTACACTATCATATCATCTACAAATAACGAAAGTTTAACTTCTTCCTTTCCAATTCGAATCCCCTTGGTCCCCTTATGTTGTCTTATTGCTATTCCTAAAAATTCAAGTACTATATTGAAGAGGTATGGAGAGAGTGGACAGCCTTGTCGTGTTCCTGATTTAAGTGGGATGGCTTTGAGTTTCTCTCCGTTTAGTTTGATGTTAGCTGTCGGTTTGCTATAAATAGCTTTTATTATATTTAGGTATGACCCTTGTATCCCTAATCTCTCCAAGACTTTTATCATATAGGGATGTTGAATTTTGTCAAAAGCTTTTTCAGCATCTAATGAAATGATCATATGTTTTTTTTCTTTCAGTTTATTTATATGATGGATTACATTGATAGATTTTCATATGTTGAACCAGCCTTGCATCTCTGGGATGAAGCCTACTTGATCATAATGGATAATTTTTCTAATGTGTTCTTGGATACGGTTTGCGAGTATTTTGTTGAGGATTTTTGCGTCGATGTTCATGAGTGAGATTGGCCTGTATTTCTCTTTCTTGGTTGAGTCTTTGTGTGGCTTTGGTATCAGAGTGACTGTAGCTTCATAAAAGGAATTTGGCAATGACTCCTCTGTTTCTATATTGTGAAATACCTTAAGGAGTATAGGTATTAGGTCTTCTTGGAAATTCTGGTAGAATTCCGCATTGAAACCGTCTGGTCCTGGGCTTTTTTTGGTAGGGAGGTTTTTGATAACAGCTTCTAATTCTTTGCAACTGACAGGTCTATTTAGATTGTTCATCTGGTCCTGATTTAACTTTGGTATATGGTATTTATCTAAAAAAGTGTCCATTTCTTTTATATTTTCCAGTTTTGTGGCATACAGGCTTTTGTAGTAAGATCTAATGATTCTCTGAATTTCCTCTATGTCTGCGGTTATGTCCCCCTTTTCATTTCTGATTTTATTAATTTGCAAATTCTCTCTCCGCTGTTTGATTAGTTTGGATAGGGGTTTATCGATCTTGTTGATTTTTTCCAGGAACCAGCTTTTTTGTTTCATTGATTATTTGGATTGTTTTCTGTGTTTCTATTTTGTTGATTTCAGCCCTCAGTTTGACTATTTCCAGTCTTCTACTCCTCCTAGGTGAGTTTGCTTCCTTTTTTTCTATAGCTTTCAGGTGGGCTGTTAAGTCTCCAGTGTATGCTTTCTCTGTTTCCTTTAAGTGGGCACTAAGTGCTATGAACTTTCCCCTTAGGACTGCTTTCAAAGTGTCCCATAAGTTTGAGTATGTTGTTTCTTTATTTTCATTGAATTCAAGGAAGACTTTAATTTCTTTCTTTATTTCTTCTTTGATCCAGGTGTGGGTCAATACTTGACTGTTCAGTTTCCATGAATTTGTAGACTTTCTGGGGGTAGCATTGTTGAATTCTAACTTTAGTCCATGGTGATCTGATAAGACACAGGTGGTTATGGATATTTTTTTGTAACTGTGTAAGTTTGCTTTGTTACCGAGGATGTGGGCAATTTTCGAGAAGGTTCCCTGAGCTGCAGAGAAGAAGGTATATTCTTTCCTATTTGGGTGGAATGTTCTATAGATGTCTGTTATGTCCATTTGATTCAATACCTCCATTAATTCTCTTATTTCTCTGTTAGGTTTCTGTCTGATTGACCTGTCCATTGGTGAAAGAGGAGAGTTGAAATCTCCTACTATTAGTGTGTGCAGTTTGATGGCAGCCTTGAGTTTTAGTAATGATTCTTTTACATATGTGGGTGCTTTTATATTAGGGGCATAGATATTCAGGATTGAGACCTCATCCTGATCAGTTGTTCCTGTTATGAGTATAAAATGTCCCTCTCCATCTCTTCTGGTTGATTTAAGTTTGAAGTCAACTTTGTTAGTAATTAGTATGGCCACACCTGCTTGTTTCTTAGGTCCATTTGCTTGATAAACCATTTCCCATCCCTTTCCTCTAAGTAGGTGCCTGTCTTTGTGGTTGAGGTGTGTTTCTTGTAAACAGCAGAATGTTGGATCCTGTTTGCATACCCAATCTCTTAGCCTGTGCGTTTTTATAGGTGAGTTGAGTCCATTGACATTAAGGGATATTAATGACCAGTGGTTGTTAACTCCGGTCACTTTTTTAGTCATAGAGTTTGTGTGTTTGCCTTCTTTTAGTTGCGCTGGTGAAGGGTGTCTAGATGTTTGAGTTATTGTGGTCATTGTTGGTCTCCTTGGTTTGTGATTTTCCTTCTATTACTTTCTGTAAGGTTGGATTTGTGGCTACGTATTGTTTAAATTTGTTTTTATCCTGAAAAATTTTGTTTTCTCCATTTATAGTGAATGAAAGCTTAGCTGGGTATAGTAGTCTCGGCTTGCATCCATGTTCTCTTAGCTTCTGCAGTACATCTATCCAGGACCTTCTGGCTTTCATGGTTTCCATAGAGTAGTCAGGTGTAAGTCTGATAGGTTTACCTTTGTAAGTAACTTGACCTTTTTCCTTTGCAGCTCTTAATATTCTTTCTTTATTCTGGATGTTTTGTGTTCTGATTATTATATGGCGAGGAGATTTTTTTTTTTTGGTCCAGTCTATTCGGTGTTCTGTATGCTTCTTGAACCTTCAAAGGAATATCTTTCTTTAGATTGAGAAAGTTTTCTTCTATAATTTTATTAAATATATTTTCTGAACCATGGAGCTGTACTTCTTCTCCTTCTTCTATCCCAATTATTCTTAGGTTTGGTCTTTTTATTGTGTCCCATATTTCCTGAATGTTTTGTGATGAGAATTTGTTGGTTTTGCTGTTTTCTTTGATCCGTGTGTTAATTTTCTTTATGGTATCTTCAGTGTCTGACATTCTTTCTTCTATTTCTTGCAATCTGTTGGCAGTACTTGTCTCTGTAGTTCCTGTTCGTTTACCCAGATTTTCCATCTCCAACCTTCCCTCTGTTTGTGTTTTCTTCATTACTTCCATTTCATTCTTCAGGTCTTGAACCACTTCCCTTACCTGTTTGATTGCTTTTTCTTGTTTCTCTTGGTTTTCTTGGGTATCTTTGAGCGATTTATTCATTTCCTCTACCTTTTTGTTTGTATACTCTAATTGTTTATGGCAGTTTTTCACCTCCTGTTTAAGGTCTTCTATTATTTTCAAATAATTCACTTTTGAGTCGATTTCTTCTAATTCTTCTGGAGTAGGGTGTACAATTCTTCTTGTTTCAGGATCCCTGGGTTCTGGTGATGTCATGGTGCCTTTCAGGTTGTTGGAGGAATTCTTGCATTGGCGCCTTCCCATCTCCTCCCCAGCAATGTCACTCCTGGTACCCGGATCTGATCTCCCTGCATCTTGGGTGTCTCGCGAACAAAGGGCCGACCTTGCTGCCGCAGGCAGGCCACCTAGACAAAGGAGCTACTACCCTCCTGGGTGCCCTCCCAATTCGGACCCTGTCCCAGCACCCAAACAGGCTGAGCTGGGAGATGTTGTGTGGTTCAAAGAGGGGAGAGAGTCAGTTTGAGTGGGGGAGGGCCGTGGATGCAAGCTGGGTGGGATAGGAAGAAAGAGGAGGTATCGAGCAGTATAGCCCCTGTAGGCTGACCAGAAAGTGTAGGATGGGTGAGGAACGACTGCGTTCCCTGTCCCGGGCTGCTGCCGCAGTCAGAAACTCACTCACCGCAGCGATGTCACTCCTGGTACCCGGATCTGTTCTCCCTGCTGCTTGGGTGTCCCACGAACGAAGGGCCGAGCTTGCTGCTGCAGGCAAGCCACCTAGACAAAGGAGCTACTACCCTCCTGGGTGCCCTCCCAATTCGGACCTTGTCCCAGTGCCCAAACAGGCTGAGCTGGGAGATGTTGTGTGGTTCAAAGAGGGGAGAGAGTCAGATGGAGTGGGGGTGGGCCGTGGATGCAAGCTGGGTGAGATAGGAAGAAAGAGGAGGAAAAAGCAATATTTCTGAGGCAGAGTATCTATGTAACTTTCAAAAAAATTGTTTCTAGAAATTCCCGAGTCACTTTGCATATGGGTCAGAGTACCATACCCAAGTGGGGAATGTGTTGTCTCCAGAAACCAAATATGCCCACTAAATGTTGTGCTTCTTTCCTGGTGGTGACATGGACCAGGCACAATAATTTATCCTTCCCCTAAGAAGGAATACCTCTGCGTGCCCCCACATCATTGGACTCCTAGGAATTTTGAATTTTGGTTGGACTTATTCCCATCCTCTGATATGCATATGTATTACCAATGAGTTCAAAGTGGTTGCTCCCTCTTGCTCACTTGCTGCAATCAACATAATGTCATCAACATAGTCACCACTGTGGTATTGTGTGGAAGAAACAGACTCTGAAGCAACAGTTAGGGAGCTGGCATGGGACCAACCCAGGCCTTCTGCATGTGTGTGGCAGTTGTGTAGTCTCATCTGTTTGTAAGGCTCCTAGAAGTCAGATCAGGACCTGTCCCTGGCATTTAGCTGGCTTTTGTGAACTTGTTCTCCATGCTGGATTACCTTGCCCAACCTTGATACAAGGGGAGGAGCTCAGTCCTGCCTCGACTTGATGTGCCATGCTATGTGCAAATCCATCGGAGCCCTGCCCCTTTCTGAATGGAGATGGAGAAGGAGTGAATGGGAAGGAATTAGATGGGAGTCTGGGTGGGAGTGAATGGGAGGAGAGTAGGGAGGGGAAATGTGGTTGGTACATAAAATAAATAAGACAATGTTTTAAAGAGAATAAAAAGAAATTCCCATATATATATCACATATATATATATATGGAAATTTCCCTTTCCATAGAAATATAAAAATGTCATCCAGAAAATTATTCCCAAATAATAAATTTACTGAAAGAATCATTTTGTCTATTGAACAAACAGTAACAATCATAGCAATAAAAATTGTGATGCTGCATGTCTCTAAATACCAGTGAAGCTGATCTCTTCACCCATTTTGAACTCTGAATTTCTCTTCCTATTCTGAAGAATATTAGGCTACTTGTTTTTTGGTGGTCTTGGGAAACTTCCCAGGATGGATATGTGGAAGGTATACGAAGTTCTGAGACAGTGAGAAGTGCCACCTCATTCTCCCTGTTCAGAGTTAGGAGGCATTTATAGATCCATGGGATTCCTTTCAGGAGATGCTTTAGTCACTGGTTCTCCATCGGTAAGATAAATCACCAGTGCAAACAAGGTTGGGCCTCAGACAACATGACCAGTGTCAACCTGGTGCAATTTGGGTGTCCTTTTTCCTTCCCAGGTGCTCCCAAGACCCAGCGGGAGGGCAGCTGCTCTCAGCACTCTTCACCAACAGAAAGGAGAGCATCCCTCTCCAGTTTTCTGAAGACTGTCTTTACCTAAACATTTATACTCCTGCTGACCTGACAAAAAGCACAAGGCTGCCAGTAAGCCCGTGCATCACTGGTCCTAACCTGTGGATTCCAGCATTGGTCACGTCTGTGCACTGGAAGGGGGATAGGGAAAGCTGCAGGCAGGAGTACTATAGACAAGAACTGAGTTGCAAGTCCAGTGACGTCAGACCTTGGTTGAGGTTGCCCTGCCTCTGAGATGCACACCTTAATCTTCCAAGTTCTCTCACACTAAAAGTAATGCGACCAGTAATAATGACTAGCCGGAATTATTCTGGTGAGAATTTGATCCCCACGGTAGGTATAGGCTAATTTTCATGAAACTCAATGTTGAATGTAAGAGAAAAGTGAGCGATCCAGGTGATCAACCTTTTAAAATTTTAATAGATTTGATTTAATGTAACCAGTATAGTCCCAATACATATAGGACTTCAGTAAATACTGCTAGTGTGCAAATAAATTTCTTTAATTTTTAAGAATTTGAAATTTGACAAATATGACTATTAAGAAATTATTCATAGTGACAGACTAACACAAACGTTATAGTAGAAACAAAACACAATTTTCTCGTTAGATTTGAAGTTTTCATAGAAAGTTTCTTTAATTGGGTTATAAAATAACATGCATTTTAATATGCACAAATGATTCCTAGAAGGGCCATGGGAATGAGTTGTTTTGGAGTTTGCGGTACAAAAAACTAGTGCAGTCTAAGAAGTACTTCAGGACCTGAATTTGATTCCCAGAACCTAGCAGAAAGCAGGATCTGTAATCTCTGGGCAGGGAAAAGAGATGGGTGGTACTCTAGAGCTTAGTGGTCATTAGCCCAGCAGAGGTACCAAGTCCTATGATGTGGGAGTGTCATATATCAATCTGTTGATTTCATTGGTTCAATAAAGAAACTGCCTGGGCCCTGATAGCATAGAAAATTAGGTAGGCGGAGTAGACAGAGAGGATTCTGGGAAAGAGAAGCTGAGTTAGGAGTTGCCATGATGTTCCCAGTCCCTGCAGAGGCAGGCTAGAATCTCCCCGGTAAGCACACCTTGGGGTGCTACACAGATTATCAGAAATGGGCTAGTCCAGGTGCAAGAGCTAGCCAATAAGAGCCTGGAACTAATGGGCCAGGCAGTGTTTAAAAGTATACGGTTTGTGTGTTGTTATTTCGGGGCTTAAGCTGAGCCATGCGGGTGGCCAGGTGCTGGGGGGAACACAGCCGGCCGCTCCTCTTACTACAGATTGACGCCCGGACGTGATGGGCTGAATCCACTTAAAAACCTGAGAGAGCTTAATTCTAAACAGAGAAAAAACAGAGTTTAACACAGAGTTTTGTTCTTTGTTGGTGGCATGCCGTAGAGAGATTTCCTGGTTCGGCAATAGCAGCAGAAAAAAAGCTGCGTCATTTTAAAGTGCGGCTTTCTGGGCTGTGCTGCCATTGCAATCTCTGTCTGGCTCCTGCGGGAGACAGAGCTTTTGAATGGAGTATTTGGAGTAAAGTGCTATGGCTTGCTTGATGGCAATGTGGACTGCTGTGTGCCTGGAACTGTGTGCAGCTCAAGCTCACCAAATGGCTCTGAGCCAGGAACTGCTCAGCTCCGCCATGCTGAACTGAGCTGGTCTCAAGCAGGAACTACCGTAATTACTGTGATACAGGCAGTACCGTATTACTTGTATAAGGTACAACTTAAGTTTTTTTTTTAATATTTATTTATTTATTATGTATACAATATTCTGTCTGTGTGCATGTCTGCAGGCCAGAAGAGGGCACCAGACCTCTTTACAGATGGTTGTCAGTCACCATGTGGTTGCTGGGAATTGAACTCAGGACCTTTGGAAGAGCAGGCAATGCTCTTAACCACTGAGCCATCTCTCCAGCCCCACAACTTAAGTTTTTAAGAAATGCTCCTGGATACTAAAAAAATTACAGATTCACGATAAAACAGATTCAGACAGACCACTAAATGGATCACAGTGTTGTATGAATGTACTTAGGCTTGAGAGAGAAATATATATAGAGAGAGAGAAAATAAAGTTAATGCCTTTAAAAATAAAAAGGTAAAGTCTTTAAAGAGACAGAGTACAGATAGTTAAGAGAGTAAAAGAAATAAAAAATAATAATAAGCCACGTAAAAATGGAAAATTCACAGAGAGTCTGGATTATGTACATTGTGTTTTCTTTAAAATTTTTGACTGTAAAGGAGCTAAGTACAGAGAGTCATTTCATTACATGGGCTGCCAAGCTGAACCAGAATGGATATAAGGGTATTACGAATTCAAAATTTGGGTCTAAGGACATGATGCTTTGGAAAGGGTCTTCTTTTGTTTTCACAGAGGATGAGACCCTGTGGATTTCTTCTATTCCGATTTGGTATGATAGACCACGCCCTCCTGAAAGGTTGCTGTGAACACCCTCAAAAAATTACTTCACTCAACTGCCAACTGAGATGACCCTGGCACACAGGTTATACCATGAAAGACCTAATTAACGACGCCCCCATTCAGCAGGAAGCAGTTTGGAGAGAAAAAACTGCGCCCATCTTCCCAAAACATTGTTTATAACTGTTCTTTTACATTTAAAGGGGGGATATGATATAGATATGAAAAATTTGCATTGGTGTGGATTTTAAGGTCAATTTTGTTATATGTATATGTATTTCTGATCTTGATTATGGTATTTTGATTGTGTAGTTAATTTTTAAAATGTAATGTATAATTAGGAAATATAGTTGTTGTTAAATAATCGTAAATAATAGTCAAGCTTGTAGTCATGTTAGATTTTTTAGATATATAGAGATATATTTCAATTAGATAGGCATTCTTAATATCTTTCAAAGACTGCAGAATATGGCATTTAATGTTTTAATAACTTGAGGTTATTCATGACAATGAGACACATCTGCTCCTGGCAGCACCAATCTACTTTGAGATGAAGATGGGCATCGAAGAGGATCCTTATGGAATTGGATAGCCATTTGGGCAAGAGACTGCTCTTGCCTGGACTGTTACATAAACTGGACACAAAGAACCCACAGAGAGAGGACTGCTGAACTTGCCTAAAGGTGAGATGATCTTTCAGGGTTCCTGATTCATAAAAGAGTCTACGAGACATTCTGCAGGACGCAGGACACAGCAGAAAATGACTGAACTGTCTTTGGAATTTCCTGCTTCATGGAACTGTCTGCTGGATACTATGGGCCTGAAGGCCAAAGATAGGTGCCCCAACGGTACAGAGGAACTTTGGGTGACTGTCCAGGCAGCGAGATGTCTCTGTCATTTCTAGAGTTTGGATTTCTTGTTTGTTTAAATAATTTTATATCCTTCTGGAGTCTTTGATGGAGTTGAAGAATGATTAGTTATAGTTATAGTTTTCCTTAGTTATGATAAAAGATAAAGTAGATATAAATATTGTAACTGTAATTCTTACTTGATAACTGTTTTGTTATATGTGATTTTACTATGTTAAAGTTAAAGCTTTTCTTTTTTTGTTTAAACAGAAAAAGGGGAAATGATGTGGGAGTGTCATATATCAATCTGTTGATTTCATTGGTTCAATAAAGAAACTGCCTGGGCCCTGATAGGACAGAAAATTAGGTAGGCGGAGTAGACAGAGAGGATTCTGGGAAAGAGAAGCTGAGTTAGGAGTTGCCATGATGTTCCCAGTCCCTGCAGAGGCAGGCTAGAATCTCCCCGGTAAGCACACCTTGGGGTGCTACACACATTATCAGAAATGGGCTAGTCCAGGTGCAAGAGCTAGCCAATAAGAGCCTGGAACTAATGGGCCAGGCAGTGTTTAAAAGTATACGGTTTGTGTGTTGTTATTTCGGGGCTTAAGCTGAGCCATGCGGGTGGCCGGGTGCTGGGGGGGGAACACAGCCGGCCACTCCTCTTACTACAGTCCTAGATCCTGCTGAAGGGACCCTGTCTCAAATAACAATGAGCAGGGAACCTAAGAAAGGACCTAAGCCTGACCACTGGCCTCCACTTGTCCACATTTGAACAAAGACATACACTCAAATGTGTACATTTGCACAGACCCATACCCCTGCTGGAGAATGTCCTGCCTCCCTCTTCTCAATGTTCCAAGGACTAGAGAGAGAGCATAGTGATACCACCACAAGTTCAGCTCCAAAGGAGAAAACAGGGTTCCAGACCCTCAGTTCTTTTAAGTCTCTCAGGCTTTGCTCAGGATTTTCTTCATATACAAATCCAATAGTCCAGCCAGGCAAGCCTGTTAGCACATGGAAATCCCATTGCACAGAGAAACCAACCCTAGACGCCATACATTCTCATGCTTTAAGGTCCACAGTGACATCCCAAAGCAAACTCCAGTGCAAGGTTCCTGCATCCTAAGTCCCCATCGATCATCATCTTAGAGCTTGCAGAACAATCATGCAGTTCCACTCAGGATAAATCCTCAGCTCCTGCAAAGCCCCGAGCAATTCTTTTCCTTTTCAAACAAATCAAGTACAAGAGACCAAGTGATGATGAATTCCTCAAGGATCCAAGGTAAACTGGAGCATGCATCCTATCAGGACCTGCCTAGATATGTCCTGGAAACCCAATAGGGCTCTTTGCTAATCAGAAGACTTACAGTTGTGTAGCACCATTACCCATTCACAGAGGTGCCATAGAAACACCAAGCGCCCGCTTCCCCAGAACTCCCGAGACTGGGGCTGTAGCTTATGTAATGATACATGTGTAGCTATTCTCTCCTTGTCCAGGTGATGGTGTGGATCCATGGAGGTGGAGTGGTGGATGGGGCCTCCACCTACGATGGACTGCCCCTCTCAGCTCATGAAAATGTGGTTGTTGTGACCATTCAGTACCGCCTGGGCATCTGGGGCTTCTTCAGGTGAGATAACCAACATTCTTACTTACACATTAGTCCCTGGGTCCATGTGCTTTTTGTTACTGCAGAAAACGGCATGGGATATGTGACTACAGAGATTCCCAACTTACTTACCTTTGAACTAGAGATGCTAAAAGCCCAAAATTGTGTGATTTCATAAAATGAGTCATTGTTGGGAGACTCTGGTTGTGTCACTACATGGTACATAAATAAAAATGGAAGCTGATGGTGCAGACAGATGACAAGGAGGGAGAAGGATCCCAAAAAGGGGGGTAATGTTGCTTTAAAAGATTAACTCATTCTCTGGGGAGCAACCAGGTCACAGAGAACTGGATTAATTCCTTTCCAGGGCAGCATCTACAGAGACCAAAAGAACCTTCGTCTGAGTCTCAGCTTTCACAGGTCCCTTCACAGCCTGATAAGTCCCACAAGACAGACTAGAGCAAGGAACTGGGCCTTTGGTGGGCAAACCCCAAAAAACAAGTCCTTGCTCCAACCCTAGTCAAAGTCCCATGTGTCTAGACTGATACTGTTATAACAATCTACTGTATTAGGTCTATTACTTTAATACTACAACTTTTCTGTACAGGGCTGAGCCTGCTCTGTAAGACACATTAAGTCCTGTCATTCCTCTGCACAATGTTTCTGTCTTACTTATAATGATACAGAAGTCTTTGCCAAGAGCACAGTACCCATCCCTACTGCATCTCACACCAGCATCTCTCACACTTCTGTTCCTGCGGTCCTTGCAACCATGCTTCTCCTGCTCCATCTCCCTCTTCCAATTCTTGCAAGACTCACTCGTTCATTTTATTCAGAATTCTGCTAACTGCCACTGCCTAACGAGGTCTTTTCTGGCTACGCAATCTAAAGTACCATGCTACCATTGTGTTTTATGTCCCATCCTAACACCCCATTTCCTTTAGACCCAATTTTATTTTTCCACTAGCTTTTTCTATATTAATTTCTTCTCTAGGTCTATGTACTTCATCAAGAGACAACTGAAGTTAGAGATTTTCTCTGTTTGTGTTCAGATAAGCCCTAGCATTTAGACCCTGGTTGTGTGCATGTTGGGAGGTCCCTGAGTACATAGTACCTGGAGGTTGACTGTAGGGACCCCAAAACCATCACTGTAGCGATGAGTGGATAAACAAGTGCTCCTCTTGATAATATGGAGCCCAGCCTTAGTTCAGAGAACACACTAGGAGCCCTAGTTCAGAGCACAGCCGTGGCATCTCTGTTCCAACTCACCATTGTCTTACAGCACAGGCGATGAACACAGCCGGAGGAACTGGGGTCACATGGACCTGCACTGGGTCCAGGACAACATTGCCAACTTTGGAGGAGATCCAAGCTCTGTGACCATCTTTGGAGAATCAGCAGGAGGTTTCAGTGTCTCTGTTCTTGTGTTTCTAACTCCCACAGAGCACCGGATAATCCAGGTGAATGTCTGGGTTAAAAAAGAGCACCTGACAGGGGAACCCACAGAGACAGCTCACCTGAGCGCATGGGAGTTCATGGACTCTGGATCAGGACTTAGGGAGCCTGCATGGGACTGATCTAGGCCCTCTGCATGTGTGTGACAGTTGTGTAGCTTGTTCTCTTTGTAAGGCTCCTGACAGTGGGATCAGGACCTGTTCCTGATGCTCAGCTGGCTTCTGTGAACCTGTTCCCCATACTGGATTACGTCACCCATCTTTAGTGCAGGAGAAAGGGGATCAAATGCTTCATCAACCTTATGTGCCATGCTTTGTTCTAGCCCATGGGAGGCCTGCCCCTTTCATAATGGAGACAGGAGGAGTGGATGGGATTGGGTGGATGGGAATGGAGAGGGGAGGGGATGACGGGAGGGAGGGAAAACTGTGGTAGGTATATAATAAATGAAAAAAGTTAATTTTAAAAAAGAGCATGTGAACAGAGTCCTAAAGACAAGTGAGTTACCACTTCTCCTATGAGCATAAACTCTCTTCCTTCCATGTGTTGTCTCCCCTGGCCAAGAACCTCTTCCACAGGGCCATTTCCCAGAGCAGTGTGGTCCTTAATCCTTGCCTGTATGGGAGAGATGCCAGATGCTTAGCTAAGGTATGTGTCACCTTGGACAGCTCCTGTGCCCCTTCCTCTGCTCACCAGGAAGCCCACCTGTCTTTCTTGCTGTGGATTGCAGCTCAGGTGCTCCAGGGATCTCTGAAGGAGAATGGCTATGCAGGAAGGCTACTGCTTTAAAGGCACACTACACTTCGTGAGCAACATGTTATCTAGGCCTCCAGCCATTCTGCCCACATTTTAGTGTATGTAAGACGTGATCATCTCCTGCTCATATCATCTGGGCATGAATTTTGTTTGTGAGTGGAGAAAGTAAGACATGAAAAGAATGAATGATTTATCTAAGACCACAATATGCCAAAGGTGGGAATTGAAATCAAATAGTGAAAACAATTTCTGTAGCCACACTTGACTTTGAGAACATTAAGTTCTTCTTGTGTTTCTGGGGAGAGAAATTAGATCCATTTGATCAGGCACCAGAGGCATAAGATTGTAGAATAAGACCCACTTAGTGTTCTACTCAGTAACAGGAGTTACACTCCGGGACTCAGTTCCTGGATTTGCTGGTCTAGAATTCTGTCAGCAGTCATCTGTTGATTTAGAAATTAGGAAATGGTAGAATCAATCTACTCTCGGCATCGAGGAAGGGAAAGGATGTGCTCTTGACCCCTAATCTCTTACAGAAAGTAGCTGCTGTTGCCGGCTGTAAAACCACCACCTCAGCCGTCATGGTTCACTGCCTGCGCCAGAAGAAAGAGGATGAGCTCTTGGAGGTTGCTCAGAAAATGGTGGGTGTGTCCATCCTAGAAGCCCCACCCTGAATAGCTGACACAAAGTTTCATGTCTTCAGCTATGTTCTGGCTTCATATTTCATTAAAAAGTTTCCTGTCTCTCAGAACTGTCAGTCTATCTAAATTGAGATATTTTTATTTCTTTCTTGTTATGAAATACTTCAAATATCAGAAAGCCAATAATAACATGATGAGAAATTACATGACAGACCCACACACACTTTATCAAAAAACAGTATTTTGAGAAATGGCATACTGTGTAAGGAGTTCAGCAGTGAGGAAGCCCAGACTTAAGGATCCTGGAGCTGGGTTCTGTGAGGGTTGCAGTTTACAATAAAACCAGTGAGAAGTCAGGGCTCTGGAAGGTGGCAATAGTCAAATGATGAGTCTGCCCATGGGGACTGTCTTGAGCCAAGAGCACTTTTCACCAGAGAATAACTGACTCCTTGACTAAGTGTGGTCTTCAAGTCTCCCACACATAAGAAAGGAAAGTTTGAAGCACCTATTACCTGGTGATCCTTATTCTTAGCCACGATTGTCAATGGTAGTAGATAGAACTTGAAAATTTGCTACAGTTAAACAGAAAGCACCGTACTCATTTGTTTGTGTGTGGATTTTAAACTTAGAAAACCCTGCAATAATTAGATTTAGGATCTTTCTGTGTAAAGTGTTAGGCCTGAAATAGTTGTAAATTAAGAATTTGAGTTGAGTAATATTTTAATATTATCATTTTCAGTTTTTTAAGACATAAAATGCTCCCTATTCCCACATATAACTATCAACCTGAGTTTTGAAGATGAGACATACAGCAGAAGACATTTCAGGAAAGTGTCACAATTTATGTCAGTTGATGTAGAAAACAAACACACAGCTACTGGTAGCATAGTTTTCTAGATTTCAAAGATACTCAATTAAAGTACTAGGATTGCCGTCAGACTTTCTACCAATTTATTTCTGAACTATCAATTCATCTTCATAACCAAATCCTGTTCATCACCTTTTTCATCAGTCTAGTAGAGATGCATCTAAAACTTTGAATTAATCCTTTTCCAGTCTATTCATTGTCCAGGAATCATTCAGTCAAGCTCAACCAACATACCTTTGTCAGTTCTCCAAAACAAGTTTGTTAAATAGCTACCTCTCCCCTTTCATCTGCATTTTTAATAAATTCACATAAAATAAAGAGTACTTGTATTGATTAGCTACATCTATACATCCATGTGATGTCTGTGTGTCCGTCCATTTATGATCCATACAGAGGGAAGCTAACGGGAAACCATGAGAGCATACACTGAATGATTTCCTGAGCACAGCCGAGAAAAGGCCAGGATGCAATGTGTTTCAGTGTGAGTGCAGGATTTGGGGTTTTCTCATCTCAGATGAGAACAATCTTCAAGATACCTTGAACAGAAAAAGAAGTGTGTTATACAGAATTTTCAAATAATCAAAATATCCTGGAACAAATAGATTAGGATGTGGCTAGATCTAGACACTTTGTTGGGAATGTGTCTATCTCCATTCCTTTCCATTTGAAATTGAAGAAGGGTGTGGGAGTCTTCTCTCTAAACTAGTTTGCTTTCTTAGCAGGTTAAAGACCTTAGAATTCTAGACAACACTCTACATGCGTGGGAGGCAACTATACTAAAATATTCAGCAGTAATGTTAAGGGTATACTCAGCTTCCCAGGCAGAGTTTGACCAAGATCTCTGACTTGCATGAAGCAGACTGTAGAGAGGGAAGACGTTAGGAGCAGAAAAACCAACTGGGAAGTTCCACCACTGCATTAATCCAGGCGGAACACCTGCTGGACACTGTGCTCTGGGTCACATGCAGTTGTCTGCATTCCTGGAGCTGGAGGAAGGAGGGCAAAAGGCAGGGTGTGGTGGAGGGGAAAATGCTGTTCTGTTGCCCATCCCGGCTGTAGACTTATCCTTGCTCTGGATATTGTACACCCCCTACCACCACCTTGACCTAATAACTCTACTCTCCAAGGGAGCATCAGGGTATTATGCTAGAGAGACCAGACGAAGGGGGAGAAATGAAAAAATAGAGATCACAGGTAGAGGCCCGAGACATCCTCTTCATGTCCTGGAGGCTATGAATGGGGCCCAGGCCCTGCCTCTTTACTGCAGCTGCCCCTGATCCATCCTGCTGCACCTTATGCCCAGACCCTGAGGACACAGCATAGGGTCCTCTAATTCTGGTCCTACCAAGGAATAATCAGAAGAAAGAAACTAAAATTTTAGGCTGAAACTCAAAGAATCTATTTTTGTCTAAGGGAAGTTCCTCACCCACCTTCTCTGATGTTTTCTCCACAGACGTTTGGTTCTCTTGACTTTGTTGGAGACCCCAGAGAGGTAAGGACCTTTGCTTTCTGTAGGTGAGTGTTGAATCTTATGAATTAAATTCCAGGGAAAGGACGCTCCTTTGTAGACCTCTACTGTTCCTTATGTGTTTTCTGCTCAGACCCAGTGAGGGAAAGTCACTAGCTTGGGTAATACAGCCATGGCAACCAGGAGCAGGGTAGCCTGATTCCTGATTCAGTGCTTATCCTCAGCAACTGTGTCCCCTAGAGTCACCTATCCCCCTCCAGTGCACATTTCCTGCCTCTAAAATGACACGATAGGGATAGGACGAACCAGACCTCACAAATAGCTGAGATGACTTGCTAAGAGTCCAGGAGCCCTCACCGAGGAGCCCAGTTCTCAAGGAATGACAAAGGGTAGATGTATGAGAGATGGGCCTGACTGAGATCTCGGTGATGAGGATACTGCCCTGCTCCAGCATCCAGAACACACGAGTGGGGCCTCTCCTCTCCTTGTCCTTCTCCCTCCTAGCTCTGACCAGGACCTGGTGATGTCAGGTATGTAGCATCTCCAGTCTTGTCCCTTCTGTTCCCTCCCTGTGGAATCTCTGTTCTTACTATGTGCAAGGAAGAGTTTAGGAGCTGTGGTGTCAAACTGACAAGATTTCCTATTTTTTTGAAACTGCTCTTCTGGTGGGGTCTCGTATCAGGAAAATAAATTGGTAAATTATGTTGTGTTTCTGGCAGTGGCAGAGGAGAGAGAGCTGCTGAGTGGTTTGTGTGAACAGCAGATTTAAGTTATGGCTTAAAGAGCCAGGCCATGCTAGAGGGAAATGAAGTCAGCTAACTAAAACCTAGCAATATTTCCCTATAGCTGAAGAGGCCTGTTACAGGAGGAGAGTGTGTTTGAACTAGAGGCAGCCAGGACAGAAACAGGCTTGAGTCTGGGGAGCTGGAAGAGGTTAAGATGGAGTTATTAATTGATAGACACAGGTTGTGACTCAGGATGAGAGACGGGTATCCAGGAGGGTCTGGATGGAGCAGAGAAACCTGTTGAGTTTATGAACATCCCTTTGACTGCAACGTGAAAATAGGTTATAGAGAAGGGGCAGGGGCTGTGCAGAGACCACGTAAGACCACAGAATAGGCAAGGAATTCCGGTGCAATGTGTTGTGTCATGGCAGGGTGGAAGGAATGGTGGCATCAGGAACCTGAAGCTGAGTGTTCTTACGTTGACCTTCAAGTATGAAGCAGACACTGTAAACTAGAAGTGATGAACCTTTAAGCTGTCCTGTGGTTGACATCCTCCCTACAGCAAGTCCACACCTTTTAAATCTCCTCTAAAAGTGTCAACAACTGGGGTCAAAGTGTTCAAATGGGGCCATTTAAACCACACACATGCAATTGTATAAAGTTTATAAATTATAATATATTTATAATTTCAAATTATGTACAATTTTATATACATACATAAAATTGTCTATGATCTGTTACACATTTATATATATATAAAGACCAATTCCAACAATACCTATTCCCTGCCAGTATTCTTTCCGGCTCCCCTGGCATAGTTCTGTTTTTAGCAAGTCATAGATGTTGACCCATTTAGGACCCTGACTTCCTTTGGCACAGCCACATGAGTCCGTGTGTTGGCTGAGCACTGAGATGGGCAGAAAGTGGAGTCTGATGGTAGCTGGGGAAGGGTAATCACGGACGTTGCATTGTTCTCCTCCCTAGAGCTACTTTTTGCTTCCCACTGTGATTGATGGAGTGGTGCTGCCAAAGGCACCAGAAGAGATCCTGGCCGAGAAGAACTTCAACACTGTGCCCTACATGGTGGGCATCACTAAGAAAGAGTTTGGCTGGACGACACCTATGGTGAGAACATATAGGACTCTTAGTGGTACACATAGAGCTCAGTCCACACAACCCACCTCTTTGATCCTACGTGCTCTCTCTGGTCACAGTCTCCAACCAAACCTGAGAAACTGTTACAATGTCATACTTCCATGGGAAGATTCTCCAGCATGGCCCAACTGTCCTCTGGGAACTACAGCCCTGGAAAACCCTCTCCGTAGACACTGTCTTTCCTTAAGGAGTCTAAAAATCTCAGGCTGGGAGGGTCTGTGGAGAGGACAGTGGTGCAGATGGAGTGATAAAGGGCATCTAGGGAGCAGAAGGAGTTAGTTTGGGAGAATCCGATTGGGCACTGCAACTTCCACATTGGACCTGAACCAATGGGTTGTGTAAATTTTCCATGGCTACTCTGGGTACTTCATTGTTGAGATCCATAAAAATCACTTCAGACTGAATTAAAGTTGCTTCTGGAAGGTAAGAAGGACGAATGTCTTTCCTCTGTCAGAGAAAAACTCTGACACTGACTAAACCAGTATGATGTATCTAATTTCATGGCTTTGGCAGTGAGTTCAGATTTGGGATGTGTAGAGATTTCAAGGCTGAGGGAGCCCCGAGACGCTGTGATTAAGCAATGAGTCAGTGTTTCCAGTGGCTGAATTTAATTCATCTTCACATCCCAGGAACAAGTTTGCAACTTGTCATGATAGGACACAAAGATGTGAGCTGAAGTTTGGACCTCACCAAAGTAAGCTCTTCACTCTCCATGGTAACCAAATTGTGATTGGGGGTTATCACCCCAAATGTTCACATTTGCAAAAGATTAAAGTGTTGCAAGAAAATTTTCCCTCAAGTACTTGGGAAAATAATGTTGAGGAAACCGTATATTACAGCTCAGATAAAGGAAGGGTGATCACAAGATAGGGCTCAGGGGCCGCTGTGTCCATTACTAAGTTCAGACAAGAGGTAGAGTAACTTCAGTTGAGTTTCCTGAGCTTGACCAGGCAGGCACTGAAGAGAGACGACTGTCATTCTAGGGCCCTGGGATGACCTTCAGCTGCTGGAGGCCGTACTGGAATAGAGTCAAGTTTCTCAGTACAGACATTTGCACAGGGATAGACACACAGAAGGTTCTGCAGGTCTACCTGCAAAAGGAGTGCACAGGTCATCAATGAAATTCAGCCATATGGTAGAATGGCTTCTATAGACACTGGAGATGTAGGTCAGGGCTTGTAACCTCCCTGTACTTCTAACACTGTCCTAACCTAAATACCACTCAATCTCTGAAGGATTAGTGTGTGTTTGTATTATATAAACTATATATACTATAGATTTCTATCTATAATATCTAATATATGCAATATATTTGCTATGTGCATTCTCTTGTACTGTGTATATCTCTAGATATGATCTCAATTTTTCATAGGTTATTTCTTCAAACATGAAATTCCAC
Source organism: Microtus obscurus (assembly GCA_963919715.1). Lineage (NCBI taxonomy): Eukaryota > Metazoa > Chordata > Mammalia > Rodentia > Cricetidae > Microtus > Microtus obscurus. The sequence continues at coordinate 134,016 of CAWTZC010000504.1, read as the reverse complement.
ACCTAATAAGGCCTGATAAAGGAACTTCCTTCTGTATTGGTTTGGTTACTCAATCCATTTGTTTCTTCCTGTTAATTCCACACGATTCAGAAATATTAATCATTGTGTTTAACAGTTGATAGGCTTTCTACTTTCCGAAGACAAAATGGACGAGAAGAGGATCGCTTCCCTTCTTTGGCTATCTTACCCGATCCTTTAAGTGAACTGTGGGACTCAGCTGAGAAGGAAAGAAGTGGGAGTGCTTGCGTCCAAACACACACAAACTCTCTGGCTAAAAGTACTCATATCTGTGTTTTAGCCCACGTTTTCTAGTTTGCATACTTTAGTATAATGCAAAAAAACTCATTTGTTGCTTGTTGCTTAAAAAATTCCACTATTTCCAGCATATATTGTTGAGTAAAAGATTCCTTTAGAAAGTTGGCAAAAGACCAGATATCTAGGTGTTGGAGACCCAAGATTTCTGTAGGTAATTTTTGCGAGGCAAAGAAGACAGGTTGGCACAACAATATTTACAAACTTAGAGTGCTTTGCCCTTCTGACACATGGGCCCCTACTATCTGTAGGTTCCTGAATGGTCTCGGCTCTGATAAAGAAAAGGTTACTGACCTGCAAATCTCATGAGCCAAGTTTTTTTTTTTCATTCCTTTCTCAATCCCTTTTCAGATCTTTCTGTTCCTTTTAGAACATCTCTGAGAGTCTGATTCCAGCTGCCATTGAGAAGTATATATCAGGGACAGACAACCCAATCAGAAAGAAAGACCTTCTCCAGGACTTAATGGGAGATGTGTTGTTTGGTGCCCCGTCTGTGATTGTGTCCCGTGGCCACAGAGGTGAGTCTCAGTCTCACGTGTGCTTGGGAGAAGGATACAGGCTCACCACCTAGGCCTCCAACTCACCCACCTCTTGAAAGAGTCAGATATGAATCTGCTGAGAATTAGGCCTCAAAAGGTTGTTCCCTATGTCCTGCAATTTTTAGTTTTACTTCTGCCAGTAGGAGCCTATGAGAAAGTTGGTCACAGGCAGTTTAGTCTAGGAGATAGTCCCACAGAACACTGTAGAGAGGTGAGGTGATACTTAGAAAGGAGAGTGGCCAATGAGTTGGCTAGCATGTGACCACCTTAGACACATGCAGCTTAGTGTTTTTCTTAAGACTTTTCTCTCTCAGCAGCTATAGAGTGGAATGTATTCACCATTCATTGGGTAAGAGCTCTCACACAGGGATTGTGAGGTCTATCATGCCTTTATGTGCTGCAAACATGAGCACAGTTGTTTCTAGTGGCCAGAAAATGGTTCAGGAAAGTCTTGATGTTTTATGAGCATATCAGCTTGGCCTGCCCAGAAATAGGCAATTAGTAAGAAGGTGTAATTGTTACTCCTCACTACATAACAAAAAAATTGACATATCAAAACTCAAGGGGAGGAGGCTTTACTAAAGTTTGGAGCCTCAGATTGTTTAGCCTGTGATGTTGGGAGAGTTGGATCAGCTCGCATCATGGGGACATGTGAGTATTGAAGCTGTGTGGAACAGCTACAGGCATAGTCCCAGGTCATTACTGAGTATGGCCCCAGTGACCTACTTCCTACCAACAGGCCATGCCTTACCAGCCAATAGTGTGTTAGAGATTGAATGCAACACTAGATAACAACATTAGCCATAGTGACCTAACTGTCTCCGGAAACACTCCCACAAACACACAAGTGTGATTTGCAAGTTTTCTAAGTGTTTCTTAATGTAACTAAGATCCTAGAACCAACTATCAAAGGTACCAGTTACATCTGCCAAAACTGTTCCTTTTGGGAGGCTAAGATGATTTCCCAGCATTCCTTTCTGAAGTTGCAGTTACCAGTGAGAAACTGCAGGGATGAAGAAAGAATGGAGAATAGAACACAATGACATATTTTGAAAGAGAGAAACTTTCTATCATTTCTTAAATTGCAAATTGATAAATTTCACCTGCCAACTGTGGTGCACACATTTTCTGCTTGATTATGCCATGACTAATAAATATATCAGCTGATTAACACACACATTTCTTCAAATACTTAACATTTTCTACCGTGAGAAGACTTGAAATTTTCTCTGAGCTATTTTTAATTGTATGATTTTATCGTTCATGTATATGATGCTGTGGTTTGGGAAACTAATAAGATAAAGAATTCCTTCCTGGATGATATTTTTATTCCTCTTTTCCTTCATTTTCCTCATTCATTGACCTCCAACTCTTTACCCCCAGTATCTCCTGTGTGCTTGCTAGTAAATCTAGATTCTCCAATGAGCAGCAACACACGTAATTTATCTTTCTATGTTCAGCTATTTAACATGGCATGATGCTCCCCTGACTCACCCCACACTGTAAAAGTAACAGTTTCCTTCTTAACATTAAAGGGCACTCCATTGCAGTGCTATTTAGTTCATATGGTCTTTGAATAGACACATGTCACATAGTAGGATCACAAAGAGCTTGCTCTTCCAACAGTTGCCTCTGCATCCTGCCATTGGTTTCTTTCTGTGAAGAATTGTTTGATTCACAATTCATGGTGTTGGTGTTCTGTCTAAGCAACTGTTTTCTGTGGACAGAATTATTGGTTTTCCTTCATGATATCTACTTATGATTGGGGTTTCTGAACTTACATTTGTCTTCTCTCCATTTTGGTTTCATGAATGTAGAAATCTGATTTTCTCAACAAAATTGAGTGAAGAAACGGCTTTATCTTATTTTATATTCTTAATGCCTTTGTAAAACAGCAACCAGTACCTGCCTGTGTTTGGGTCTTTGTTATATCCCATTGTTCAATGTATGCACACGGGTAAAGCAACTACCACACTAGCTGCCACACCGTTTAGTAACTGTGGATACAGAACAGAGTAAAGTCAGGTCGCGTCATAGCTCCAGCTTTGTTCTGACTGCTGATGATCATCTTGGTGACAAACTTTTTTAGGTAATCTTTCTTTTTATAAGGACAAATGGTATTGGAATTTGAGGACATATTTAATCAAATCAATAGATCACTGTGAGTACAATGGACATTGTTAAATCGATCCTTTCGCTCCATGATCAGGATCCATGATCCTTGTTTTTATTTGTGTGTTCATTTTCTTTAACCTATGAGCTAGTTTTCACCATTCAGTGGTAGTACCACCTGGATTAAATTTAGCTTTATATTTCAACTGCCATCATTGTGTAGGTTTCTCAAGGCATCTGTGGAGTGTTCCAGATGTCTGTTGCTGGCACAGAGGAGTCCAGCTGGCTGACTGACAATCCTTCAGGTCAGGGAAGCCAGAGCATTAAGAGAGCATTAAGCCCACAACTGCTAAGGATGGGGTAAAATGGTCCCACCAATCCCCATCTTTGCAATTTGAAAATTAACATCAGAAAGAGTGCATACAAAGGAGCTAAACAGAATGTGCCCTCAGCAGGGGCAGCAATCTTAAAGATTTAACTATTTGTCACTTTTGCAGTGGTCCAGGGAATACTGGGTCCCCTTGACTGCCTCTGTTCCTTCTTGGCTCTCCTATTCTTGTGCATATACCTGTTCATGGTAGTTTCTTATGACAGGCTCTATAGCTGTGGTCTCTGTTATAGTGTTTCTTCTTTCGTTTCTGGTTGTGAGTCTTTAAATTGATAAAAATTCTTTTGTGCTAGAAGGTTTATCAATTAGGGTGTTTTTGCTTTCTTTTTTTCTGAGAAAAAAAACCCTCAGTTTTGTTAACCTTTCTTATTTTTTAAATTCTCAAACTTCTGACTTTATGATTTCTTTCCTTCTTTAAGTTTTCTGAGAACTTTGGTATTTAATCTTAGATTGTTTGAAACTTTTGCTCTCTTAATGCAGGTGTTTATTGCTATAACTCACTTTAACACAGAAGTGTTGGCAGGCTGCACTCTTTTCCTAATTAAATTGTCCACTTTTCATACATGTATATAATATATTCTGATCTCTCTCACTCCCTGCCCTTTTATCTCCTTCTGCCTCCTGCCACTCCCTACCTTAGCTACATCCATTTCTTTTTTGTTTTGCTTTGTGAGCCACTGAGTTTAACCGGAGCCACCTGTGTGACCATGGGTATGGAACTACCCAATGGAGCTGGGCTCACCTGATGGTCAACATCAGATGGTAATGACTCCCTCTAGTCAGGAATCCATCAGTAGTCAGTGGTCCACCAGGGAGGAGTAAAGACCTCATGAAACTCTTCCCTTCCAGGATCAGGTATCCTCTGGAGTCCTAGGGCAGGCAAGTGCAGCTGCTGTGTAACTGTGAGTTCACAATCACAATGGTTGTGTCATGCCCAGAAGACAGGATTTCACAGCCATTCTCCCTGTATCCGGTCTCTTGAGTTCTTTCTGTCACTTCGTTTACTGTGTTCCCGAACCATAGAGGGAAAGGGACTTTATTCCCATTTGTTCCAATGGATCATCCATTTAATTACTTCTTTGGGATATCTGTGCTAAGGAGCAATTTTCTTATTCCTTTAATTTGAATTTTTCCAAATTATTCTTGTAGTTGATTTTTTTAATTTATTTTTAGTGTGTAAGAGTAGGTACTTGGTACAATTTCAGTCTTCTCAAATTAAATGACTTTTGTTGTTCTTTTTTTATGCAACACAAGCAGTCTATGCTGAAGAATGTTCTGTGGGTGTTTTGGAAGAATTGCATTCTGTCTGCATTGGATAGAATATTCTTCTCATAGTTCGCTTCTATTATTGTGATTCTAATATCATGACCAAAAGCCCTTGGGAGGTGATTTCATCTTACATTTCCACATCATAGTCTTTTTTGTTTTGTTTTGTTTTTGTTTTAGAAACAGGGTTTCCCTGTAGCTTTGGTGCCTGTCCTGGAACTCCCTCTGTAGACCAGGCTGGCCTCAAACTCATGGAGATCCACATGACTCATAGTTCATTATTCAAAGAAATCAGGGTAGAAACTCAAGCAGAAACCTGAGGCAGAAACCTAAGCAGAGACCATAGTGGTGTACTGTTTGCTTTCAATAGCTTGTTCAATTCTTTATTGCCAGCCGAGGTGACTATGTTTGTGTCAAGTTGAAAGACCATTAGCCTGCCCACGTCTGAATATTTCTGCTTAATCTCTTTGTCACAATGTGTTAGCAAGTCCAATGTTGCTTATGAGTTTTCTTCCTGAATGATCTGTCCATTATTGTAAATGTGTGTATTGCAGATCCCTTATTGCTGTGGCATTCATCACATCCTGTCTTTCCCTTCATAGCCTCCACTATTTTTTTTTGTATATATTTAGGATCCCAGATGTTGGGTCTGTATTTGCCATTGCTAGGTTCTATGGTTGATTTGACCCTGTCATCAACATGATGTCTTTTTCTGTTTCTTCTGAGATAAGGTCTCACACTGTAGCACAGAATGGGCTAGAAATGACTGTGTATCTCTGACAGGTCTCACATTCCCAGCAATTCTCCTGTCTCAGCTCCCAGAGTTCTGTGAGCATGGGTACAATCTGCGCCGTTTAAAAATGCCGGCTTTCTGGGTCATCCTGCCAGAGCAAACTCTGACTGTTTGAGGCAGGAGGGCAGACTACAGAAAGAGGACTTGTGTGTTGTCTGTGGACATAATGCTGCAGCTTAATTGCTGGCAGGGACCTTGAAACGCCAGAGACTTGTGTCAGTAAGCATGGCTACAGCCTGTATCTCCGCCATGAGGCTGGAAAGCTAAGGAATGGATTGGATCTAGCTGGCAAAGCCACACCTTTAGTCCTACTGAGATTGCTTGGTAAATTAAAGACTTATGTGGTCAGAAAAACAGAGAGAGATACAGTAAAGAGAGCATCAAAGACATAGAAAATTTTTAAATGGTTTACAGTGTGTTAAAAATATATGCAAGCTAAAAGTAAGTTCTTAAGAGTTAAAATAATGGAAGAAAAACAGAAGTTGGTTGTGGTAGTACATGCCTTTAATCCCAACACTTGAGATGCAGAGGGAGATTGACCTCGGTGACTTCAAGATTTGGTACCACACGCCTTTAATCCCAGTGCCTGGGAGGCAGAGCCAGGCGGATCTCTGAGAGTTCAAGAACAGCCTGGTCTACAGTGTCCAGGTCAAAGATATACTCTCAAAAAGCAAAGAGTTAAAAGTAAAAATAAATGAAATAGAGTTAAAATAAAGCCGTACAAAGATGGAAAATACACAGAGAATTTTGATACTGTATGCTATTACGCTCTGTTTGAATCATTTGAATGCTGAGGAAGGAGCAACAGCTGCTAAAAGATATTTTTTTATAAATGCTGCTGAACTAACCCAACATAGATATTGTGAAAATGCCTTGACTTTGAAATTTGGATATAAGGACATGATACTTTGGAAAGGAGTTTCCTTTTTTGTTTTCACAGAGGATGAGACCCTGTTCATTTCTTCTATTCCGATATGGTATGATGGACCACGTCCTCCTGAAGGGCTGTTATGAACAACCTTCAGAAAATTGCTTCGCTCAACTGCCAACTGAGAGGAAACTAGCACACAGGTTATACCATGAAAGACCCAATTAACGATGCCCCCATTCAGCAGGAAGCAGTTTGGAGAGAAAAAACTGTGCCCATGTTCCCAAATATGGTTTATATGTGTTCTTTTACATTTAAAAGGGGAAATGGTATAAGTATGAATAATTTACATTGATATGGATTTTGCTTTAGTGATTTAAATTTAAGGTCAATTTTGTTATATGTATATGTATTTCTGCTCTTGATTAAGGTATTGTGATTGTGTAGTTCATTTAAAAATGTAATGTACATAGGTTGTTAATGGATAATCATCAATAATGTTCAAGCTTGTAGTTATGTTAGTTAGATTTTATATATATATATATATATATATATATATAAATATTAGTTAGATAGGCATTCTTCATATCTTTCAAAGACTACAAAATATGGCATTTAGTGTTTTAATAACTTAGGGTTTTTCATGACAATGAGACATGTCTGCTCCTGGCAGCACCAATCTACTTCAAGAGGAAGATGGGCATCAAAGAGGCACCTTATGGAGTTTGATAGCCATTTGGGCAAGAAACTGCTCTTGCCTGGACTATTGCATAAACTGGACACAGAGAACCCACAGAGAGAGGACTACTGAACTTGCCTAAAGGTGAGATGATCTTTCAGGGTTCCTGATTCATGAAAGAGTCTGCAAGACATTCTTCAGGACAAGCAGATAGTGACTGCCTTTGAAATTTCCTGCTTTGTGGAATGTCTGCTAAAACTATGGGCCTGTAGGCCGAAGATGGATGCCCCAATGGTACAGAGGAACTTTGGGTGACTGTCCAGGCAGCGAGATGTCTCTGTCATTTCGAGAGTTTGAACATTGCTGTTAAAGTTAAAGCTTTTCTTTTTTGTTTAAACAGAAAAAGGGGAAGTGATGTGGGAGTGTCATATATCAATCTGTTTATCAATCTGTTGATTTCATTGGTTAAAATAAAGAAGCTGCTTGGCTGGTTCTGATAGGTTAAAACATAGGTGGGAGGAGTAAACAGAATAGTATTCTGGGAGGAAGATGAAGTGAGGTCAGAAATCATGCAGCTCCGCTCAGAGACGCCAAGCTCCTGTCTCGCAGGCAGACAGGATAGCTCTGCTCTCTGAGACACTCGCGATGAAGCTCCAACCCAGGATGGACATAGGCTAGAATCTTCCCAGTAAGCGCACCTTGGGGTGCTAACACAGAATATTAGAAATGGGTTAGACCAGGTAAGAGAGTTAGCCCGCAAGAGGCTAGAGCTAGTGGGCCAAGCAGTGTTTAAATGAATACAGTTTGTGTGTTGTTATTTCGGGCATAAGCTAGCCAGGTGGCCCGGGGTGTTGGGGACGCAACCCCGGCGCCCCAATTTCAACAACATTGCTTTCTCAAAAATAATTAGTATATCTAAGATTTATTTATAATATAATAAAACACCATCTGAGCAGCCTTGCTACTTTCTCAACCCTTGGTAATGAGACACTAACTTTCTTCAGCTGCAGTTTCATAGTTCTGTTGCAGCTTATTATCATCATGTGGATGCTAACTATGTGGGAGCCGCAAGTGTAGATGCTTTACTATCTTTTCCACAATTTTATCATGTACTTAGGTATAACATGACCATCACACTCTTCTCCATCATTTAGGTGTACTCTATTGTTGATTCAAGTACATACACATAAGAGAGCTGTGATTTTGCAAACAGTAACTCTTTCAATCACAGTCTAAAGCTGTTAGACTCCAAACCTTAAAAAGTCCTTACCTCTTTGGTGTCTCCTTGTAAATCGAGTTTAAACAGACTCTGTAGGGACAGCGAAGAGTTTGTGGATAGGAGTTTTCCTGGAGTAAAAGCTCATCTTCTACCCTGTGCTCCCAGTCTCATCTCAAGCAGGCTAATGGGAGCTTGCATGACATTCTCTAAGTACAGGCATGTGGTGGAACAGGATGAGGGAGGGCAGCAGTAGGACCCCCCCAAGTGCTAGTTCCCAGAGTCAGAGTTGCTGAAGCTCTGAGACAATGCCTGCATCTGCACCGGTATCCTCCTTCAGCCCTCCCCCATCTCTCTCTACAGTAATCACAACACAAATTTTCTGTTGAGAAAATGTGGGGACAAGGTGACTTCAGTGGCAGGGTGTTTTGATCTTGATGGGAACCTAAGCTGGATGGATGATGGATGGACAGGATGAGCCCTCTACTCCTCTCCCTTTTGCTATTCTTACTTCACAAGTTCGGTAGGTGAGCTGGATCACCATTCCTCAGAACACAGGGGATAACTCAAAGATGGATACCTGACACTGTTGGTCAAACCGACTTTAAATCTAAACCAGGAGTTTCTATGCATATAGAATTTAAGTGTTGATTTTTTTTTATTGATTTTTATTGAGCTCTACATTTTTCTCTGCTCCACTCCCTACCTTCCCCCTCCCTTTCAACCCTCTCCCAGGGTCCCCATGCTCCCAATTTACTCAGGAGATCTTATCTTTCTCTACTACCCATATAGATTAGATCTATGTATGTCTCTCTTAGTGTCCTCATTATTGTCTAGGTTTTCTGGAATTGTGATTTGTGGGCTGGTTTTCTTTGCTTTATGTTTGAAAACCAATTATGAGTGAGTACATGTGATAATAGTCTTTCTGAGCAGGAATAAAAGGGACATACCTAAACATAATAAAGACAATATACAGCAAACCAACAGCCAACATCAAACTAAATGCAGAGGAATCTCCCAGTGATCCCACTGAAATCAGGAACAAGACAAGGTTGTCCACGCTCTCATTATCTATTCAATATGGTTCTTGAGGTCCTAGCTAGAGCAGTAAGACACCAAAAGGAGACCAAGGGGATACAAATTGGAATAGAAGTCAAACTCTCACTGTTTGCTGATGATATGATAGTTTACATAAGCGACCCCAAAAATTCTACCAAGGAACTTCGACAACTCATAAACACTTTCAGTAATGTAGCAGGATACAAGATTAACTAAAAAAAAAAATCAGTAGCCTTCCTGTAAACAGATAATAAAATGGCTGAGAAAGAAATGAGAGAAACATCACCCTTCACAATAGCCACAAATAGCATAAAATATCTTGGAGTAACTCTAACCAAACAAGTGGAAGTCTTGTATGCCAAGAACTTTAAATCTCTGAAGAAAGAAATTTAAGAAGACACCAGAAGTTGGAAAGATCTCTCATGCTCTTGGGTAGGTAGAATTATCATATTAAAAATGACAATCTTACCAAAAGGAATCTACAGATTCAATGCAATGCCCAACAAAATTCTTCACAGACTGCAAAAGAATGTACTCAATTTCACATGGAAGAGAAAAAAAAACCCAGGATAGCCAAAACAATCCTGTACAATAAAAGAACTTCTGGAGGCATCACAATCCCTGACTTCAAACTGTACTACAAAGCTACAGTACTGAAAACAGCCTGGTATTGGCATAAAAACAGACAGGAGGACCAATGGAACCAAATAGAAGACCCAGATATTAATCCACACCCTTTGAGCACCTGATTTTTGACAAAGAAGCAAAAAAATATTGGGAAAAAGAAAGCATATTTAACAAATGGTACTAGCATAACTGAATATCAACATGTAGAAGAATGAAAATAGACCCATATCTATCACCATGCAGAAAATTCAAGTCTTGTCTTTTTTTTTTTGCTTCCCATATAGATTAGATCCATATATGTCTCTCTTAGGGTCCTCTTTGTTTTTAGGTTCTCTGGGGTCATGAATTGTAGGCTGTTTTTTTTCTTTGCTTTAGGTCTAAAAACCACTTATGAGTGAGTACATATGATATTTCAAGATGTCATTTTTTCCTCTGATGTAGTACTCCGTTGTGTCAATGTACCAAATCTTCTTTATCCATTCTTCAGTCAAGGGGCATTTAGGTTGTTTCCAGGTTCTGACTATGACAAATAATACTCCTGTGAACATAGTTGAGCACATGTCCTTGTGGTATAATTGAGCATCTTTTGGGAATATATCCAAAAGTGTTATTGCTAGTTCTCGAGGTAGGTTGTTTTCTAATTTTCTGAGAAATCACCATACTGTACCAGTTCTCACTCCAATAAGCAATGCAGGAGTGTTCCCTTTACCCTACATCCTCTCCAGCATAAGCTGTCATCAATGTTTGTGATCTTGGCCATTCTTACATGTGTAAGATGGAATCTCAGAGTTATTTTGATTTGCATTTATATGATGGCTAAGGATTTTGAGCATTTCTTAAGTGTCTTTTAGACATTTTATTTTTTTTAAGGATAGATTATTTATTTATTTATTTCATTATGAGGAAATTTTGTCATGCCAAGTACATACTCCAGGAGATGCACGGGTGATTTTACCTTTTAAATCATCAAAAAATTAAGTGAAGGGCAGGGAAATGAGAACCACAGGCCAAATCAATAACAACAACAACAATACTCCGGGAGTGTATACCCTATTATACAGCTTGAAATAATTCATGGGCTAGGATTGGAGCAAAGATTATTTAAATTCTTTTATATTGCAATATCATTTTACTTTAATACGGCAGCTTACATAGTATGAGAGGGATAGATTTAGACAAGAAGCCACAGAGAGACTTATGTCATCAGTAAATGAAGATTATTGGGTACAAAAGGAGATTCAAAGATTTCTCTAGAAAGCTAGGTTCATCTGTTGAGAGTTCTGTTTATGTCTGTACTCAATTATTATTGGATTATTTGTTCTTTTGATGACCAATTTCTTGAGTTCTTTATATATTTTGAAGATCAGCCCTCTGTCTTATTGACTGGGTCCTTTGCTTTACAGAAGCATCTCAGTTTCAGGAGGTCCCATTTATTGTTTCTCTCAGTGTCTGTGGTACTAGGATTGTATTTAGGAAGTGGTCTCCTATGCCAATGTGTTCAAGTGTACTTCCCACTTTCTCTTCTAAGAGGTTCAGTGTGGTTGATTTTATGTTGAGATCTTTGATCCATTTAAACTTGAGTTTTGTGTTCAGTACTGTAGCTCTGTAGTAGAGTTTGAACTCAGGGATTGTGATACCTCCAGAAGTTCCTTTATTGTGCAGGATTATTTGACTATCCTGGGTTCTTTGATTTTCCATATGAAGTTGAGTATTGATCTTTTGAAATCTGTGTAGAATTTTGCTGGGATTTTGATGGGCATTGCATTGAATCTGTAGATTGCTTTTGGTAAGATTGCCCTTTTTACCATGTTAATTCTACCTATCCAAGAGCATGCTTCCATTTTCTGATGTCTTCTTCAATTTCTTTCTTCAAAGACTTAAAGTTCTTGTTATACAGGTCTTCCATTTGTTTGGTTAGACATTTCATGTTATGTTTGGCTATTGAGAAGGGTGATGTTTCTCTGATTCCTTTCTCATCTTCTTTATCATCTGTATATAGGAGTGATACTGATTTTTGTGTTAATATTGTAACCTGCCAATTTGCTGAAAATGTTTATTAGTTGTAGAATTTCCTCGGAAGAGTTTTTGGGGGTCACTTATGTAAGCTATAATATCATCAGCAAATAGTGAGAGTTTGACTTCTTCTTTTCTGATTTGTATCCCCCTTGATCTCCATTTGTTGTCTTATTGTTGTAGCTAGAGCCTCAAGTACTATATTGAACAGATAAGGCGAGTGTGGACAACCTTGTCTTGTTCTTAATTTCAGTGAGATCGCTTTGAATTTCTCTCCATTTATTTTGATGCTGGCTTGTTGTTTTATATTGCCTTTATTATGTTTAGGCATGTTCCTTGTATCCCTTTTCTCTCTAAGACTTTTATCATGAAGGAATGTTGTATTTTGTTGAAAGCTTTTTCAGTATTTAATCAGAAGATCATATTTTTTTCTTAGTTTGTTTATATGGTAGATTACATTGACAGATTTTTATACGTTGAATTATCCATCCCTGCATCTTTGGAATGAAGCCTACTTGGCCATGGTAGGTAATTTTTTTATGTGTTCTTGGGGTGAGTGTGCTAATATTTTATTGAGTATTTTTGCATCAATGTTCATAAGGGAGATTGGTCTGTAATTATCTTTCTTAGTAATGTCTTTATGTGGTTTGGGTATCAGGGTAATTGTAGCCTTGTTAAAAGAGTTTGGCAATGTTCTTTCTATTTTTATTGTGTGAAAAACTTTGAGGAGTATTGGTATTAGTTCTTCTTTGAAAATCTTGTAGAATTCAGTGCTGAAACCATCTGGTCTTGGGCTTTCTTAGGTTGGGAGACTTTTGATCACTGTTTCTATTTCTTTATCAGTTATAGGTCTATTTAATTTACTTATCTGGTCTTAATCTTCCAAGATAAACTGTGATATTTTCTGAAAACTTTTGCTTAATAACCCCATTCTCAAAATTCAAGATAACTTTTGGAAATACAGAATGTTTAATTTATCAAAACACAACTGAAAACAATGGCAAAATATTAAGTTTAGAAAGAACTGGGAGAACATTTTAAAAAATTTTGCCTGACTGTTACTGGATTTTTTTATCTAAAATGTTCTGACAATAAAAAAGAATACTTTGAATTGCTACTTGGGATCAGGTGGTTGATACCACTCTTAAGACATGAAAAGCTATGCTAAACTGGGTTTTGATCCTACTGCACGTACTGGCTTTGTGGGAGCCTAGGCAGTTTAGATGCTCACCTAACTAGACCTGGAAAGAGGTGGGTGGTCCTTGGACTTCCCACAGGGCAGGGAACCCTGATTGCTCTTTGGGCTGATAAGGGAGGGGGACTTGATTGGGGGAGGAGGAGGGAAATGGGAGGCGGTGGCAGTTAGAAGGCAGAAATCTTAAATAAATAAATAAAAAAAGCTATGCCAAGTAGTTTGGGGATAGAGAACAGCTGAATAAATGAATCCTAGAACAAAGCACCTGGAATTCAGACCCTTGGCAAACACACCCACCATTTTCTGCATGATCTCCAAGAGCTCGTCCTCTGTCTTCTGGTACAGGCAGTGAACAAGGACAGCAGATGTGGTAGTTTTGCACCCAGCCATGAGAGCAACTTTCTGTAAGAGATACCAGGCCATCACAGAGGTCAAGAGCAACATCAGTATCCAGCATTAGTATAGACAGTGGGTTCTATCCTAAGCCCCACTTCTAAAGACAGACAAGTGATCATGAAAAACTCTAGAGCAGCAGACTTGGGCTCTAAAGCCAAAAATTTGTTGCCCCTGTCGTTATTTGTGATGGTTGGCATGAATGCATCTGAGTCTGTTACCTTTACTTTTAAAATAGTCACCGTGTTGGAGATGTGTATTTATCATAAGGGAAGCCAGGTGCAGTGGACAGAGGACAAGGAATCTATGATTCCACTGTCTATTTCCCATCCACTTCCTTCATTTGCTGGTCATTTGGCCCCTAGTTTCCAGTGCCTGCTACATCAGGAGAGCTTGTGTATGTGGCATGCTACAGTGGGCCACCCTGTCTTCCCACACAACCCACGCAGGATTGCAGGGCATCTGAATAACACGAACCACAGGGAGAAGCTTTAGAACCTACAGAGTGTGGTTTAGATGGAGCCCTAGAAGTGATCTCAGAAATTGCTTAAGCACGTAGCTGAATCCTACAGCCGGAAAGACCCCTGAGGACTTCAGGAAAGAGTGTGGTGATTTTCTGGGACCTACCTCAGTGATTGTCCTGACATCTGTGGTAAACAAACCGGGAGTGATAACCACGCCACTCTCAGAAATGGCCCTGTGGAAGAGGTTCTTGGCCAAGGGAGACAACACCTGCCATGGAGAGAAGAGGAGAGTTTACACTCAGAGTCAGGTAGACTGACTCATTTGCCCTCTGAATGCTCCCCTGCCCTGGTCACTCTTGAAGACTCTGGCACTCGGTAGACATGACAGCCACCAATCTGTCTATTCCATCTCTGAGACTGTTCTCAGGCCTGAGATTCCACAAAAGAAACTCAGTCGACTACAACTACGATGCGGCGTAAGGACCAGCAGAGGAAGTGTGTGGCTAGTGCCTACGGCAATACAAGAACTAGTAAAAGGCACTGCGCCAGTTCCCAGCCAAAGTTCTGTTTGAGAAGTGTTTTATTCTGAACTCATCCAGAAAAGTATCATGTAAGGGAAAAAAAGAACTGAGGATGCAGGTCAGCAGGAGAACTACCTATGGGCTGAGCTAACATGAACGATGGAAGGAAAAGAGGGAAGTACACAGACACATACTTAATAGTCTCTTATTTATAATAGAAATAAAAGTAAACACTTCAAGGCCCTAGCATTAGTCAATTCATGACTTAACCATGGAACTTTGTGCGATTGTGAATGATAATGCTATACATGTGTTTAGTGTTTGGGGAGATATATTTATGCCTATTGCATTTTAAAGGATTGTTTCATTGTAAAAACAGCATAAGACTGTAAGAGTCAGAAGATGCATGGAACCATGATAAATAAATGATAGATAAGTAGATAGGCAGATAGAGAGAAAAGAGACATGACATTGAGGAAACAACAAGAGATAGACGTGGAAAGATACCTTTTGTGACTGTATAAGGTTCACAGGACTATGGATGGCATTCCTCCCCTGCTTAATATTCATTTGTAATTTTTCTTTTCTTCAACTTGTGTGTGTGTGTGTGTGTGTGTGTGTAAAATGAAATGCAGTAACTATGCTGATATTCTGCTCAACTCTGAGAGTTTCATATAGCTCCCAGAACTTTCCATACCTTCTCCTTAACTTCTATTTCCCATATAAGTGATTTTTATTTAATTTTACAAATCATTTTGGCTGTTTCCCACATTCTTGCCTCTCTCCCTTTTACACATCCTTCCTCTCACTGACTGTCCGCAATGAAACTCACTTCCTCTGCCCCAGATTCTCCTACTGCCCTAGTAGTCATGGACAAACTGTGAGGCCATTTCAGAGAGGATCCTGCCTGTTGTGCACACTGAAGACCCCTGGCATGCACATCTACCTCGGATCCAAACAACTGCTTCTTCTTATCTGCAGTTATAATCAATTTTATTTCCCAGCAGAAGCAAGACAAGCCCCAGCCATGACTAAGGAGCCACTGGTTGTTGATAGCAGCTAAGAGAAGGGGAGTCAGTGTTTTGTAATAGTGTGGCCCCGGTTGGTAGACCACTCTCCAGTGAAGGCCACACACCAACGAGTATATGGACAACATCAATTATATTTGATGAATTTAAAACCAAAAGAGGCACAAAGGTATATGGGAGAGGGAGGGGCAGGTGGATATGGCAGAAACAGGGCTAAGAGTGAACAGCATCAAAATGCGTTGCAAGAAATTCTCAAATAACTAATAACAGAAACATGACAAGGCCAAAGCCTTCTTGCAAAATGAGACTCAACCTGTTTTTTGAATAAACATGCTTTAAATACTTGAAAAGATATGCTTGACAAAGGGGAAAAGAACTCAACGAAGTGAAGAGGCTGCGGCTGACACTGATCTGAGTTAGAACTGGAGATACCTATGGCTCTGGGACACCAAGTTAAATTCTGAGCTTCCTGGGAACCAAATACTGTTAGTTTGGTTGTCAGCCACTGACCATCAATATTGTGTCATGATCCCAGGGTCCAGAGAGATGTACTCAACTAGGTCCTTGGGCAGCTGAGGAGAGAGAGCCTGAAATGGCCTGATCCTATAGCCATACTAATGAATATTTTGCATATCACCATGGAACCTTCATCTGGCAATGGATGGAGATAGAGACAAAGACCCACATTGGAGCAATGGACTGAGCTCCCAAGGTCCAAATGAGGAACAGAAGGAGGGAGAACATGAGCAAGGAAGTCAAGACCGCAAGGGGGGCACCCACCCACTGAGATGGTGGGGCTGATTTATTGGGAGCTCACCAAGACCAGCTGGACTGGGACTGAAAATGCATTGGATAAAACCGGACTCTCTGAATATGGTGGACAATGAGGGCTGCTGAGAAGCTAAGGACAATGACACTGAGTTTTGATCCTACTGCATGTACTGGCTTTGTGGGACCCTAGCCTGTTTGGATGCTCACCTTCCTAGTCCTGAATGGAGGGGGGAGGACCTTGGACTGCCCACAGGGCAGGGAACCCTGACTGCTCTTTGGACTGGAGAGGGAGGTGGAGAGGAAGGGGGCTTGGGGAGTGGGGGGGAGGGGGAGAGAAAAGGGAGGTGGAAATTTTTATATATATAAAATAATTAAATAAATATTCGTAGTTATTCATAAAAAATATTGTGTCATGAGTAAAATGGACACTGAGTACAGGTTTTGGAGTTTGAAAGCAAACAGCTGACCTTTAAGAGGTTCCATTAGCAGTCACATGAGCAAGCCTGCACACAAGGCCTGGTGCTGGGGACACTTACAAGAACGGAGACACTGAAACCTCCTGCTGACTCTCCAAAGATGGTCACAGAGTCTGGGTCTCCTCCAAAGTTGGCAATGTTGTCTTGAACCCAGCTCAGTGCAGCAACCTGGTCCAAATGACCCCAGTTCCCCCGGCTGTGTTAATCCCCTGTGCTGCAAGAGACAGAGAAAGTACATATTGCGTGGCAGGGATCTTAGGACCACAGATGTATTGGGGAGTCTTTTGCAGTTTTTCAGAATCCTGATGAACTTGCCACCCCTGACAGGAATCTTCCCCTGTGCAAGGCTCTCATTCCAACAACTAACTATGTACTAAGGGTTCAATATGTATCTAAATCTGGTGTGAGTGCTACGGCACATCTCAAAACAAAACAAAAAATATGGCAACACTCAGCTCACAGGACAGAGCATAAATTAACAGATAAAATGATAATATAATGCCAGCCATGGGGAAAAGACAATCAGGTAAAGAAAGAAACAGAGGTAGGTCTGGGATGTGCTTTAGACTCACAACCAGAGACGCTCTCTTTGAGGTGGTGGCATTTGATAGAGCCCTAAGTAAAATGAGCACCAGGGCTTTGTAAATACCCAAAGAAGAGTTTCAATTAAGATGAGCTGCAGGTGTGAAGGCCTTGGGGCTGCCGGAGCAAAAATATGCATGCATGCAGCTTCCGTGAGACACAAGCAGAGCCACTGTTGTGAGCCTTGGGAAGGCTTCTATGCCTTTAGAATTCATGGGAGTATCACACAAAGGCATGGCATGGCCCAGTCGCTCACCAAGTGTTCTGGCCACAATATGCAGCAACCTCCATGTAAAGTTGCAAGTTTGTTTAAAATATTGGCTCTAACATTAATGCATCCCTCAAAAACAGGGCTTTGAAAGGGGTGGAAAAGGTGGATCCAGAGCCACAGAATTCTGAGCACATTTTAAAGATAGAGTCACGAGGATCCCTGGCCTGAATGGAAAAAGGTTGTGAGCCAAAAGAGGAGAATCTGGGATGTATGCAAGGCCTGTGTTGTGAGCAAATGGGTGCTTGGAGCAGTCGGCAGCTGTGTAGGGTCCTGTGGGAAATGGATGAGGACCTTTGTTGGAGGAATGACCGGTGGGTGCCTAGGGCCAAGTTTCTCCCTGTTAAGCGGGAGAACGCTATGCACGTCTACAGAAGACCAGGAGGTAGGTGAAAGGACTGTGTAGGATTTAAAGGTGGGATTGGGGATTACAGATAGTGTAGAAGACTTGTTGGAAGCACTCAGGGTGTTTATAGAAAGGGAGAAGGAAGCACATGGTGCCTGAGGACAGAGAAAAGGGGCAGAGAAGGAGTGGGCTGGGCAGTGGGGAGGGGCGGGGCAAGGGAGCATCTCATTGTTGCTGTTATAGTCTTAGGAGCTATATAAGGTTGGAATGAACACTGGTAAGGTTGCAGTTAGCATCTAGGCTGAGAGCCCTCCATGAACCCACCCCTTCCCTACTTCCCTGTGCAGAAATGTCTGACTTTTAAGTGCTGTCCTGTGGTGCTGATTGCTGTCACAGAGGAATGCTGAGTACTGATGAAATACAGGTGGCCATTTCAAAGGCGGCAACACAAAGCCTGGGCTTTTCGGAATCTATAGGACTTGGTCTCATAGAGCAGGAATCTAGAAAGATCCCAGAAGCAAGAGGAGTGTGGCAGAGGAACATAAAGGTAGATAGGGCCCAGTAATGAAAGACTGGACCCCCAACACGGAAAATTTTATCAAACGTCCCTGTGAAGGATACCATTACTAAAACTGGGTCCTTGCTCCTTTAATTCTGCAGATTTGATGGTTTGGATATGGTCTTTTCCACAAGAAAGGGGGGCTTCAGTACTTAACATCCAGGTATATTCAGTGGGAGGATTTGTAGAGGGTAGGGTCTATCATTGGGCACTTTATTTCTCGGGGATGTGTGCTCAAGGGAACCACGCTATATCCTGAGAAAGTGAGTTGTTCCCAAAAGAGCAAGACTGCCTTCCCACTTTCTCTGACTTGCTGTGTCGCTGTCTCTTTATCCCACAGACTCAATGTCTATTCTTCCACCATGATGTATCTCGCCACACCAAAGTCGGATAATTCAGTCTTTGGTTTCCAGCCACCCAAACACTGAGTTAAACAAATCTGAGGTCCTCAAATCTGAGGTCCTCGACACTGACAGATTTCAAATTCACCGCTGTAGAGCTGACCAATACAGAAGCCAATATGCAGAGAGGAGTGTCCACACATCCTACCTGAAGAATCCCCAGATGCTCAGGCGGTACTGAATGGTTACCACCACCACATTTTCATGTGCAGAGAGGGCCAGTCCATCATAGGTGGATGCCCCACCCAATGTCAGTCCACCTCCGTGGATCCACACCATCACCTAGGTAGCAAGGAAAGAACCATACTTGTCATAGGAAATAGAATTGGGAAAGAGCTCAGAAGATGTTTGGTTTGGTTTGCATGGCCTGGTCCTGATTCTGGGCATCACCACTCAAAACTCACCAGTGCCCAGCTGGGCTACAGAAATACCATTATACGTCTTCCTCAACTTACCTGGCTAGAAGCCAGGATGTCACCTCGTTCAATGCTGCTATCTTTCTCTTTAGACCTCTGTGCCAAGTCTCCCCAGGGCTCCTCTAACTGAGAGCTTCGTTATGGGGAACAAGAGGGAACAATGATATCATCTTTTCTCCATGCTGACATCCTGATACATGGTCTATTCAGGTATCTTAGTCTTTTAGCATCATCTCTATTAACTGTAATGTGCCTATATGTTCATCTCCAGGCCTCTGGTTTCCAGCACAATCCTCCCCAACTTGCTAACCCCATTTACATCCCCCCTCTCCATTTATTCCTCAGCCATCTTACTATTAAGAGCACCTACTCTACACTAGGTTCTTTCATCTGGCTTGAGGCTGAGGAGGAATACAATAACTGTTAATTTAAGGCTTCAGGATATAAGGAGCTCACATTTCAAAGAACTGGGAGAAAAGAAAGCTGAAATCTTATACAACACTGCTAATAAACAGGAAAGAGAAAGCAAGGATAATATGAGCACAGTTATAAAAATGAAGATTACCCCATTTGATGGATAGAAAAACTGAGGCACCTCTGCTGGGATCCCACTGCTAATGAGAAGTGGAAGTAGGACTTGAGCAGCCATCTGGCCCGAGCTCACAGTTGAGCTCCTAACCAATGCAGTCACGGGTGCAGTTTGGTGATCTGGGTCAGGAGCCAGTCCTCCCACAGCTCTCACTAGTGTTGGTGCTGCTGTGACCTCCACTAAGACTCAGGCACAGCTCAGCAGCCACCATGGACCTATTTACAACATGTGAGGGAAAAAAAGAAGCTAGGAAGGCAAGTGATTCCTGCTCTTTAGCGGGTGGAATCTATGTGTCCCTGGGGCCTGCATGCATAGCTGGACAGTCCCTTGCTTTCCAAGCTCTACGAGCTTCTGTTTCTCCTCCCCTTGGGGTCTCTACCACCTACATGGAGGGTCAGAGTCAAGCTCATCTTGAAGACTGAGCCCACAGGGTAGTCAGTCATGTGTTGAAGCTGTTATCTGAGGTGTCTGTGCAACCAGATGACAGGATCTTTGAAGGCAAGGCTATGCATAATTGAAGTAGGAAGGTCATCTGTCTATGTGTTACTTTCATTGGTTAATAAAGAAACTGCACTGGCCTTTTGGTAGGCTACCCCTTATGTGGGTAGAGGAGACTTAACAGAATTCTGGGAGGAAGAAAGCAGAGTCAGGCAGATGCCATGCATCTCCTACCCAAGACGAACAAAGGTTAGACTCATGCCGGTAAGCCATAGTCAAGTGGCGATACACATTAATAGAAATGGGTTAATCAAGATGTGAGAGTTAGTTAGCCAGTAAGAGACTAGAGCTAATGGCCCAGGCAGTGTTTGAATGAATATAATTTGTGTGTTGTGATTTTGGGTGTAAAGCTAGCCGTGTGGGAGCTGGGCGGGATGAAAAGCAGGCCTGCTTGCATTTTCACTACACATAATGACTCCTGTCTTCACTTCTCCTAATCCTAAGTCTGACTGTGTAGACACAGAGTCCAAAAAAGAAGCTGAATAAATGGGTGGGGGTGAGATTTGTTCTTACCTCCTTGTGCAAACAGGTTTAGGGTCAAATACTATTCTGGTGTCTGCTGCTTTCTCCTTCCCTTCTGAGTTCCATCCCAGGTGCTCCCAGGGGGCTGGATGGGTGCTCATACCCTACCTTATTCGACTTCAAGGGTTCAAGGGTCATGTCTTTACAGCTCCAAGACTGTGTGTGGTCTGTCATGGGCAGCCTGCCCCACCCCTGCTTCTTCATTCCAATGGGAAATGCTGACTCACTAGGCAGTCAGCATGTGCCAAGGGCAACCAGGGAGGGGAGGGAGCTTCAGTAAAATCACAGGTGGTTGGCAAAGGGTATGAAAAGCACCTATGAGATTGCCCCCAGAGTTCTCCCTCCACACTGCCATCATGGGCTATGAGAGCTTTCACCTGGCAGTGAAAGTTGGCACAGGTAATGCGAGGAGAAAGGCGGCACACAGCTCCCTTGCCAGGCCTTGAGTAAGGGCACAAGCTTGAAGATGGAAACCCAAGCTCTTGTCCTGCCATTCCTTCTGGGTGCCCTCTCTTCCCTTCCTGACCCTCAGTTTCTCTACCTGTCTAGGAAGACTTGGGCTGTTCGTTTTCTCTAAGATTTCTTCTACTACTAACATTGTTGTAAATTGTGTCCTAACTGCTCTGGAGACCAGATTTTTTTAAGCTAACAACTAAGTGTAATCATTTTGAAAAACTTATATTTGTGTAAGAGAACATGAAAACCTTCAGCTGCACATTCCAGATGTATAGCGATCCCACCAAAACCAGGGTCTTTGGAAGAAACATTTACATTTTCTGTGGTGAAAGGAAGCTCCTGGTCCCTGACCCAGTCCTGGCTTGTCTACCTGTGCATCTAGTGGCCTTAATCCCTTTCCAGTCACACTGAAGACTTGGATGATGTTAGCACAAAGGACTAGACCGGCGGTTTCCGTGCTTACCGGCAGCCTGCTGCTCTTTGTCAAATCGGGAGGAGTATAAATATTCAGGTAGAGACAGTCTTCGGAAAACTCAAGATGAATTTTCTCCTCTCTGTTGGTCATGAGGTCATTGACCCTCTGCCCTTTCACTGCATCTTGGGAGCACCTGGAGGAGAGAGTGGACACCTAAAATTCCAACATATATAAGCTGGAAATGTCAGCTGCACCAGAATATTTGAGCTTGTGAATAGAGTTGTTTTCACAGGACTGGAACTTGGCATAATTAATAAGAGGGGTTTCATGGAAAAATGGTGGGAATCCACAGCACCCCAACCCAAAAGAGGAAGAAACACTTGGCATCTCTCTCCTTCCTGGAGCCTTTGGGGGCACTCTGGAGAGATGTTGTTCATAGTCTGATCTACCTGGAATATGAAAATCTAACCAGTGTCTTCTCAATGCCTAGGTCTAGTGCAGTGGGCTGAGGGTGACCTTGATCTTTCATCAGGTAACCCTCTTCTAGTCCTATTGAGACTTCTGTGAATCTAGGAACTACCATTAATAACTGTTTAGCCTATTGCAAGTTACGGCTGAGGTCTTTATGGTATGACTTCAATGACCTGCACTCTAATAGTTAGTCACCAATGCTGGACAATATTGACTGAGTACCTTTTCTGCTCTGAGCACCCATCTTCCAGGTTCAAATCAAGCCAACGTTATCTCTAATGACCTCTGTCTGCCTTTTATGAAAGAATAACTAACTGTTGACTTCTCTAATAAGAGATCACGAAGGACCAATGTAGTATAGAAATAGAATTGGTGGGAATTATTGAGTCTCCTTGGAGTCTCAGACACTGGTTTTGATTTTTCTCATATACTAACTAACTCGTTTACGCTGTAGATTAGTACCTCTTATGCCCACTTCTGTTTGTAGCATTGGTTTAGAGAGGGTGATGAACAGAGGAGTCTAGAAAGCAGTGAAAGGTCTGTCGTGTTTCTAAAGTACTCTGGAGGACTCCAGGAGGCTATTGGACCAGTGAATGACCCCCTCTTGTATCTTTCTATGACAGATGTCTCTGTTGAACAAGGTCCAGGCCCTCCCCAGAGACTTACATAGGAGGGTAGGAGGTGGCGTTCCTCACAAAGCTCCAAGGTTCTGCAGGCTGTGGTAGAGCAAACCTCAGGGATCCAAGAGGAGGCTTGGCAAAGGGAACTCCCAGGAAGACAGCCACAGGCTGTGTGAATCCTTCTAAGCTGACGTATTTCCCCAGAACTTTCCCATGAACAGTGTCCACCACGGGTGGTGAGGATGCGTGCCCTGTGGAACATGGAGGAGAGAAAGGATACATTAGAGCAACATGATCAGACCTGGATTCCATGTGGGTTTTCCCATTTTCTAAGCACTTGACCTTGAATAAGTCACCTATTTACTTCTGGGCTTATTTGATGGAATTTTAAGAGTGACCTGTAATTAAGACGAAGAACACTTATTTCAGAGGGTTGATTCAAAAAATCAAACTGGAGTGTGAGGTAGAACAGAATCCAGGCAAAGTCACAGTGGAAAAAGAACTGCTAGGACCAAACAGAACTTTGGTTCCCTGTGAGAAACCTGTATCCATCGGGACTCTGGTGTGAGCTTCATGCTGGACCGGAGGAAGAACAAGTGGTTCCTCTCTCAGGAAGGTGGCCGTAGTGGAAAACAGACGTGTTGGGCCTGATGCTGAGATAAGAAATGTGTAGCAAAAGAAGGGCTAGGCAGGTGCCAGAGAAGTTGGAGGAAGTGAAGTCTTCTGAATGATGGCATCATGAAGTTCTGAGACAGTCAGCAGGAGGAGGGATGATTAAGAGTGATGGAGAACCAGGTGGTGGTGGTGGCACATGCTTTTCATCCCAGCACTTGGGAGGAAGAGGTGGGGGGGATCTCTGTGAGTTCAACCTGGTCTAAAAGAGTTAGTTCCATGTTCGCGGGACGCCCAGGCAGCGGGGAGATCGGATCCGGGTGCCAGGAGGGCCATCGCTGGGGTGAGTGAGTTTCTGGCTGCAGCGGCAGCCCGGGACAGGGAGCTCAGACGTTCCCCCACCCCTCCTGCACTTCCTGGTCAGTCTGCGGGGGGCTGTACTCCTTGATACCTCTTCTCCATTCCTGTCCCACACAGCTTGCACCCAAGGCCCTCCCCCATTACCTCTGACCCCCTCCCCTCTTTGAACCACACAACAGCTCCCAGCTCAGCCTGTTTGGGCGCTGGGACAGGGTCCGAATTGGGAGGACATTCGGGAGGGTGGTGGCTCCTTTGTCTAGGTGGCCAGCCTGCACCAAGCGGGGCCGGCCCTTTGTTCGCGGGACGCCCAGGCAGCAGGGAGATCGGATCCGGGTGCCAGGAGGGCCATCGCTGGGGACGGTCCCTGCTTCTACACTGAAGAGATACACCCAGAGACACAGGCACAGCAAAGACAGGACCAAGACACCAGGCCTCTCTTGGCTTCATTTGAAAGAGGAGATGGGAAGGCGCCAATGCAAGAATTCCTCCAACAACCTGAAAGGCAACATGACATCACCAGAACCCAGGGATCCCGAAATAAGAAGAATTGTACACCCTACTCCAGAAGAAGTAGAAGAAATCTACCCAAAAGTGAATTTTTTGAAAATAATAGAAGACGTTAAACAGGAGGTGAAAAACTGCCATAAACAACTAGAGATTACAAACAAAAAGGTAGAGGAAATGAATAAATCGCTCAAAGATACCCAAGAAAACCAAGAGAAACAAGAAAATGCAATCAAACAGGTAAGGGAAATGGTTCAAGACCTGAAGAATGAAATGGAAGTAATGAAGAAAACACAAACCGAGGGAAGGTTGGAGATGGAAAATCTGGGTAAACGAACAGGAACTACAGAGACAAGTACTACCAACAGATTACAAGAGTTAGAAGAAAGAATGTCAGACACTGAAGATACCATAGAGAAAATTAACACACTGATCAAAGAAAACAGCAAAACCAACAAATTCTCATCACAAAACATTCAGGAAATATGGGACACAATAAAAAGACCAAACCTAAGAATAATTGGGATACAAGAAGGAGAAGAAGTACAGCTCAATGGTTCAGAAAATATATTTAATAAAATTATAGAAGAAAACTTTCCCAGCCTAAAGAAAGATATTCCTTTGAAGGTTCAAGAAGCATACAGAACACCGAATAGACTGGACCAGAAAAAAACATCTCCTCGCCACATAATAATCAGAACACAAAACATCCAGAATAAAGAAAGAATATTAAGAGCTGCAAAGGAAAAAGGTCAAGTTACTTATAAAGGTAAACCTATCAGACTTACTCCTGACTACTCTATGGAAACCATGAAAGCCAGAAGGTCCTGGATAGGTGTACTGCAGAAGCTAAGAGAACATGGATGCAAGCCCAGACTACTATACCCAGCCAAGCTTTCGTTCACTATAAATGGAGAAAACAAAATTTTCCAGGATAAAAACAAATTTAAACAATACGTAGCCACAAATCCAGCCTTACAGAAAGTAATAGAAGGAAAATCACAAACCAAGGAGACCAACAATGACCACAATAACTCAAACTTCTAGACACCCTTTACCAGCGCAACTAAAAGAAGGCAAACACACAAACCCTATGACTAAAAAAGTGACCGGAGTTAGCAACCACTGGTCATTAATATCCCTTAATGTCAATGGACTCAACTCACCTATAAAAAGACACAGGCTAAGAGATTGGATACGCAAACAGGATCCAACATTCTGCTGTTTACAAGAAACACACCTCAACCACAAAGATAGGCACCTACTTAGAGTAAAGGGATGGGAAAAGGTTTATCAAGCAAATGGGCCTAAGAAACAAGCAGGTGTGGCCATACTAATTTCTAACAAAGTTGACTTCAAACTTAAATCAATCAGAAGAGATGGAGAGGGATATTTTATACTCATAACAGGAACAATTGATCAGGATGAGGTCTCAATCCTGAATATCTATGCCCCTAATATAAAAGCACCCACATATGTAAAAGAAACATTACTAAAACTCAAAGACGCCATCAAACCGCACACACTAATAGTAGGAGATCTCAACACTCCTCTTTCACCAATGGACAGGTCAATCAGACAGAAACCTAACAGAGAAATAAGAGAATTAATGGAGGTATTGAATCAAATGGACTTAACAGACATCTATAGAACATTCCACCCAAATAGGAAAGAATATACCTTCTTCTCTGCAGCTCATGGAACCTTCTCAAAAATTGACCACATCCTCGGTAACAAAGCAAACTTCCACAGTTACAAAAAAATATCCATAACCACCTGTGTCTTATCAGATCACCACGGACTAAAGTTAGAATTCAACAACAATGCTACCCCCAGAAAGCCTGCAAACTCATGGAAACTGAATAGTCAACTATTGACCCACACCTGGATTAAAGAAGAAATAAAGAAAGAAATTAAAGTCTTCCTTGAATTCAATGAAAATAAAGAATCAACATACTCAAACTTATGGGACACTTTGAAAGCAGTCCTAAGGGGAAAGTTCATAGCCCTTAGTGCCCACTTAAAGAAAACAGAGAAAGCATACATTGGAGACTTAACAGCCCACCTGAAAGCTCTAGAAAAAAAAGAAACAGACTCACCTAGGAGGAGTAGAAGACTGGAAATAGTCAAACTGAGGGCTGAAATCAACAAAATAGAAACACAGAAAACAATCCAAAGAATCAATGAAACAAAAAGCTGGTTCCTGGAGAAAATCAACAAAATTGATAAACCCCTATCCAAACTAATCAAACGGCAGAGAGAGAATCTGCAAATTAATAAGATCAGAAATGAAAAGGGGGACATAACCACAGACATAGAGGAAATTCAGAGAATCATTAGATCTTACTACAAAAGCCTGTATGCCACAAAACTGGAAAATGTAAAAGAAATGGACAC
Source organism: Microtus obscurus (assembly GCA_963919715.1). NCBI lineage: Eukaryota > Metazoa > Chordata > Mammalia > Rodentia > Cricetidae > Microtus > Microtus obscurus. Next base: position 107,280 of record CAWTZC010000504.1, on the reverse strand, counting down.
TTTTTTAGATAAATACCATATACCAAAGTTAAATCAGGACCAGGTGAGCAATCTAAATAGACCTGTCAGTCGCGAAGAATTAGAAGCTGTTATCAAAAACCTCCCTACCAAAAAAAGCCCAGGACCAGACGGTTTCAATGCGGAATTCTACCAGAATTTCCAAGAAGACCTAATACCTATACTCCTTAAGGTATTTCACAATATAGAAACAGAAGAGTCATTGCCAAATTCCTTTTATGAAGCTACCATCACTCTGATACCAAAACCACACAAAGACTCAACCAAGAAAGAGAATTACAGGCCAATCTCACTCATGAACATCGACGCAAAAATCCTCAACAAAATACTGGCGAACCGTATCCAAGAATACATTAGAAACATTATCCATTATGATCAAGTAGGCTTCATACCAGAGATGCAAGGCTGGTTCAACATACGAAAATCTATCAATGTAATCCATCATATAAATAAACTGAAAGAAAAAAACCATATGATCATTTCCTTAGATGCTGAAAAAGCTTTTGACAAAATTCAACATCCCTTTATGATAAAAGTCTTGGAGAGATTAGGGATACAAGGGTCATACTTAAATATAATAAAAGCTATTTACAGCAAACCGACAGCTAACATCAAATTAAACGGAGAGAAACTCAAAGCTATCCCACTTAAATCAGGAACACGACAAGGCTGTCCACTCTCTCCATACCTCTTCAATATAGTGCTTGAAGTTTTAGCAATAGCAATAAGACAACATAAGGGGATCAAGGGGATTCGAATTGGAAAGGAAGAAGTTAAACTTTCGTTATTTGCAGATGATATGATAGTCTACATAAGCGACCCCAAAAACTCCACCAAAGAACTCCTACAGCTGATAAACGCCTTTAGTAATGTGGCCGGATACAAGATCAACTCCAAAAAATCAGTCGCCCTCCTATACACAAAGGATATGGAAGCAGAGAGGGAAATCAGAGAAGCATCACCTTTCACGATAGCCACAAACAGCATAAAATATCTCGGGGTAACTCTAACCAAAGAAGTGAAAGATCTATTTGACAAGAACTTTAAGGCATTGAAGAAAGAAATTAAAGAGGATACCAGAAAATGGAAGGATCTCCCTTGCTCTTGGATTGGGAGGATCAACATAGTAAAAATGGCAATCCTACCAAAGGCAATTTATAGATTCAATGCAATCCCCATCAAGATCCCATTAAAATTCTTCACTGATCTTAAAAGGACAATAATCAACTTTATATGGAATAACAAAAAACCCAGGATAGCCAAAACAATCTTGTACAATAAAGGTACTTCTGGAGGCATTACCATCCCTGACTTTAAACTCTACTATAGAGCTACAGTAATGAAAACAGTGTGGTATTGGCATAAAAATAGAGAAGTTGACCAATGGAATCGTGTAGAAGACCCGGATCTTAACCCACAAACCTATGAACACCTCATTTTCGATAAAGGTGCTAAAAGTATACAATGGAATAAAGAAAACATCTTCAACAAATGGTGCTGGCACAACTGGATGTCAACCTGTAGAAGAAAGAAAATTGACTCATATCTATCACCATGCACAAAACTCAAGTCCAAATGGATCAAAGACCTCAATATCAATCTGAACCTGATAGAAGAGAAAGTGGGAAGTACCCTACAACAGATGGGCACAGGCGATCGCTTCCTAGGTATAACCCCAGCAGCACAGTCATTAAGGGCAACATTGAATAAATGGGACCTACTGAAACTGAGAAGCTTCTGTAAAGCAAAAGACACTGTCACTAATACAAAAAGGGAACCCACTGACTGGGAGAAGATCTTCACCAACCCCGCAACAGACAAAGGTCTGATCTCCAAAATATATAAAGAACTCAAGAAACTAGACTTTAAAATGCTAATTAACCCAATTAAAAAATGGGGCACTGATCTGAAGAGAGAATTCTCAACAGAAGAAGTTCAAATGGCCAAAAGGCACTTAAGGTCATGCTCAGCCTCCTTAGCGATCAGGGAAATGCAAATCAAAACAACATTGAGATATCACCTTACACCTGTCAGAATGGCTAAAATCAAAAACACTAATGATAGCCTTTGCTGGAGAGGCTGTGGAGAAAGGGGTACCCTCATCCATTGCTGGTGGGAATGCAAACTTGTGCAACCACTTTGGAAAGCAGTGTGGCGCTTTCTCAGGAAAATTGGGATCAACCTACCCATGGACCCAGCAATGCCACTCTTGGGAATATACCCACGAGATGCCCGATCATATGACAAGGACATTTGTTCAACTATGTTCATAGCAGCATTATTTGTAATAGCCAGAATCTGGAAACAACCTAGATGCCCTTCAATGGAAGAATGGATGAAGAAAGTATGGAATATATATACATTAGAATACTACTCAGCGGTAAAAAACAATGACTTCGCGAATTTTGCATGCAAATGGATGGAAATAGAAAACACTATCCTAAGTGAGGTAACCCAGACCCAAAAGGATGAATATGGGATGTACTCACTCATAATTGGTTTCTAGAGATAAATAAAGGTCAGTGAGTCTATAATTTGATATCCTAAAGAAACTAAATAAGAAGGTGAACCAAAAGAAAAAACTTATAGCTATCCTCCTGGTTATGGGAAGTAGACCAGATTGCCAGGCAAAAATTTGGGATCTTGGGGGTGTGGTGGGAGGGGGGGGTGAAGGGAGAAGGGGAGAGAAATGTGAGAAGGGGAGGATGGGGGGAACCTGGGGAAACGGAATGTTTGGGATAAAGGAAGGTTGGTTAGGGGAGCAGAGAAGCACACATCTTAATTAAGGGAGCCATCTTAGAATAGAAAAAAAAATATAAAATAAAAAAAAAAACAGTTTCCAATAGAGAGAGCTTAAAGCTGCCTAACAGGTACTCAAACAGGTAAAATATAAATCAACAGGTAAAGTATACAATAATCAACAAATACAGTATATTAATTATAATGCAGCTATGGCAAGTGTGCATATTAAATATAAAACTTATTCTACAACATTTTTATAAAAAAATGCTGTTTATGGCAAAATCTTCTCAAGTTTTGCCAATTAAGATATTAAACTCTTAATTTAAACCAGTAGCCTGTCTGGTACAAAAGGGCAGGATAAAAGCTAAAAAATGGCTTGATCCCCAGATGATTATTGCTACAATTCACACAACTGTATTTTGCTAATGTTATAGCAAAAAAATCCCTTAAAGGATTTTATGCTAAATTTTACAAATGGCTCTTCCAATGGAGGAACTGCATATATGGCTAATAATAATAAAAAAAATATTATGGAGCATAATAAGGCTCCTTGTAAGCAGCTTATGAAACTTGCAAGTAGATCCAGATGCAAACGGATCTGACATGATAACACCAAGCTGACCTTTGCTAGGGCAAGGTGGAAAAGCCCTTGCAATGCATTATGAAAAAACCCGACCTACATATATTTGGGGTCGAGGATATGTTTATGCTTTTTTCACAGAAAGAAAATAAAAGCTGGGCCTGATGTCGAGGCTGCGCTGCGGACACAGAGGAGTTCCTGAGGCGATTGCAGAGAGGTCCTTAGTCTGGCTTTTCCTGCCCCCAAGGAGAGGAGTCCCTGATAACAGAACCTGCTGCTCCACTCTACAGGGTGTCAATTCTGCCTCCTGAGTCCAGGGAGACCCGGCTGAGATAATGCCAGGATGTGCTTCAGATAGCTGAATCCAGCTCACCTCACCCAGGAATCCCACCGGCCCTGAAGCACAAGTGCTAAACTGCTTCTGCAGCTTGAACTCTGGTCTGCTTTGGAGCTGAGATGCAAACTGGACATCAGACTGTTTTAATCTTTGGGACACAGAACTCATTTTAATTAAAATACTAACCTCTTCACTTAAGAAGGGGAAAGATTGGGGTTCCTGAGACTGTTGCTCAGAGTCTGGAAATGGTGGTATTTGACAACAATGTATGTCATTGTACTTTTACTGAAATTGATCTAATGATATTTGTAACTGCTTATAGATGTTGGGAAAGGTTTGACACATGCTGTAAAGTGTTTGGGTTTAATGCATATGTTAAGAATTTTAGATTTTGATCCCTTTTTCACCTCCCTAATTGATGGCAGGCAAGCACACGTAACTTTTTGTGGAGTAGGCATTTAGGAAGGAGGACATACCATGGGCCAGACTAAAAGGTGAATACTGGGTTTGGAAGGTGCCCCTTTCTTCTTGTCTGGAGATGGAGTTATTGGTGCCAAAATTATATCATATCTTTTGTTTAAGGAGCACCTCACAGATTTTTCATTAATGATAGATACAGGGGCCCAATGACGGGAGTTAGTGTGGATCCTCACCTAAATTTCAAACCATACAGAGGCCGTACAGGCCGGCTCAACATGGCATGGTTTTTAGGTACGAGGGCGCTCTCCACATAGCCTAAGACAGGGTGCCCTGTGATCTGCTTACTTTAATCCTACTAGATACCTTTTATTTGAGAAGCTCCAAGAAACTAATGTTACTCATAAGGCACCCCTCTGTTCCCAGGAGAGGTAAATTGCTTCACCAGTCGAGAGGAGGGTCTCTCCTTGTCCCAGTCCCTTCTCCTTTAGATCTGACACCATGGTTGACTCTGTCTTGGTGCCCTCCACCTATAACTACTTGCCTTTATATAAGAAAGGAGGAATATGTTGGGAGCCGTTTCCCCCCCTAAAGATTGTTACAGAAACCATCACCTTGGGGAGCCTGCAGGGAACCCCAAACCCATAATTATGTTAAGAATAGTCCTATTGGCAAAACCTGCCCCACACCCAATTAGCTATTCGCTAATTGCTAACGAACCTAATCTGATAGCGGAACTGCCTTAAATTCCAGCTATCCAGGGAACTAGGTGTGGCAACTCCTGACTTCTTGGCCTACCCGACCGGATGTAGGTTACGTGACTGGGACCACGCGGCCAGATTCCATGCTCCTGTGCCCTGCTCCCCAAGCCCTCATTCAGGGGGTATATAAGTTGTTACCCTGTCCCTAATAAACGGAGGCTTTGACAAAAAAAAAATAGATATAGGCTAAATCAATATGTAAGAATTAGCCAATAAGAAGTTAGATCTAATGAACCAAACAGTGATTTAATTAATACAGTTTCTGTGTTGTTATTTCGGTTCTGGGAGACCAGGACAAACAAGGGGCCTCCTTCAACATCATTGACTTAATTGATTTGAGGAGACCCAAAATGAAAGTGGGTGGTTCCATTCCCTGGTGTTGCTTATTGTTCTATGTAAGATTAGAGAATGCAAGCTAAAGACCATGTATGTTTTTATTTATTCCTGTCTCCCTTGACTGTGTCTAGGACCTGACTAGTTGTTTTAACATCCTGTTGCCTTGTCATCTCCAAAAGAGATGGATTGTAAGTTACAAATGTGAACTAAAAAGTCTCCCCTAAAAAAAAAAAAAAAAAAATAGTTAGTGCCAGGACAGGTTCCAAAGCTACAGAGAAACCCAGTCTCAAAAAATTAAAAAGAAAAAAAAAAAAAAGAAGGCTAGAGATATAGAGTGATAAAGTGATTCCACAGCAAGCAAAGTAAGAGGTCCGCAAAGCATAGCATGGACCCTGGCCGGTAAGAATGAATGGCCTGTTGATGCCCAGGTGGAGCCCATGGGGAGAAGATGATCCCGAGAGTCCGGTGTTTGTGGAGTACACTGAACGCCTGACTGGATGACTAGATTTTACATGGTGGGCAAAGAAGTATCTGAAGTGTCTATGGCACTGCGAACACAAAGTTCTAAAGTCTGCTGGTCTGTCTGGGTAGGGTCCTCCAAGGTGAAGAGAAATTGGGTCAATATCCCGAGAGCCATTCAGCTCCATTCTTGAATAGCAGATGGTCTTTTCTCATCTCCCTGCAGCTTCTTCTTCTGTCCTTGTACCCTCTTTGGGACCAGAGAGAGCCACCTTGACCCTCCTTTAAGCATCAAGAGGACATCCATGCCCTTAACAATTCCATCACCACCAAGTCTGGCATCTCCTTGTTTGTGTAATAGCCTACCTGTCAGAGCATCACTCTTTTTTTAATGTATTTATTTATTAAAGATTTCTGTCCCTTCCCCGCCGCCGCCTCCCATTTCCCTCCCCTCCCCCAATCAAGTCCCCCCTTCTTAAGACCTAATTTCTACCTTTTGGTCCTAACTCTTCCCCTTTAGCTGCAGAGAGTTTGTTAATTCCTCCCTCAACAGTTTTTGAGAGAGAGAAAGAACATAAAGTTGGGTGGGTAGGAAGGTGGGAAAGAATAGAGAGGAGCTTGGAAGGGTAAAAAATATTATCAATACTGTGTAAATTTTAATATTATAATAATAAGGTGTGGTCAGAAAAAAAACTTCCAGATTTTTGTTTGAAATAACCTTGACATCAGTAAGTCTGGCATCATGTCTCATAGATACTATTCCCATAAAGAGTCAAGCTTACAAGATAGCATCTATGAGACATGATCTTAATAACCAGCTCCATAATATGGGCATTTGGTTGTTTTTATTTCTGTGGCTAATTATTATAAATAAAGCAAGTGAAATTCTGGGGACACTCAACTTATGATGTTTTTACATAATGACATTTGATTAGTGATGTGTGTTTTGCTTTAATATCCTTAAATTATCAGACTGCAAACTCATCCTAAGTCTAAGAAGAACTTTCTAGAGAACAGCCATTAACACTAGACCCTTTTGGAAAATCCTGTTGCAAGTCTGGGGCCATGCCTGATACCCTGTGAAGTCAATCACATGCTTGTCTCTTTTTGTCATTACTGTTAATAATTACTATTTTGTTTAACTTTCTACTTTTAGCACACCCTTGAAACAGACTTCCTGGGAAACCTGGATATGAGGTGACCCATAGATGGCAACACGACATCTTGAGTTTTCTTCTTCATTTGTGTGAAGAGTTGTTTACTGTGCTCAGGTCTCTTTTATACTCGGTAAGAAGTTGCTATGCAGAGACATGGGGATGAGCATGGGGCATGAGGACTTGCTTCCTGCCCTAATATGGGGCAAAGGGAAGAAAGAAGGCTAAAGGTGAGTACACAACACCACCTTCCTGTGGGTTCAGTGGGAAGTCCCTGAGATATCCTGGTAGGTGACCCAGGGCTCCTGAGGTACACTGATGACCCCAAATCTTGGGAGTCTGGGCCAGTGGAATCACCTTAAGTTCTAGACCAGCATGGGCTCCATAGCCAGTTAAGGTACAGCCTGAACTGCATAGTGAGGCAAAGATGAACAAGGAAGGATGGCAGTGTGTGTGGTCATCTCAACTTTGAGAGATCAGAAAGGATGCACACTGTTCTGTCCACACAGCGAACATGCAGCGTGTGTGTGTGTGTGTGTGTGTGTGTGTGTGTGTGTGTGTGCGTGCGTGTGATGCCACCGTAGGAGTGTGAAGCAAGAGAAAGAGCCAAGATTACAAACAGAGCTCTAGCTGAATAAGAACCCCCAACAGAATGGTGGTAGGAGAAGGGCATGAACCATGGAAACCTGAGGAGGAGACGGAGGAGAGGAGTTGAAAAGAGGGATGAGTACTTCAGCAGCAAGAGGGCAAAATCTGATCACAAATGCTCAGGTGTGTCTGAATTAGCTGTGAACTTTCACCCAGAACACCCAGAGCAGCGTGTGCAGGCATGCAGGGGGCAGGGAAAACAAGACTATTACCAACAGCAGTTACGACTTACATCATCTAACTTTCACACAGATGTGATAGCTACTGTGTAACAGACGTGTATCCCTGTTTCTTTGAGGTGTTCATACCAAGAGTCTTTCCAGGTTAACTATTGGTCTGCCCATTGAAGTTGGAAATACCCTGCGTGGAGTTCCTGAAGATGGAAAGAGTGGTGCTGCCAGGGTAACCAGCAGCAAAGGAATGCTCTGCTCTATATCTGGGTCCTTTGTCACTATTATACACTCAGTTCCAGGCCTTTCTCACTGCCACAAGTCCAGACAGGATGAGGCTTTTGGGGAACTGAGTGTTGAGCCCTGACTCTGGATTCAGGAGCTAGGGACAGCTCAGGACATGATTTTCCAGACAAACTTGGAAGAACACACATCCCTGTGAATCTCTTTTCTCAACCAATAAAATGCCACAGATATATGTTAAAATCAATGCTATAGCCATACATTAACCATGAATTTAATGTGTGTGTGTGTGTGTGTGTGTGTGTGTGTGTGTGTTGTGTCTGATATTTACGAGGCCATCATGACCTGCGGGCACTGTCACTCTCGGGGTCTGTCCCCTACAGAGTCACGATTCTAACTGCTTGCTTTACCCAGATTTGATAGCATCATCCAGAACCTGGTATCAGACAACCAAGACAGTACTGCTTTCCAGCATTCCTTGAAATGCTAACAAAAGAGACATTTGCTGCGGATCTCCAGCCTTGAGCCTCCTCACTGATCTGACATTTCCTGAGCCCCTCACCCCCAGTTCTTCTATGCAGCTTCTCTTGGAAACAATGAATGAAACTGTCTTTTTGATGGCTGTTGAGTCCTGGTGTGCTAATTTGACCATACCCCATATTTTCTATGAATACATCCCATACTTATGTATTAATAGAAAATAAGCATGGGGGGCCCACCACATATAGAGACATGAAGGGGAGCCTCTCCTTTAAGAACTTGAGAAATGAAGCCACTTAATCCCCTCCGCTGTCCGGCGAAATAAGGAAGCCTGTTTCACCTGATTGGAGTTGTGTTGATTCCGCTCCTGTTGGGATTGACACCTTATACTTCTGTATTGGAGTGTGCTGCTGGGTCTCAGGGTTTTTATCCTCTCCTGATCTCAGCATGTCCTGTGCTGTGGTCTGGGCCACATGAAGGCAAGCCCAAGTCAGGAGAGCGAATTCCCCCACAGAACAGAATCTGTCTGTCTTAGTTTTGCGCTATGCACACACGACTCTGCAAGGATTTTCAAATATGTCCCCGCAAATTTGTATTTCAAAAGTACTCACCCCAAACCATGCAGGTTGCTAGTGACACCCAGCATAGGGCACGGAGACACATCGTGCAGGGACAGGCTCCTGCCAGGTCAATGGAGTTTCTGAGTTTGACCTGCAAGGAAGAGGACTGAATGGTCCTGCCCACATGCTGGGAACCTGCCAGGGATTCTTGCCCACAAAGCTCAGTTACAAAATGCAGAACAGAAATCCTCTCCCTCTTCCAAAGGGCTCTCAGGGCTTTCCATGGAACTCCTGTGCCACCACCTCTCTTCCAATGTTTACCCTGCTTTATCTGAGCACTCACCCACCCAGTGATGGCCCCCTTTTATCTAAAGAATCAATCTGAAATCTCAGATTACAGATGGCCAAAAACCACAACCCACACATAACTTCTTACATAAACATCTCTCCCCAGAACACTTTCACTTCAGGGGTCCATGAGTTCTCAAACTCAAAGACCTCTAGGCAGCATAAAGCTTTAGTGGGCAGATAGGTGATGGGAGCATATAACAGGCTGAAAAATTTTGGAGGACCTTCAGAACCCCACAGTTGCTTATCAGGGAAATCAGAGCTCTCCTCTCAGCCGTTCTTTCCTAGAGTTTTGGGCTATTGTGTTTGGTATCAAGGTCAAGTTTCCTTGAACCTCCTTAGAGAAGGCTAGATTAGTTGTGTCGTAGACTTACAAGAGTCCCTGTAGGAGGTCATATCCAACCAAGGTTGGGAACTCACTTGCTTAAGGGCTGAGATTTAGGGATAGAATGTTCTTACAGTACATGAACTCCGTTTCACCAAAATCCTTGCCTTGTAGCACCTATGCATCCTTTGATTCGTGCATACTTTTACGAAACCCGATGAGAGGACAGGGAGAGACTGGCATGGCTGTGAAAGCTCCACACATGGGAATGTTCTATGGGAGTGCATCTGGGAGAGGATCCTTTACCAAGTGCCGAGGAAGAGAGCTTCTGGGATCCCCTTCATAGGACCACCAGATGCCTTAGGGCACTGTTTAGTTTAATACAGCCTGGTATAGCTGGCTAAGCAATGGCCATAGACTCACTGAAGGCAGCTGTGAGCATCACTGGGTAGTAAGATGAAAATACAGACAACATCAGTTCTGGAGAGGAAAACACAAGTTAAAGATTATCATGCCGTCTAAAGACTTATTTTCTCTAACTGTTGATAAGCGTGTGAAGACAAAGTGGAGAATTGATGGTGGCAAGGAAGGCTGCATTTGGCTTTTCCTTTTGTTTGGGAAGTGCTGAAAATACCCTGGAGTAGGATGCAGAGATGCGGAACACACTGTGCATCTTCTTAAATATGCTAGAACCTTGTCCCTTGTACCCTTTCTATTTATTTAAAGTTTCTATTTTTATCTGTCCTTATAATCCTTTGTCAAATATTTCTTGAGAGCATGCAGTTGCCAAGCCCAGTGTCTATTGTGCAGGACAGTGGTGCTAAGAATAACTCTGTGATTCTCACTAGTGTGTCCTGAGACTCAGTGTGGCCAAGGGACTGGTCCTAGACAACTTCACATAAGATGAAAACCAGTGGGACCTTGGAGCTATACTGCTGACTGTTGTGCGATGATGCCAAATGTACACACACACGACTTAACTGTGGGAGAGCTGGGGAAGCCTCCATCTCCTAGTAATTCCTCCACCTTTCCTCAACAAAGTACCCCCACACAAACCTTCCTACTGGCTTCTGCTGTGTCTTCCAGACCTCTAGGAAGGATGTGACAGTGTACTGCATGTCACATATGGAGGGATCAGGGGCCAGATGGCTAAAAGCCTTTGGATTCAAGGGAGAGGCTGTGGTTGGATGACAGAACCTTGAAACCTGTAGTTTCTGCCAGTGTAGTTTCCCATCTAGAAAAGCCCTGCTGAGTCAAGAGTTAAAGTCCAACCTCCATGAATTTACCTGGAGACCTGGATTTAGCTGTGGCCAATGGAGTAGAGTAACCTTGAGAGGAAGGTTATCCCCAAGCCACATATAATGTTGTGAAGAGATGGGTAAGTTTTCTTCAGGTAGGTCTTTTCCTACATCCAGCTGTAAACCTCAGCTCTGAGGAGCTTAGACATAGGCCAATTAAAAGACTAGAGAGTAAAATAAGGTCATGATGGTGGATGTTAGTTCAATCTGATTGATGACATCATAGAAGGAATTTAGGACATGCAGTGTGATACCACTGGCGAGTGTGTGTAGTAAACTCGCCATATGTATAGAAGAATGAACAGAGGGATCCTCTTGTAGAGGATTAAAGAAGACTTGAAAGAAAATTAACCAGAGTGGCAACTTGAGCTTGGATGATCAGCATCTATAAACAAAAGAAGGGAAATTAATAGTCTGTATCCAGCCCTACTTCCCATTAAGCCTGTGTTAGTTTGCGAAGGAAGACCAAATAGAATAACATACAAGCACAAGCCAATGTTTTTCGTGCTAGCCTGAATGTGAGAAGGCATGCCAAATGGCACAAAGAAACTCAGTCTCAAAATCAGAAGTGGACTCTGGAGCAAATCCCTTCCAAATCATCATAAGTAGCAATCATGTGCCTTGCCTGATTCATGAGGACAGTAGACCTCTCATTAAAAAAAAAAAAAAAAAAAAAAATTCTTGATTTTTTGCACAGTCATACTTCCAGTTCAACAGCCAATGATAAGTTGGTGATGGCTAGACATTAGAAAAGTCTACAGGAGGAAGCAGGAACCTAGAGAGCAGAGTCTTCTTCACTAAGTCAGATAAGCGGGACTGGGAAGCAGCACCCTGTCAGCCTTCCACCATCTGAGACAAACTCTGGAGTCTTCCCCAAGACCACTGGCTTTAGCTGCAGTGAAATTTCTGGAGACTTCAGCTCTAAAAAGAGATGTTCTTTAGTTCTCTGTAACACAGTGTGACCTTTATTGAGTATGAGAACTTAGTATGTGAATCTATGTCTAGACATGTTCTACTTTGCAAAGACTGGTATGGGCTTATGTTTCTCTCTTACTTTTACAAAGGAAGAAAAATAGGGCCTTAAAGAGCACTCTAATAATTCTTTCCTCATCAAGTCCAGTTTTTCTTGGGAGCAAAGACTGTCCTTGTAGTAATGGGAAGATCTAGGGAAGAGGAGGTGAACAGGTTCAAAATTTTAAAAAATAAATACAAGAGGGTTTTTTTCAGTCCTGTCCATCTCTGTTTACAAGGGATGCTACACGTGGTCCTCTTAATTAGAAAGACTGTTTCCAATTGTAAAACACACACATACTCAAACATATACATACTCCTTGCTTACCCTAGCCAGTTTCCAGCTGGCATTTAAAAATTGGCAAACAGCTCTGGCACCCCATAAAGACTTCTTAGCAGGACATGAAAGATAAGGATAAATTATTGTCACAGCCACTTTGAGCCAAATGTCTACCTGTGACTCTAGGGAATTTGACACACATAGGAAGCCACAACTACAGCTTGCCAGCACCTGAATGTAGACATCCTGTCTTAGCATGGCTTTGCAGAAATGATTGGTGAATGCTGAACTCTAACAAGCCTCACACAAGATCTCAGAGATGCTCCTGAAGTCTATTTCCTTGTGTTATTTCAGCTGTAGGGGACACAGCTAAGTGTCAATTAATTGATATCATTGCTTTTTCACTGGGGAACCCGCTAAAGATTCCTACGTATAACTAGGTGAGCTGGAGGGGGAAAAAAAAAACAAGGAAATAACTTAAGCGTTTCTCATAGCCATACTGATGAATATCTTGCATATCACCATAGAAACTTCATCTGGCGATGGATGGAGATAGAGACAAAGACCCACACTGGAGCACTGGACTGAGCTCCCAAAGTCCCAATGAGGAGCAGAAGGAGGGAGAATATGAGCAAAGAAGTCAGGACCACAAGGGTTGCGCCCACCCGTGGAGACAGTGGGGCTGATTCTTTGGGAGCTCACCAAGGCCAGCTGGACTCTGACTGAAATAGCATGGGATAAAACCGGACTCTCTGAATTTGGCGGACAATGAGGGCTGCTGAGAAGCCGAGGACCATGGCACCGGGTTTTGATCCTACTTCATGCTCTGGCTTTGTGGGAGCCTACCCAGTTTGGATGTTCACCTTCCTAGACCAGGATTGAGGGGGGAGGACTTTGAACTTTCCTCAGGGCAGGGAACCCTGACTGCTCTTCAGGCTGGAGAGGGAGGGGGAGGGGTGGGGGGAGGGGAGGAGGAGAGGGAGGAGTGGGAGGGAAATGGGAGGCGGGGAGGAGGCAGAAATTGCTTTTTTTTTCCCAATAAAATAAAAAAAATTTGGGCTATTTCTAACTTTTGTGCATTATGAAAAATAATGCTGCAAACATTTGTGCTAGGATTTAGATAGAAATTATGTTGAATCAATAGATCAGTTTTGAGAGAAATGTTACCTTAACAATAAATGGACATAGAATGTTCCTCTTTACATTTAATGTTCTTTTAAAAAAAACTGCAATTTTTTGAATTCTACAGTGTTCAGATCTTGTTCTAATATTGTTAATGTATTCCTAACAGATTATTATTCTGATATTGTAATGCTGCCTTTATTAATCTTTCTGTAATTTTTTTTGGAGCTGAGAGCCAAATCCAGGGCTTTGTGCCTGCTCTATCACTAAGCTAAATCTCTAACCTAGATGCTATAATATATAAAACTGTTTTCTTAATTTCAATTTGGATTGCTTCCGTAGAAATTTTAGGATAGCATGCAGAAAAGATTATTTTTTTTTTTCAGATAGGCTCTTACTATGTAATCTAGGCTAGACTTGAACTTGCCATCCTTTGTTGCGGGAGGTCTTTCCGCCCCTCCAACCAATAGCTGCTGAGATACCAGCCCATTGGGGCGTGGTTTCTCTCCCTTCAAAAAGCTTCTACTTCCTCTGCTAGCTCTTTTCACTTCCTGCTCCACTGGTGACAAGACTCCCTTCCTGGTTGCGCAAAGGGCTGCTGTCTGGGACGGTGATCTGTAAGTTTTTTCCTCTTTAAATAAATACTACCCTATTAATAATAATAAAAAAAAGATGTTGGAAGAGCTTGTCAGGGTAGAGTCTCTAAGGGACAAAGAGCAACCAGACAAGCTTCCTCATGCCCATTTATGTATTTTAACATCCATATTAAAATAGACCTTCCACAAGAGCAAGCTACCCACAATCCCTTTCCTTACTTGCCCTGGGACTAATCAGTGGTAAACTGTAGAGGAAGACACTGGGCTGGGAGATCTAAAGTCTAAGAAACCACCACGTACCACTGCAGATCCTCACCATATGAGGGCTCGAGAAGAAGGTGGTTTGGATGAGCTGCTCCTTCATACTCCATTCATCACTGCTCAGCATACACGGACTGAAATTATCGGCCATCTTTCAAAGTGCTCCTGACACGTAAGTCGTGTCTGTGCAGACTTGCCTGATTTAAATGAATTTGTTCACTTATTTAATCATCTAAAAATCATCCAGAGTCTTAGAAAAATAAGATAAAGGAAGGAAATTATACAGGAGGGGATATTGTGAACTCCAGCCTGACAACAGGAGTTTTCAAAACAACTAACAAAGTCACCATCTTGCACTAAAGCCACTACTATATCATGAGAATAACATTCTCCAAAGGATAGCATTGTTAAAACTGAATTTTAACAATCTTAAACTTGAGCCAGGACAAAAGTTATTCAGACATTTGATCCTTGGAAATCATTAACAATATTCATCCTAGGTTTTTATTTTAAAGTAGTTTTAATAATTTTCGTCTTGACTGTTAAAAATAACATTTTATTTATTCTTTGAAATTTTCATTTGATCATGTCATCAATCACTATGTCCCTCCAAGTCCCTCTAGGGCCTGCTGCATTCTGACTCTCTTAATGTCTTTTCCTTTTTCTTATTAATAACCCTAGTCCAAGTAATGCTACATATGGGCATAGGCATGGGGCCATTCACTGGGACACGGGCAACCTACTGTCAGTTGTGTTCCCAAAGGAGAGTGACTCTCCTTCCCTCTACAGTCATCAATTTTCAATAGCTCCTCTGTTAGGGGTGTGGCCTCAGAGCCCCTCCCTCCCCCTTGCTTGCTGGAATTTTGACTGCCTCCATCTTGTGCAGGTGAGTCCAGCTGTTGAGAGGTGATGTGTACAATATTACTTACTTTCTTTCTGTCCCCTCTTCCATGTTCCCTGTGTCGTCTCTGTAAGACACCAGTTTCCATGGCATGCATATTACTGTCACAGTGCTTCCTGATTGTATTATTTCCACATAAATTTCATGATTCTGTCCTCTCTCTCTCTTCCTTTCCCTCTCCCCTTTCTCTCTACCCCTCCTTCTTTCTCTCATCTAGTTTTATACACATATTATCATGCCATCTATATTAATATATATTATTTGTAGTTTTCTTTTAATTTTTATTAACATACATTAATTATAAATAATAATGGATTTCATTATGATATTTTTATATCTGTGTATGTACTATGTTTGGATGTATTTATAATGAAGCTTCCCTAAGAATTTATATGCCTCTGGGGAGGAAGAAAATTCACTTTCTTCATTGGTACAAGCTTCAGTATTCCTATAAATAAACCATCACATATATTCCTGTAAATAAGTCTAATTAAACACATCTGTAAACAAAAAGTCATAAAAATAACTTTTTAAATGCAGTAAGCCTTTTTTTGCTTTATTTGCTCAAAAGAGGACTTTCATAGGATGCCGACAAGTAGAAGACATGGATTAAAACAAAGGAAACTGATATATTCTGTCTGAAATGAAAATAGAAATAAAAATGAAACATACTATATAACACATCTGGCTTATAAATGTATGTTAATAAACACTGATGGAAAATGGGAATTGATGTTGACTCAGTAACATAAAGACAGCAACCGCTTTGAGCAGCACCATGAACAGGTGACAGGGACTGGGCTGGAGTCGTGACTTCATCTACTTGAGCTTCAGAGAATTTCCGTCATTTTCATTTTGTTTTGTTTTGTTTTGTTTTGTTTTCCAACACTGGGTTTCTTTATGTAGCCTGGCTGTCCTGGAACTTGCTCTGTAGACCAGAATGGCCTTGAACTTATAGAGACCAGCCTGCCTCTGTCTCCTGAGTGCTGGGACTAAAGATATGCACCCTTGCCTGACTCCAGAGAAATTTCTTGGTGCTGACATCCAGATCCTTGTGAAGCAAGTACACGCTTACACATTCTAGGGTTTGATGCTCTATGTAAACAGGGGACTCTGTCTCCCTGGGGTCAATGGGGTTTGAAGACCATATATTATATTATTTGAATAGGAGGCATTATGAATGGCTAACATCTCCTCTTAGTGTTCCTATTGCTGTGATAAAACACCATGGCCCAAAGCAACTTGGGGAGGAAGGGATTTATTTCGTTCTACAATTCTCAGGTTTGATCTTCCATTGCTAAGGGAAGCCAGGGCACGAACTCAAGGCTGGATTCTGGAGGTAGGAACTGAAGCAGAGGTCAAGGAGAAATGTTGTTTATTTGCTTGTATCCCAGGACTTGCACAGACTGCTTTCTTACGCTGTCTAGGACAGATGCCAAGACATCACACTCAGTGAGCTGAGCCCACCCACATAAATTGTTAATAAAGGACATGTACTACAAACTTGCCTATAGGCAAATCCTATGGAAGGATTTTCTCATTTAAGAGTTCCTCTTTCCAAATGATTTTGCTTGTGTCAAGTTGACATAGCCAGTACACATCGGATTAGTGTGTGTTGGTTTTAAGTTACATTTTTATTTATTTAATTTTCCACTGTTACCCATCCTACCATTAACTTGACAGATTTCCTTGAGCACTCACAGTGTTGCAGACCCTCCTTGATGTCCCGTAAGTGAAACACCAGTGTTCACAATAAACCTTGATCCATGCTAGCAAATCCTCATGCTCGGCTTAGCTCAGGAACTGAACCAAAGTCATACTTTCTGAGCTCTTGAGCTCCCCTGTTTCTACTTGCTACTGTCGACTTCTTACTCAGAAGGCCCTGCCTAGACAAGAGTTACATGGCTTACGTCTACTGGCATTTAACCAGCGTCCTGAGATTAGGTGCTACAATCGAGCAACAATAACAAAGGAAATTGGGTTGTCTCCAGGCCAGCACAGACAGGAGGCAGCTCAGGCTTCTCTGTACTTGTCTTTCTCTACAGCTCATCAGACTGGATGGCTCTGAGAGACTAAGGGAGAAGATGGCCAGAGCCTGAGTTTCTGGTTTGTGTGTGGACAAAGAGAATCTGTGCTCTATAGTTGCCTTTGGGCTTTCTGTGAGCAAGAACTAAATGTCTATTTTGAGCTATCATCCACGTTTGGGTAGTCATCCCTGTAAACTCTCCGGACAGACTCAAACAAAGAGCAGTCATTCCCATGCTGACTTTATCACTTTGGTCTCTAGTCTCTCCCTTGACCAGGTGTGCAAATGTTCACCACAGCCAATTTCTGGGATCTAGAAGGAAACTGTGAGAGCGGATGTCAGTAGCTGTCCAATGTCCTGGATTTGCTTTTCTGGGATCTAGAAGGAAACTGTGAGAGCGGATGTCAGTAGCTGTCCAATGTCCTGGATTACAGGAGCCCAGTGTTCTTGAGTGACTTAAACTTGCCAGACGCTCTCTCTGCTTCAGGGATTTCCCTGCAGTGGAGAAATGTCATTGCATTCATGACAGGTGGCAATTCTAGGGCATCCATAGTTCTCCAAGCACTGTAAAAATCCTTAGTCAGTGATGATGCCACACAATGTCTCAGCGTTTCAGTTTCCCATATGCCTGCTGTGATGACTTTGACTATACGCATTATCTTCTCTGCGTTTTCACGACACTGGCTTTGGTCACCCAGGATCTTAGCTGACAGCAAATTTAACTCTTTGTAGGATGATTTCTCTTAACTGTTTCTCACATCTTCCAAATTGAACTACTTGAATTTCTGTGTCAATTATGTCATTTGTAAAACCTAAAGAAAAAAACAAAGTCTCTGTAACTCTTTAGTTACCCATGTTTGCTGTGTATTCAAATGAATATTCTCTAAAATTAATCGTTCTAACTTCCAAACTTCATAGTAGGACTGTGTTTGCAGATAGGACCTGTAAAGGAGCTATAACGGAACAGTAAGTCGTTCTGATGGGCGTTAATTCCATCTAATTGATGTCATCATCAGAGGAATGAATTTATAACATGCACACTGGCATGGCTGACAATTGTGCATAGAGGACCAACCACTGGTAAAGGCAAAAGGGGGACAGCCTATCAGAAAGAAACAAGGCCTGAAAGAAAAGCAATCGTGCGAACAACTTGAACTTGGACAATCAGGCTCTCGAAAGAAAAGAAAGGAGACTTTTGGTGTGTGTCCTCTTTCCCAACTTGTGCTATATTGTTATAGAGTAGCATATGAGCCTAACTCAATACTGTTATGTTGCCTGGTGAAATCTAATTCCCAAGACATTCATAGAGTATGCGTGACCTGACACAGCAACTTAATGTAAAATCACTATCAGAATCTGAAACCTAACTTCAGCATGATGGTCGGGGTAGACACTTGTTTTGTTAACCCACCAGCAAGAGGCTCTACCCAGCAGCTTTACCATAAAGCAAAATGTTTTGATTTTGTGCACAATCATGGTGTCAAACCTGCTTGATCTAAGATTAAGAGTGAAGGGTTGTGGGGTTAGGTGAGCCCCAAGAAGCAGAAACCTAGGGAAGTGTGTTCTCTCAGCAGGATGGCGTGGTAAGCCTGGCATTGTCTAGTTCAGATCAATGCAGATAAGAGGAAGGATGGGGCAAACAGCACCTAAGCAGCCTCTGACTCCTTGGGAGCAATCATGTACTTTGTCATAACCTAATGTAACCACTAGATGGTGCTGCTGCACACAGGACAAGATGCTTAGGGAATCCGAATTTTACCAAGCAGCATGAAGACTTGCTGAGGCAGAGTGGAGGCTGAAGGGGGTGTGTTAAATAGTCTTGCAAGGCTAAGTTCGTGACTGCATTTCCACTATGATGCCGCTTCGACTGCTACTAGTGAGGAGTTTCTAAGCACCAGGCATCGCGATCAAGCACTTTATAAACATGGCTTCATTCAATGTGTGCTTCAGAAAGCCTTCTGGGGAAGATCTGCGATGTCTCCAAGAACATGTGATAAGAAGCTGGCGATAAGAGCCTCTTGTACTTTCTCAAAAGGACTGAAAGTGATCCGGTTCTGACTGTGTCCACAATAGTGAATAGAATGGCTTATCCGGATAGGGTGCTAACAGCTCCGTGCCCCCAGTCAAGCATCTGAGCGCCTGCTTTGTGTCAGGCTCACAGGACAAGGAGCACAGAACCAGAGAGGCCCTGCTGTCAGTTCTGAGACCGCAGCAAACAACAGGTCAGAGCAAATGTTCTAGGAGGGTGAAGAGGGCAGGGAGAACGGTCCGTGTAGGACATTGGAGGAGTCCGTGGTAAACAAGAATGCACACAAGGGGCCCCTGAGAAGCGAGAGTTAAATCTTCAGGGATGGACAGCAGTCAGCTCTGTCTTAAACACATCCGTTATGGAAGTTAAACTGAGGCAGGAGAGTTGATTCACACCTGTAATCCCAGTACTCAGAAAACCGAGGCAAGAGGATTATGGCAAATTCAAGTCCACCCTAGGCTATTGAAGGAGACCTTGCCTCAATGAGAGAGAGAGAGAGAGAGAGAGAGAGAGAGAGAGAGAGAGAGAGAGAGAGAGAGAGAGAAACAGAGGAGAGAGATTCATAATTAATTACAAGAAGATCAACCTTTAGAGACTCAACCCTTCCTTTACGTATCTGTCTTACCACAGCTGTTAACATCAGCGTGTAGACTTTCCCCTGCACTTAGCCAGAGAGTAAATACTTTAGGCTGTGCAGGCCTCATGTTTTCTGTCACAACTCCACAATTCGGCTGTTGCCAGACCCAAGCAGAATAGGTGAGTGGGTATGATCGTGACCCACCTCACTGCCACTTGGGAAAATGGTGTTGGGCTAGGCTCGGCTCCCAGGCAGTGTGCAGAGCCCTGGTCCGGACTCTAGCATTTGGAGTGGACATGCTCTGCACTTTTCTGACGAACCCTTCTGTGCCCCTTTCCAGTTCCAGCTGCTGAGCTCTGCTAGCTTGCAATGGCCATGGTATGCATGTCTACCACAAAACAAGCAGAGGAAACCATCAGGGTTGCTCCCATGTCCCCCACACTCTGCGCTCAGCTTCCCATCCTCCCGGCCCCCAGTTGCTGTCTTCAAGACCTCCCCTAATGCTTCTCTGGGGGAACCTCTGACTTAGCAGGTCTGCCTGCTGTGTCACACCTCATGACAACCCCTAGCAGCTTTGGTCCTCTGTGGCTAGTGGAGCACAGAGCTGGGAAGCATTTATTCCACAGGCTGGTGAGACCAACCGGCCACCAAGCAGAGCCCACCACAGTGACATACAGTCTTGAGAAGCGGTAGCATCGACTGATAAAATCCTTGCAGATTTTAGTCGCTCTTTGTAACAAGAGCTCCTTGCTAAGAGAAATCGCCCAGTTCCCATAATTTGCAGGTCAGTCTTCAATCACCTCCCAGCTGTAATCAGATCCCAGAAACAATCCCTTCCATCAAAACTGAACACTGTAAAGCTGTCCCCCACCGTGGCTGGCAGGCCACCGAGACCTGCTGTTCACCAACAGGTGAAGACAGGCAGGAACCTGTCCCAAGCTGTTGTTCCCCGTAACTGGTGGGTTGTTCTTTTGAATCACATCAGAAACAACACCTGGAATTCACACACACACTTTGGAATGTTTCCCAAACAAAACACATAGCATCCTCACAGTGCCTATATTAGTATTCTTTCTAATTTTTTTTTCTTTCTAATTTTTTTAATCTTTGCTTTTATGTACATAGGGGTTTGCCTGCATATATTTCTGTGTACCGATGTTGCCTTCAGAGTCCAGAAAATTCCTCTGGGACTGGAACTTCCAATGGCTGTGAGCCACCATGTGGGTGTAGGGGGTTTGAACTCAGGTCCTGAGGAAGAGCAACCAGTGCTCTTAACCACTGAACCATCTCTCCTGCCCCATCAGTATTCTTTATTCAAACCTTCTCCCACCTTGCTTCTAAACTCACTCTCCTACATCCAACACACACCTCCCCTGCCTTTCTTCAAAGGCTGAGTCAGCAGCTTCCCCATGCTTTTCTACTTCCCCACCGGAACTTGCATCTACAGCCTATCTTCCACTGGAGCAGAAGGTTCCCAGTAGGGATGATGTGAGGATTGCTTCTCTTGAAAAACTCTGTCCGTAAGTGGTTCCTGCTTGGCTGCACAAGGGACAAATACCTCTGAGTCACCTTCGGATATTCCCATGGGCCTACGTCCAGCCATGAGCACCATGGAAAAACATCCTTGTGCTGACCCGACCTCTAGCCAGGATGGAAAACCCTTACTGACAGTGACTCCCATCCTTCAGCCTGTGTCAGGGAGCCTGACTAGGGGTTAAGGGGAGGATCAGAGTTCCTCTGGCTAGGTCAGCTTTCTTCAGCAAAGACTGGATCTTCACTTGACTGTTCATATACACAGATGGGCAGTGCGCCTGTCACATCAATATGCCAAAATGCAAGAGTAAAATCTCTGAAAGTGTTTGCCAACCTCTGAATTCAGCAGGAAAAAGTAGAGCTGCGGCGTGCTGTTACCCAGCATGGTCATGTTGTAAGCTGTGGGTTTTCTAAACAGAAACCTTGACATACTACAGCAGCAATAAAACTCAGATCAGTCTAGTGTCCCTTCCTGTACGCAGTGAGGGGCTTAGCCTCCAAGGAAGGAGGACTTCTTATGCATTTTATTCTCGAAAAAGAAGCCTGGAGTAAAAATTCAGTTTCTAAAATGCCATGGGATCATTCCCTGGGCATTACAGAGAAGCAGCCACGTCCTTGGCAGTTCTTAGGCCCAGCATGCACCCTGTGGAATGCACAGCTCTGGCCACATACCTGCAGGTGAAACGGCATCTTGGGAGGAGTAAGCTGTGTCTGGAGGCTTAGAGATGGTGGTGATGAGCCATAGCCAGCACATATCCAGAGTGGGTAGAGGCCATGCTATGGCCCAGACTCAAATGGCGACACCCTAAAACATGCCCTAGATACAATGTGTGCCTGGAAGCTTGATGAAGAACCAACTTCTATGTTCCCCCAACCCAAAACCCTTCCCCTAAAGAAATCAAAGAGAAAGAACCATAAAAACTGCGTTTTAATGATACAGAAATAGTACATGGTACACTTCTTTCCACAGCAGCATTTCAATCGTCTCTAACAAAATTAAGGCTACATTGGAGCATTCTGACAGAAAGGGACTGTTTTATACAATGTTATTCATGTTTTCATAAACAAAAGAATATTCTTCAGGCAAAAAATTTTTAAAAAGATACCAGTAAAGGAAAAGGAATACAAAATGTATTTCTTTGTGTCAGCCTGATAATAGCCACACCACCCCTTGGGAGTATCAGAGAAGTTTTTTAATGAATACTTTGAGTATGAGGGCGACTCTTCAGAGTTAACATCCCACAATACAAGGCTATTTCATAATACAAAACCAAAGACAGCTGCGTCTCCCACATAATCCCTTTAGAATGACTAACTGGTGAACATCAACAGTATTTAAAAGCAGAAGAGAACTGTGCAGAGGCCTATGGTGCGTGGAAGGACAATCCCTACATCAACAGTCCTTCTCCCTCAAATCCATTAGGAAGAAAATGGGAACTAAAATCCTATGACACTAAACTGTCACCACTGCCAGGAGAGTGGCCAGGACCCTGCGGTACTCTTGAGGATAAAGTAATACCATTTAAGGCCACCCACCAGCAAGGGTTTATCCCCAAAATTCCCACTGTTCACTACTCCTGGCCATCTCTGCTGCTCAGCTTGTCATCACATTTGGGCCCAAGAGAAACCCTTTAGGATCAGAATAAGACAAAGTATAGACCCTCAACAACTCCAGCCAGTCCCCCACCTGAGACAACTGACAATAGCTCACACGGGAGCCTAATTCCTTGCCAGGAAGTCACACTTTGACATCTTGATAAGAGGGCCAAGGTCCAAAGTCACTGGAGGTTGCCTTCACAAGAAGAAACACAGAAACTCGGCAAAATACAGACATGCAGGAAATCAGCATGATATAGGAAAAATTAACAAACTCAGCACACCTTCGAGAAGTGGAATAATGGCAGACTCAATAAAACCATATTATTTCTTCCTCAAGGCAATCAAGAAGGAAAAATGATTTAATATCCTTGGTCCATAAGAAGAAATATTTACTTATATCCTCAATGGACTAAAAGATTTTAGACGTCACAATTAAAATTGTATCTTTCCAAAAAATATTATATTATCAATGCAATAAACTCAATAAACTTAAAGAAAACAAAACTTAACTTCATTTAAACTAAACTTCATTTAAACTTTTAAAAAAAACCAACAAAACATACTTTCTAGAATGCAAAATGCTTATTAAATATTCAAGAACACAAAAGTAATTTTTTTAAAACCACAGGAATCCTTTGCTGAAGGGCCATCAACACAAAAAGACACCCATTGCCAGCAATGGGTGCCAGCTGGAAGAAACATAGTGTTAAGCTTTGTGCTTGGCCTCTGCCCCTTTCAGATGACATGTTATTTGTACAAGCTCATGGTTGGACTCTGGTACATGCACATGTACGCATCACAAAGAAGTTTGCGTGCACAGCCTTGAATCCTTCTGGAATCCAACGAGTGCAGCTCCTCCAGAGACATCTTCAAGTACTCTCCCACTTCAGGGCAGGGTGTCACTTGTGGAATGTTGAAGCCATTCTGACCCCCTAGGGAGAGAGAGAGAGCTCTCATTAGGGCAGCAAACTTCTAAGTCCTCTTGGCAGCCTGTCCCACCAGAACAATTTTACTATCCTAGAATTTAGTGAAGACTGACTCCCAGAATCAAAAACAAAACAAAACAAAAAAAACTTTGTTTGACTTTCAGTTTCTAGAATTACAGTCTCCTTTTATTGGCTTCTGAGAGGGTTCAAGCAGAGAAAAGTGAAAAAAAAAACCTGGTAAAAGGACATGCACTTAGGAAAAGCTGCAGTCCCGATTTGCAGGCTGCTACTCTAGGCCCCTCAGACATTTCTGTCCCTCCCAGACACTAGCAGCCTGACTCTTTCCACAAGAAACCAATTTTGAACACTACTGTTTCCCTATGTTTCAAGAACATACTTGCATACCTCTAGCACGGCTGATTTAGATACTAATCATCAGAACGCACATGCGCTCTGATGATCAGATTTGCTCTTCCAGGTGCTTTCCCTAAAGTCATGCTGCTAATGCTAACTGTGTGACGTGCACACTGGGGTGGGCTGTGCCCCCAGGCATCAGAGCTATGCAGAAATGAAGAACTGTTGGTCTACAGCTTGGGCCTCTGGTCAAGAAGCCGTCACTCAGTGCCTCTGGTTATTAAAGTGTCACACCTGAAGACCTGGGGAATGAGGGCTTGGAAGAAGAGCTGTAGAGTAAATGGGGTAGTACAGGTACTGTGACAAGTACCTTACTACCAAGACCTCTGTGTACTAAGTAATGACTACGCTTCCTAAAAACATCTCAATGAATAAAGGTTTCTTCCTGAAATAAAATGCATGAGATCAGGAAGACTGAGTTAAATACAAACCATGCAACCTTCACCACCTTTAACATTTGCTTAGACAATAGAAAAACAGGCATGATTTCCATGACCAAAAATTCCCACAGAGTTTGGCATTTATGTCCTCAACAAATGGCTACTCTACTCTATATAAAAATGCAAGGAAGAAGATGGTAAATTCAGCTCTAAATAAATTTTAGGATTTTTTTTTTCTTTTGAGGTGGGACAAATTGAAACAGGTTCTCACTATGCAATACAAACTGACCTCTGATTCACAATCCTCTACTTTCCAAGTCTGAGATTATGGCTAGGATTCTTTAACAAATCCACATAAGGACCAAGATGGCACAACATTATTGCTCCTTAGTTTGAGGAGCAGAATTAGTAATACCCTTTGAAGATTAAAGTCCATCACACTGTGGTATCCTTTCAGGAATATGCTCACAAAATACCCTATTACCACAAACACGTGCTCTCACTAGGGAAGCATCTCACTCCAAAAGACAAGTTTTAAATACCATCTCGATCAGCCATGCTGTCAAAGAAGAGCCAGGCTGAATCATCCTTCCCATACTTCACAAAAGCAACATAGTGGCTCATTTCTATGCAGAGAACAGCAAATAACTCCATCTTCTAGCAGGGGATGCAGCCGTGTCTCCAGTCCCAGTCAGGCAAGTCTTTGGGAAGTGATACTGGGTGATAGGTATGATTCATTCTCTTGGGATGGAGGTGAACCTAAAATGGACCATGAAGAAAATACCACAAGTGAGCTAAATGCCATGTTTCAAGGGCAGACTTTAATCACTTTCATTGACCACCACAGTCAAGTTCTACACACACACACACACACACACACACACACACACACACACACCAGCAGAAGAGACATGAGCAATAACATTTACTGTGAATGTTTAAAATGCCCTTTGACTCTGACTGGTGCAGTGAGTGTGGATTACCTGAGTGCAGCAGGTCTTACAGAACTGCTTGATCTTCCCTGCTGTGTTATTGGTATCTTCATAGCACTCTCTACACTGGAACATCGCAAGTCCTCCACAGATGCGACACTCCCTGGGAGCTACGCAAAGAGGGAAGGAAGAAACCTTTTTAAAAAGACATCTGTCATTAAAAATAAAAGCTATACTTTGAAAACAAGAATGCTTGGGGGTTGGAGAGAAGAAAGGCCTAGTCCTCTCTGACCCTCTTAAAATTTCATTTGAATTTTTTTTTTGTATCTGTAGTATTTTTAAGGACTTTTTTTTTCATATAACCATTTTTGTTAACCTATTCTAGAATTGTTCTTCTGGTCATGAAATGTTCAAAGATATAAAGTAAGTATTGAAGACTAATAGCACATATGATCTTAAGTCAGTAAGTAACAATCACTGCCATTATGAACTTTCTGTAACAATTTTATGTCTGAATATTTATATAAGTATGTGCACCCAGGTACACGTGTATCTCAAGCTTCTCTCATCTAGCCTCTCGATGCTTTCCCTTCCACTATAACTACCACACACTGTTTTCACATAGATCTATTGTTTAGACATATAATCCAGTTAACCACTTCCCTCTTATTAACATTTCTTGTCTCTAATTTCTTGTCAGATAGTAAGTAAATTTGCATTTAAATTATTTATTTTTACCTCTTTTTTATTAAAATAAATTCTAGCAGTCAAATTATTGAGTTAGTATGTCTAAGCTCTTCAAATACTGAATTACCTGTCAGAAGTACTATACCCATAACTAATGAAAAGTCCAGGCCAACTAAATCTAAAATAAAATAAAACAAAAAAACAAAGAAAGGACTATATACTTACTGTCTTCAAGCAAATCCGTTATATTTAATTCTAGAGAAGGGAAAATTTTTTTGAACATTTTGAAGTTTTTTCCAAACCAAGGGATCTGAATAATCAAGCATGATGGCACCTAAAAAAAAAAAAAAAAAAAAACAAAAAAAACACATAGTTTTAGAAACCAAAGTCCTAAGGAACTGGGGACTTAGCTCAATATAGTGTTTACTTAGCATGTCCAAAGCCTTGAGTCCTAACTCCTGTACTAACGAGTTTCCCTATGAAACTGAAATAGTCATAGCTGTCACACCCAGTAGTGGTTTCAGCAGGGCTGTTGGCCCATGATGCAGAGCCCACTTGTGAATGTGCAGTGTGGATGCAGAGCAGCAATAAGCTACAGATTTTCCAGACTTCCCCAGAGACGAACATGATAAAACAGACCACGGCATGCACTGCAGAGATCTCACATTCTGACAGTCAAAGAGACGTTTCCATTGCATTCACTAGCAAACCCATACACAAGAATTTATTGGTATTTTATCTCTTAACAGAGGGAGAAAAAATAACATTACCTTTGACATGTTTAGATACTATGATGCATGGGAAAAATGACAACTGAAAACATAAACATGTATGCACACATATCTTTGCATTAAGCTACTTTAAACTTAAAAATTAGCTTTTGTTCCCTTTGCAACCCAAATCCAAAACATTCCAACTTAAGCTAAGCAGCTATCTTTAAAAAGAACAAAGTTAGAATACCTTCTAAAAAAAAAGTGTCTTCTTAACTATTTCTTCAAACTATTCTTGGTTAAAGCACAGTGATAGCTAGGTGTGGTTCAGTGGGGCAGCACTTGGGGTAGTGTGTACAAAAGGCCTGAGTTTAATATCTAGCATTGATAAGAAACAAAATAAAGTAGCAATACAAGTCCAGTTAGAATCACTAACCTCTGCAAATTGCAGGTTATTGTTGATAAAAGACCATTCTAGTAACTGTTGAATTGTAGGAACTCCAACTTTCTCATTTTTTTTTCCATAAAGATCTGATAGAAGCTGCAATTTTGGACTTTCTGACCTGCTGATCTGGGAGCACACAGGAAGAAATGCACATAAGCCATCTATCAAATGCCTGAATCAAGTATTAAGCATCTGACAGACCTGAGGACACAACATCATAATGCTCACGTCAAGCTTTGGATTGTCCACACACCAGGTGAAAGACAATGATTGGATGAGATAATTAAATGTGCTTATGCCTTTTTCTATATGCTTGAAGGAATAAAAAATGTTGTTGATTTTCCATGATTAATTTTTACATGGCTAGATTATAATAAATTCTTTTCTTAAATCTTTGTAAATAATTCTCTAGGATTTTCTAGGTACATAGAAAGCGATTACCAACTTGGACTTGCTAATAAGTATGTACACCCAATGCTTATGCATCATGCCAGTTCACTAGTTAGAGATTTCTGAAGAGACCCAAACTTTAACTGTGATACTTTCCTTGCTCCCACAATCAGTTTAACCCTGGTTCAAACTGCATTGCTTAGACACAAGAGGAAAGAGAACTCATCAGTGTGGGTTCTTAAGGAAGTAGGCAGCACACTCCTAAGATTTTCACCAGAGAAACCAAGACTGAAATCAAGAGGGGCCCACCATTCAAATGACCTGGGAAGCGCAGACATTTCAAACATCTCACTAAGAAATGTATCACAGGAAACT
Source organism: Microtus obscurus (assembly GCA_963919715.1). Taxonomy (NCBI): domain Eukaryota; kingdom Metazoa; phylum Chordata; class Mammalia; order Rodentia; family Cricetidae; genus Microtus; species Microtus obscurus. The sequence continues at coordinate 79,210 of CAWTZC010000504.1, read as the reverse complement.
CAGGTATTCTTTCAACATGGGGAGAAGGAAGATTGAAACTGAGAACGGAAGAGCTAACTTAAGGCTGACTATAAGTTATGGGAAGCCAAGAACAATGCTCTCACTGTTCTTTTTTCTTTTTTTTAAATTCAGTTAGAATAAGATTCCTCTTAAAAGTTCACTAACTGAACTTTCAAAAATATTAACATTCAATTTCATAAGTAATTAAATTGTGGGCACATCTGTCACTAGGGCTAATTAAAAGAACAGTTCACTTGTGCCCTGGAAGTTAAGTGTAGCTCAGAGAGAGGACAGCAGCTAGTGAAACCCACATCTATGCTAGGAACATTTAGCTACTGGGCATTGGCAGTGTAAAAGAAGGTCTACTTCTGAAATGCTTCTAGACAGCTTGACACCTACCTTATTTTTAACAATGGCTCAACCCTTAAAATATCATGAAACAGGATATTTAGAAATTTTTCAGGATCTAGGAAAAAAACAAAACAAAAAAAACTAAGAAAATCAGAGAGAAAATTTCAAAACCATTCTATTCTTTAAGAGAGACATATTAATTAAAAGCTTGGTTATTTCAGGTTCTCCTGACAAGGAAAAACTTATAATAAAACATTACTTTTTCATTTGTTGTCATGCTGCCCTATTTAACAGAATATACTCATTCACACACAGTGTATCATTTTTATGTCTTCTGGGAGGTTTAGTAGAATATACCTGGTATATGCCCTATTTTTTCTTCTATTTTAGTAATAGCCATGTGCATAAATGCCACAGCTGGCTATAGTATACTGTTAACAAACTAATTCAGGAGTTGAATCTGAGCAAATTCTTCAGTTGTGAGCAGACAGAAGTGCTGGCCAACTGCTCCACAGCCCCTTTCAACAGGGTGCACAGTGAGAAACTGAGTGCTGGGGATGCTCCCTATCACAGGAAGAGAAGCAGCTCCGAACGGCACTGCTGGAGACAAGGGCAGCTCTTTGCTTGGTCATCAAGCCAGCCGGCTGGCCTCTTAAAGACTTCTTCCCTATCACATCACTTCAGAAGAATCACAAAATCAGGAGAAATATGCATGTCACATAGAAAAGAAACTTTTCATATTTTTGCAGTGCTGGGAATCAAACCCAAGGCTCTTATATACTCCACCACTGAGTATACTCCTAGCCCTCTCAAATAATTCTAACTTAAATTTAATCTTCTAAACTAAATAGGTATATTTCAGGAAATAATTTAGCATATTACTAGATGATAAACTTTCAAGTTATTTTCAATGCATATATTATAAATTAAAAGGGTCACCTTTTTCTTCAGAGGTAAATCCTGATGCAGCCTCAACTTTTTCAAGTATTTTCCTCAGTTTCATAATTTTTGGGGCACACACATATCCATATCTGTTGATAAAAATGAATTAACTGACACTGGCACAGTGAGTCATATGACACATCTTAATAATCAAGTACTTTTCATACAATTCTAACATGTTTTAAAAACCAATAGACAAGGCATTCATTTTTAAGAAACAACTGTAGGCTTCTTACAGAAGTTTGAAAAGTGAAAGTGTGAGAATCAGAATTATTTCCAGATACTATTAAACACCTTAAAAATAACTACCATGTACTAATACAATTCTGAACTTTTTATGAAGCCTGGGTGAAGCAATTTTTAAATGGCATTTGCTTATTATATTAAAACACGTATTTTATAAAATAGGATATCCAAATTTTAGAAAGCCCTTCTTATACACAGGATAAGAGACATGGAAAAGGGAACGGATGAGATACTAAAAATCTAAAGTCTGAAATCAAACAGTCAACATAATTATGACATTCTCTTTGTTTGACTATAGGAGACCATGGGCTTACAAGAACTAGTCAGAGCCAGCTAATCATACTGGGTATCTGCTTTTTTGAGCGACTATCCACTTACTTGGTAGCTCTTTGCAATCAGCAAACACTAAACACCTACCACTTGTGTAATGCTATATGTAGGGCACAAAAATACAAAAGGAGATTAAAGAAACCTAACAACAACAACAACAAAAAATAAATAAACAAAACAGGATCTCTGCCTGTGGGCACTTCCAATACAGAAAGCAAAACCTCTGTCCAAACAACAAATACGACATTTGCAGACACAAGAAATATATCTCAAATTTCTGAGCTGATGATCTTGCCTTAGCCTCTTGAGCTATCAAGTGCTGGGATTGCAGGTATATCCCACCACGCCTGGCAAGATGCACCTTGGTCTCATAGGCCATGCAGCAAGTGTTTTCTATAGACTGGTGACAAAATTAGAATAACTATGATTCTGGACTAGTTGGGCAATCGTATGCAAAAAACGTTTACTGATGGATTGACAGTATTTTAAAAAGAAGGAAGGTTGTGATAAAATGCCTTGTAGTTAAGATTTGACCTGTGCTGTTCTAGTGTCGTTTACATAGGGAAAGAAAAATCTGAGAGTTTAAAAAATGTGTAAGACTAAATAATTAATATTAAAATCAAAGCACATAATTAAAGGATAAGATGATTAGAAAAGTAAGGCAAACAAGTATCTAGAGAAATTTGTTTCACTTTTAATTTACTTTCTTAGCTATGTGACACAGTACGTCATTTGGAATACTCCTTATCGTTCCATATTTTGTTATTTTTAAATATATTACGTTAATTTTTATTTTCACTGTTAAGAAAAGTGTATCACAAAGTTTAAATTGATCACAGTTGGACTTTATATTGCATAGTTTGTTCTCTATGCCCCTGAGCTGTTTCCTGATCACTGGCTAACCTAACTCTTCATCACATAGATGCCTTGTGAGGTCATCACACTTCACCATCATGTATCAAAGTCTTCCTGCATGGTCTTCTGCACATTTACACCTACCTTAGTAAAGGAGGAAAAGAAGACCTAAAGAAATTCTTTTAAACAAACAAAATACCATGTCACTTTAATATACCTCACTTGTTTCTAGTGCAATGTCATTGCTACCTTGTAGTGCATGATTCCAAATGAGTCCCATCATTTTACAGAATGTACTGCCCAGACTAAAAAAACACATAAACAGGACGAAAAATAAAGGTTTTAAAAAGTCAGTATTTCATGAGAACTAACTTCTTTTTTTTACTACATGAGTACAGAGCATAAATTAATTACTATACAAGAAAAACAGTAAACAGAACACCAACTAAAGACAAAACACATGTCTTCTACTTACATTCTCAGAGGATTAACTATCGCTGTCCTCAGTAGCTCCTGGGTCTCACTATAATACTCTACATCATTCTTTTCTTTGGGTCTGAGCAACACAGTATCCAGGACAGAACTAAAAGCAAATAAGCTGCAAAATAAAAGAATATTTTCCTCATGTTATAAAAACAATAATATTTGAGAAAGATTCTTAAAGGAGTAGGAAGAGGCAAAGGGATAAAGTGTAGGGAACCACTGGTCTAAGAACTCATGGACAAAGCACACAGGCCCTGTGCTCAGTACCCAGAGACCCCTGCAGATCCGGACCAGAAACACCAAGACTGCACCATACACGTGAAGGTTGAAAACACACCAGAGAACATTATGAAAGAAGCTTGTTTACATAAACCAAGAGAGGCCTGGAAATTGGTCACACACACACAAACAACATAGGGAGAAAGTCAGAGACTGGTCAAGACCAGATCAGACTAGTCAGGACAAATTCATCTCATTATCATAAGATAGGCATTTCCTTATAATAACTTGTGAGTGATTAGTAATAAAAATTTGCTGGTATCAAAGAAAATAAATTTAGTTAAAATAAATTTTTATCAGTAAATCTAAGGAATATTATAGTAACGCTTTCTTGCTTGTTTAATCAAAAGTATTCCACCAACGAACAGACCCACCTTTATTCTGCTCTCTCCTTTAAAATTCTAACTTTCATACTAACTTCCTAACTCTTGTGGCACAGCCGACGGAGTGGCAGATCCACTTAACTTAACGGGCCGTGCACAACCCTTATGGCTACAGATTCAATCTTCATAGCCTAATGATCCTTGCTGTTCAACTTGATACACTTTAGGGAAAACTACACAAAGGAGGGCAACAGTGATCCCATGGAAAATAATTTTTAATATTAAGAATTTTTATGACCGTCTCGATATTCCAGAACACACGCAGCACGCAATGCCAATAGCTTGCTGCAGGTTACTTGGCACACGTGCCATCATCTACACTGGAGGCAGATGTCCTCAGAGTATCTGTTCACTCATTATTCACTGCAGTATTTTTAGATGAGTACTTTAGATCTAGGAATAGATATGAAATTCTTTAGTCACCAAGGACCAAATCTCATGATCTTTCCTAACTCTGTCAGTTTCTCTACTCAAAGGTGTTGAATTAAGGAGTGGCCAGGCTGTGTTCCCGCACCCGGCCGCCCGCATGGCTTAGCTTATTCCCCGAAATAATTACACGGAAACTGTATTCATTTAAACACCGCCTGGCCCATTAGTTCCAGCCTCTTATTGGCTAGCTCTTGCACCTGGACTAGCCCATTTCTGATAATGTGTGTAGCACCCCAAGGTGTGCTTACCGGGGGAGATCTTAACCTGCATCTTTCTGGCATGGGAACATCATGGCGACTCCTTACTCAGCTTCTCTTTCCCAGCATCCTCTTCTGTCTACTCCGCCTACCTAATTTTCTGTCCTATCAGGGCCCAGGCAGTTTCTTTATTGAACCAATGAAATCAACAGATTGATATATGACACTTCCACATCACTTCCCCTTTTTCTGTTTAAACAAAAAAAGAAAAGCTTTAACTTTAACATAGTAAAATCACATATAACAAAACAGTTATCAAGTAAGAATTACAGTTACAATATTTATATCTACTTTATCTTTTATCATAACTAAGGAAAACTATAACTATCTATCCATTCTTCAACTCCATCAAAGACTCCAGAAGGATATAATACTAAACAAGAAATAAGAAACTCTAGAAATGACAGAGACATCTCGCTGCCTGGACAGTCACCCAAAGTTCCTCTGTACCGTTGGGGCATCCATCTTCAGCTTCCAGGCCCATAGTATCCAGCAGACAGTTCCATGAAGCAGGAAATTCCAAAGACAGTTCAGTCACTTTCTGCTGTGTTCTGCGTCCTGCAGAATGTCTCGTAGACTCTTTCATGAATCAGGAACCCTGAAAGATCATCTCACCTTTAGGCAAGTTCAGCAGTCCTCTCTCTGCAGGTTCTTTGTGTCCAGTTTATGCATCAGTCCAGGCAAGAGCAGTTTCTTGCCCAAATGGCTATCAAACTCCACAACGATCCTCTTCGATGCCCATCTTCCTCTCGAAGTAGATTGGTGCTGCCAGGAGCAGACGTGTCTCATTGTCATGAAAAGTCCTAAGTTATTAAAATATTTTAAATGCCATATTCTGCAGCCTTTGAGAGATATGAAGAATGCCTATCTAATTCAAATATATCTCTATGTATCTAGAAAATCTAACTAACATGACGACAAGCTTGACTATTATTTATGATTATTCATCAACAACCTATATTTTCTAATTATACATTACATTTTAAAAATGAACTACATAATCACAATACCTTAATCAAGATCAGAAATACATATACATATAACAAGATTGACCTTAAAATCCATACCAATGCAAATTATTTATATCTATATCATATCCCCCTTTAAATGTAAAGAACATTTATAAACAATATTTTGGGAACATGGGCGCAGTTTTTCTTTCCAAACTGCTTCCTGCTGAATGGGGGCGTCGTTAATTAGGTCTTTCACGGTATAACCTGTGTGCTAGTTTCATCTCAGTTGGCAGTTGAGTGAAGCAATTTTCTGAGGGTGTTCACAGCAACCTTTCAGGAGGGTGTGGTCTATCATACCAAATCGGGATAGAGTCAATCCATAGGGTCTGGTCCTCTGTGAAAACAAAAGAAGACCCTTTCCGAAGCATCATATCCTTAGACCCAAATTCTGAAGTCATATCCTCATGATATCCATTCTGGTTCCACTTGGCAGCCCATATAATGAAATGTCTTTCTGTACTTAGCTCCTTCACAGTCAAAAATTTTTAAAGAAAACACAATGTACATAATCCAGACTCTCTGTGAATTTTCCATTTTTACGTGGCTTATTTTTCTTTATTTCTTTTACTCTCTTAACTATCTGTACTCTGTCTCTTTAAAGACTTTACCTTTTTAATTTTAAAGGCATTAACTTTATTCTCTCTATATATATATATTTTTCTCTCTCAAGCCCACGTACATTTATCCAACATTGTGACTCATTTAGTGGTCTGTCTGAATCTGTTTTATTGTGAATCTGTAATTTTTTTACTATCCAGGAGCACTTCTTAAAATGTTAAGCATTTCTTAAAAACTTAAGTTGCATCATGTAGGGGTAATACGGTACTGCCTGTGTCCCGTAAAGTCTAAACCTTAAGTGCGCTGTTATCACAGTAATTATGGTAGTTCCTGCTTGAGACCAGCTCAGTTCATCATGGCGGAGCTGAGCTGCTCCTGGCTCAGAGCCATTTGGTGCGCCTGAGCTGCGCACAGTTCCAGGCACACAGTTCCAGGCACACAGCAGTCCACATTATCATCAAGCAAGCCATAGCATTTTACTCCAAATGCCCCATACAAAAGCTCTGTCTCTCACAGGAGCCAGACAGAGATTGCAATGGCGGCACAGCCCAGAAAGCCGTACTTTAAAATGACGCAGCTTTTTTTGTGCTGCTATTTCTGAATCAGGAAATCTCTCTACGGCACGCCACCAACAAAGAACAAAACTCTGTGTTAAACTCTGATTTTTCTCTGTTTAGAATTAAGCTCTCTCAGGTTTTTAAGTGGCTTTAGCCCATCACGTCTGGGCGCCAATCTGTTGAATTAAGGAGCGGCCAGGCTGTGTTCCCGCACCCGGCTGCCCGCATGGCTTAGCTTATTCCCCCGAAATAATTACACGGAAACTGTATTCATTTAAACACCGCCTGGCCCATTAGTTCCAGCCTCTTATTGGCTAGCTCTTGCACCTGGACTAGCCCATTTCTGATAATGTGTGTAGCACCCCAAGGTGTGCTTACCGGGGAGATCTTAACCTGCATCTTTCTGGCATGGGAACATCATGGCGACTCCTTACTCAACTTCTCTTTCCCAGCATCCTCTTCTGTCTACTCCGCCTACCTAATTTTCTGTCCTATCAGGGCCCAGGCAGTTTCTTTATTGAACCAATGAAATCAACAGATTGATATATGACACTTCCACATCACAAAGGCATCTAGCACCTTCTTTCATACACACACACATACCTGTCTCCCCTCTCCCCCACACAGCACTATTTACACTTACTACAGAAAATAGGAACGTACCAGAATAAAGTTGAGTCCAAGTAACAAGAATTGTAATGACCCTGGATGCCTTTTTTCTTTCCAATCATTATCTCCAAACCTTCTTTTTCCATCTTTGGTGGAGTATTTTCCTCTACTACTTCACTTAAGTAGCCTCCAAATGCTGAAAAGATAAAAAATAAAAATAATTCTTTTAAATGATGAGAGTATATATTCATATGCATGTACATATATATCATTTAAAGTATATTTTGGCATCCTTTGCATTTTTTTTTACTTTAGTTAACTGATATTTATCTGGACTTATAAAAATGTGATTATTCACTTTCTACATCATTCCTGTCATATAGAGTTTAGAAAATTAAGTCAATTAAGCATCTGTCAAAGAATATTTTGTTACTTGTCCAAAATGTTTCATTTTCAAGTATAAAAAGAAAACAAGTTTCCAAAATACTCTTCACCATTAAGAAAAATGTTTTTCATGAAGATGTTTTCCCTATTTCCCCCAGCTTGACTCTCACTAATGTTAAGGGAAAGGCCAGCATCAGCAAGCTAGTGACAATGAGAAGAATTGTCCTCCATCTATCAAGCCAACTGCATCCCCAGATTGTATCAGATTTCTTCATAAGGACATCCGGAATGAGGTACTTAAACAGATGCATAGGGGAAGTTATTGCTAAAGGGACCACATTTTCATTTCTACCACCCATACTGCCAAAAAATTTAATGTCTATAATCAATAAAAGAGAAGAAAAAACACTGCCTTTCAGTCTTTAGACCCTAAACACTTTTCCTAACTCTTCTTTCAACATATCTCCTCTTAGGACAACTCTCTTATGCACCAAGTAAGAATCTTTAAAAACTTCGAAACTTGATGAACACTGGTGAGTAAATAAAACATTTAAACACTGTCATTCTCAGATGCTGAAAAGTAGCAAGAAACAGTCATTCCAGATGGGTAAATAAATTAAAAGTATCCAATTACCTAAAGAATTACACCTTTCAATCTGATTAGAAACAGTCTGCAGGGACCCAAGCCTAGAGTCGGGTCTGCAGCTCTTCAATTTCACGAACAGGGCCTTCTTCGGGGTGCAGGTGAAATAGCGCGTGCCCCTGAACGTGCCATCTGTACAGCCTGCACATTCATCCTCCTGAAAAAGAAAGGTTTTGGTATGTGTTACACCGGGAAGAGCTATGGAGTTTTCACTTTTTCTGAATTTCTTTTTCAAATCTTTTCTGAACAGATCAGCACGAAGGAAAAGGGATTGACTAACTGGTGCTTTGGCCCTCAGCTGGTGGTTTAAGAAAATAATTCTTTAGCCCTCCGGGAAGTATTTGATGCATTTCCTTTCAAAACACATGCTTAGAACTTCCTTGGTTTACTGAGTTTCCCTGAGCCATTTTAAAAGTATTAAAATCAAGGGGCAGGAGTAGATAAATTACCTAGTTCCTCACCAGCAAGAAAACAAGTGAAAAAAAAGTTAAAAACTATATTTAGGTAATAACTAAATTTATTCAAGTTCTCCCTCCTGGTTATGAAATATCACACAATATCCTTTTTTTAGACCCAAAAATAAAACCTTCCCCTCTCCCAAAGACTCCAAACATGATGATTAATTTTAAAGTCAGTCACATCCCTGAACTGACTACAATGAGAGTAGGCTAGGGATCCCAGGATGCTGGCCCATCCAACAGATAAAATAATTCTTTTTCACTTCAGCCAGTGTGTCCAATTCTAGGCCATATGTGGTCCCTCTTAGCTCCCTACTCTGATGTACAGATGCACGTTATATAGCTTACACATCCTCTCACATATTCTGGCTCAGTCACAAGGGAGGATCACATGCTGGCAGCTACCGTGTTCTCTGTTTGGGCTTAATCGCCAACTCAGAAGCCATGGGCTGTGAAATGGGTTATCTTCTAACATCTAGGATGAGGTAGAGGCCTTGTAAGGGCAGAAGACAGTAAGGCCATAAATGAAGCCTTTGTTGTCACCTCCCCACCACAGGGCTAATCATATATCCAATATTGGAACAAATATCCAAGTTAATAAAAAGTTAATGGGGGGAGAATGGTTTGGGCTCACAGTTCAGTTTCAATCCACTGCAGGTTGGCCCGTTGCTCTTGGATTTGTGGTAAGGTAGCATGCCATGGTAGGAGCTTGTAACAGGAACCCTCCCTTCAAAGCCACAGACATCTAACCCTCAGTAAGAATCACCTCTTACAGGGTCTACCAGGCTGCTAAGCAAGCTTATCCTATACCGGCCTGTGGAGAGCCCTTGCCCAAGTCATGGCACCCAAAATTTCATGTTAACTACCATTGACTTTCTGGAAAATTTTTTTTTTTACTTGAAATGGTTGTGATACTTTATTTTTTTCTTTCTTTTTTTTAAATTTAATTTTATTTATTTATTTATTAAAGATTTCTGCCTCCTCCCCGCCACCGCCTCCCATTTCCCTCCCCCTCCCCCATCAAGTCCCCCTCCCTCATCAGCCCAAAGAGCAGTCAGGGTTCCCTGCCCTGTGGGAAGTCCAAGGACCACCCACCTCCATCCAGGTCTAGTAAGGTGAGCATCCAAACTGCCTAGGCTCCCACAAAGCCAGTACGTGCAGTAGGATCAAAAACCCATTGCCATTGTTCTTGAGTTCTCAGTAGTCCTCAAATAGAAAACATTATCCTGAGTGAGGTAAGCCAGACCCAAAAAGAGGAACATGGGATGTACTCACTCATATTTGGTTTCTAGCCATAAATAAAGGACATTGAGCCTTATTTAGAGAAGCTAAATAAGAAGGTGAACCCAAAGAAAAACATATAGGCAGCCTCCTGAACATTAACCTTCATCAGGTGGTGAAAGGAGACAGAGACAGAGACCCACATTCAGCACCGGACTGAAATCTCAAGGTCCAAATCAGGAGCAGATGAAGAGAGAGCACGATCAAGGAACTCAGGACCACGAGGGATGCACCCACACACTGAGACAATGGGGATGTTCTATCGGGAACTCACCAAGGCCATCTGGCCTGGGTCTGAAAAAAGCCTGGGATAAAACCGGACTCACTGAACAATGAGGACAATGAGGACTACTGGAAAATTCTTATACTTTTTCTCCTGTTACCCCAAACTGTGAGCCCCATTGAAGCGAAGCATGGGTCTTTTAGTGCACAGTTATGCCCTGTATGTATGACGGGAAACCTGTAGATTACTAAAATTATTTAAACGTTTGGGCTGTTTTCTTTATGCAACCCTTTGCAAGACCAGACCCTACTCAGTCAAGGTCAAATGAAGATCAATTAGCACCACACCTTGGTGGAACCCGGTTATTGAAACATTCTCTCTGATCTCAAGTGCATGCGTGAAGGATATACTTCAGCTACATGGATCCCACTTGACGTAGCAGTGGTCTCTTCAGCCACTGAGGGGGCAGCAGTCCTTCCTAATGTGAAGAAGGTTTTAGTTTCTCCACATTGGCTCCCCATGCTAAGCACCTCAAGTTCCCATGGAGGAACCCCCATACTCCCTGCCCCCGTGTGGGGCGTTGATAGTGATTTATTGTTTCCCAGCCAGATACGGTCACGAGCGATTTGGATTTGGATGTGAGTTTCATGGGAGAAGAAGCAGGACATGGGCCATTCATCTTGCTGGCTTGGATGACAGCGGATGTGATTGGACGATGGAGCCAGCAGTGGTGGCAATGGCTTACTGATTCAGAGGCTCCTGTCTGTGGCAGAGACAGAATGTCTTTGGCCAGCTATTTTGGCAGGATTGTGGAAGCTCAGGCAAGAGCTTGTTTCTTCCCAGTGATTTTCTGAGATATTTATAAACCTCAATTAATCCCCTCAGTTTAAACAAGTCAGAGTGGATTGCATTGTCTGCAAGCAAGAAGCTTGACCAAAACTGGGGTTGTTCCCTGAGGTGTGTTGGGCATGCCCAAATGTTATGGCTGTAGACCTGGTTGCTTTTCCCATCAGACTGGCCTTTAGGATGAAGGTGCTCATGTTTTGTTTCTCTAGCACAGGGTGTTCCGTGTAGCAGGTTTTCCATCCATGCTTTAGTCATGACTGTTTGCCTGCTGTATACAGCTGTGGCCAACCAGTTGATATTTACATTGAATGGAAAGCCATTTTTTAAATTATTATATTCTTCATACTGTGTGTATGTACGATGTGTGTGCAGGTGCAAGCGTGCCACACAGCACACATATGGAAGTCGGAGGACAATTTTGTGAGGTCACTTCTCTCCTTCATTCTTGGCAAAGGCATCAAAGTCCAGTTGTCAGGAGACACGGGAAGTGCCCTACCCACTAGCCATCTTGCAGGCTCACAAAGCTGTTCTTTGGGGGGGAAATCTGAGATGTAAATCTGTTTATACAGATATGTTTTATCTACTCACTGTGCTGTTTCCCAAATACCCCCCATTCGGTCAGCCACACACTTTCATTTCTGCCGCTGTGATGGACTGTCCCGACGAAAGCAACATTAAGGTTTATTCTGCTTTCGATCTCAGGTTATAGTCCATCACTGTGGGGAAGTCAAGGCAGGGACTTGAAGCATCTGGCTACATCCACAGTCAGTGGCAAAGAGGATGCACGCAAGCTCACACTCGGCTCATCTCTGCTTTCAGACACACCATGACCCAATCCAGGCAATGGCAACGCCCACTTTTTTAGTCTAAACCATCGCCAAACCCCCCCCCCCCCCCCGTGCTTCTAGAATGACGAGGCGGAGAGGTGGGAAGACCTAACTCAGTGGGTCTAGGTTGCCCTTTGGTGCAAACCTCTCACATCCCAGCCTAGGCACTGGGTATAGATGCCCCTACCCATCTGATTAATGCAGAGCACCGCACCACAGTCACCAGCACCAAAGTCCCCTCAGTTGGGAGCAGCATTAAGGGCTTCACTTCCAAGGGGTTTTCCTGCTGAGATGCCGCTCTGGTTTTACAGAAACCGGTTCTACCTGTGAGGGGTTGTCTTGACGAGGTTAGTTGAGCTGGAAGATCTGCCCTAACTGTGAGAGGAAAGTCTGTGCTTAGCTGTGCCCCATCCTTGTGGGTGAAGGACTCGCCCCATCTCCTACGGTCAGCTTGGGTACAATGTGGTTAAACTGTCAGCTTCCAGAGTTTACCATCGTCCTTCACTGCACAAACTCTGCATCCTTGTAAGTCACGTAAGTGCCACTTCAGTTTCCTCCTCTGTGTGAGAGAGCACAACAAACCAGGTGTGGTAGCAGGGGAGTCCAAGGCCAGCCTGGGCTGCAGGAGGTCCTGTCTCAACCCTCCCCACAGCAGCCTTAACAAAAGCAAGCAACAAACAAACAAACAAACAAGGACTATGTGAAGGGTTGATAAAAGGTGGGATTGCAGCTCCATGGTAAACAGGAAAGGGCCAACGAAACAGTCCCAGAGGGTCTCCGTAGATCAGAAGTTCTACATTGACAGCATGGGCTAAAACCTCCCGGCCCAAGAGATGTCACAAACTGAGCCATAAATAGCACAAGAAAGGGTTTGCTCGTGAGTGGGGCTCGAACATGAGTGGGTAACCTTTTCTCTACCATAAGCTCATGACACACAGAGGGAGGAAAATCCATTTCTGGCCCCACCTAAGTCACAGAAGCCATCATGGACTGTGAAGAATTCAATTAGTCACCGGTTGCCATGCCAATGCAAACATCACCCTTCCACCTACTCTACCATCAACACATTTGAATAAGTAACAATGATAATAGCATGCAGTAAAAAATTGCTATTTTTAAAAAGTTAAATGTACTTCTGTCAAAAGTCTGGTTTTTCAGAAATAATTGCTTTAGGCCAGATAAAGATTTGCAGAGGATTCCTAAGATGAGCTGAGTATCACCACAGAAGAGGAATATCTGTGTTATAAAGGGACTCCTTGTTGGGGCTTGGGGGAGCTGGAGATGGGGAAGCAAAGTTCTCCTAATAGTCCGAGGGTTAGAGGTGAAGCTGGGGTAGACACCAGTTCAGTGCCACGCTCCACACACCCTGCAGCCTGACCCAGAGCCCCATCTTCACCGTACCTTACCCTCCAAGTGTTATATAACTCTGTGCCTGAAACGTTAAAACGTGTATTTTCAGGACCTCAGAATCGATTCTGAGAAAACCATTACTAACATATAATAAGATTTATAATAGCAAAACTGAAAAATAAAACCGAAACAAAAAAATAGAAATAGCTTAAACTGTGCCAACCATTGTGTGCCTGATTGCTAGGGTACAACGGGCTATTACAGATGAGGCTGTCAGAGAAGAGTTGGTGAGGCAGGAAAACGGTATATATTGTTAAGTGGAGCAAGCAGGTTACAGAGCTGGGGATTCAGGGAAATCCAGGTTTGATGCATGCAATTTTATGCAAATGTATGCATAGGAAAAACTAGTAGTGTGTTACACTAAAATGTTAATAATGGCTATTTCTGGATGACAGGATTACGAGTGACTTTTGTTTTTCTTTTGTGCCTTCCTCTATCTTCAGAAACCACTTAGGATGATTGTGTATTTCTTCTATAATCATACACTATTCAGTAAGTGTTATTCAAGTACTGGGCTGGCTGTGGGAGAGTGAGGACCAGCAGGGAGAGTTATACTTGGGCCATCTGTGTCCAATCCCTGCCTTGGCCGTGACTGAGGAGATCAGCCAACATCAAGTCAAGCCTGAGATGACCTGGGTTCTCAGGGGATTAACTATCCCCCTGAGGAGGCATTTTACATGTGTGGTTTTGGCCACACCTAGTGGCACTATTAATAGTGACTCCTATCAGTCTGCACATTTTGGTAATTGAGATGGACACAGATTCTGCCCAAATGGCCTCTGGTGTTCTAACAGAAGCTGGAGAAGGAGGTCATCATTGGGCTGGACATGCTCCACATTAAAGTGTGAGACCAAACAACTCCCACTGCAGTGTTCTGTCTTATAGATACCATCCCCTCTTCTAGCCCCTGGAAAACCAAGCACAGGTCTTTACAAGCACAGGCTTGGTGGTTGTACTTAGAAATGATCTAAGACATGGCTACTTCTTCTGTGCGCAGCTCTTCAGTTATGAGCCCCAAATTTCCTGTCATGAAAGAAGCAGGTTTGTGGGTCCTACCCTAGGCAAAACAGGATCAGCGTCTTTACCAGTGGGGGACCCAGAGAACCACTTCCCCACGAACCAGAAGTGCAAAGGAAGACTGCCCAAGTGTCTGGACTGAGTGACTGCTGGACCAGCATCTCCCCTTTGGATGCTCGGATCTAACAAGTGAACGACTTACTTAATTGAATGCTAGTTATGTGAGATACATGCTATGGCTTTGAACACTTTGCTTCAGCTCATCTTCTCCACCTCCCCACAGGGAGTGTTCCCTACCCGAGAAGATGGAAGCTGTGGTGTATAGTGCAAGGCCAGATATGGAGTCAGGGTGGTGTGTATCAGGTACCAGGTGAGCTTCCTCTGCACAGCCCCCTGAGATAGTCCTTACTTCCCTCCTGCCACCACAGCTATTGTCAGGGACAGTGGACATGGCCAGGTGTTTACCTGTCATTTTCTGAGTTCATCTGAAACTAGACTTAGTCCCATGAATAAATTCTGGTCATGGGAATGGAGGTAGCAATAACAATAATCATAATAAAAATGGAGTAACCGTGATTCTGGGCACTTGAAATGGAATCGGGGGGCCATTGCTAAGCAAATCTCAGACCTGTCTTCAGCTGAATGTTTGAAACAGGCCATTCTCTTGGATAGACCAAACCGTAATTGTCTTAAACATTGTTAACCTCTGCTATCCTGTACAATGGGCCTCTTTCCTTACATGCCCAGAGGCAGAGACTGCTGCATCCAATTCTCTTCCCATAATATAGTTTAAAGTTGACAGTACTTATGTCAATTTTTAGCTAACAATAGCCTCAAAATCAGAAATCCTAATTAACTCCAAATAAATACAACTTGTTCTGACTGGGTTGATTTTATTCTTGCTCAGCACCTCTGTCCCGCCTCTGCTGTGGGGATGTGGTATGAGCCATGTGAGCAAAGTCCTTACCAGAAGAATGACAGAGTAAAAGTTGAAAAGACCCCAGGTCCTAATGTGCTCACGGAACACATGGCCAGCAGGGGAAGCACTTACTAGACTTTTGAGGCTGGTGTAGAAAAATGAGCACAGTCATCAGGAGGCCAAGGGTCACCCCCAGGTAGGAATTCTGGGGAGGAGCAAGGAACCCTGTCCTTGGCAGGAGACACATGACCTTAAGAACTGGAAGGGATTTTCTGATGTCAGGATTCTGGTGTCAGCTGGTGTCCCCTGAATGATGTCTCCTGGAGCCCTGTCAGGTCCTGTTTGGGGGTCTTGTGCATCTGGAGCAGGTTTAGAGTGTGAGGACTCTATCCCTTTGCCCTCAGAGCTGCCCTGCAGGTTTAGAGAATAATGATGGGGCCAGTGCAGAGAATGTTTGCATCTGATTTGCATCTGATTTGCACATGAATAGCCTGCACTATCTGTTCCCAGGAAATTTCAAGTTAAATATTAATTGTTACTGCCCTCAGGAGTTTTTAGGTTTTGATTTTGCTTTCTCTGTTTCTTATCACCCACTCCCTGTCAATGACTCAGATCCCTGTATGGAAGCGGGGTGGGGGGGGGAGGAGGAGGGAGACGCCCCTGCCCGGCTGGAGAAGGGCAGCTGAGGACCAGGAACTAGGGACTTAGGGAGTGGGTGGCTGGCTGGCATAACTCCACCAAGTGAGAGGCTGGGTATGCAGGGAAGACACACAGGACATGTAGCTGGCAGGTGCTGAAGAGATCCAATGTCTGTTACACACAGAAAACAACAGGCAGGTAAAACCACCAGCCAGTCAGAATGGCCGAGACACTTCCAGACAGCATCCAATGTCATAGTTGTGACTATGCCCTGCTCCTCAGCCCCCCACCCTGACTGTCCTGGTACCTACTGGCTTCTCTGGTCCCCATGTCCCCATCCTCGTCATCAGAGACCAGGACCAGAGCTTCACGAATGCAGGACCAAGGGTTAAAGAATGCTGGAGGATGCAGCACAGTGGTTAGCTCATAGGGTCAGAGGCTCTGCTGAGCAACTCTGGGTGAGGGCCTAATGTCATTTGGGCATAGTTTGAGTGTCTCCTATAGGCTCATATGCTAGAACCCTGCTCCCTAGTGCAGTGGTATCGCAAGGTAAGCAACCCCTAAGAGGCAGGTCTGGTCACAGGTGATGGGGTCATGACTGCTTTTGAGGAACAATTGGGGCTGCTCTGGGCTCCCTGCTTCGGTGGACTCAAGCCTACCTCTGGGACAGCATAGTCGGCAGCTTCCTGATGCTCTTCTTCCTGGGCCTTTTGTTTCCAAGCTGCTCAGACCAAACCACGCTCTTGCCTAGACCCTGGTTGGCACCACCAACACAGTCTCTACTGAGACGCTGATCAGATGAAAAGCTTTCGCTTTGGGGCTTCCTGCTCCAGCCCCTGTTAGGTCCAGAGAGCTCCTGGGAGGTGTGAGGGACAAATCAATGGTGATGGTAGCTACCCTTTGTTTAATTTGCCAGATGCAGGCTCCTTCCACTCTGAAAAGGACAGCTGTGAGAACTGAGGCCTGGGGAGACTGAAGACTTTGCCCCAGACAGCATAGTTTCTACGTCAAAGAGCTGGGATGAGATGGATTACTTCTATAAAAGGATTTTTCCCCCACAACTGGGTGTCTTTTCTTTTTTTTTCTCTTCTGCTGTAGCTGAGTGCTCACTATGTAACCTCTTTGAGAATTGTCCCAGCTCTGTGTCTGCACGGTAAACATGATTTAGGGATGCACCCTTACTAATCACACTAGTCAGTTCCCACTACTGTAACAAAATACCCGAGATAACCATCATGTAAACAGACAAGGCTTGCTTGGGCTCACAGATTTGGAGATGTAAGGCTATGGATGATTGGCCCTGTTGCTTCGGGTCTGTCAGGGTGAGGAACGTGGGATGGACAAGCCATCATTTCCTATGGCTAGACAATGAATAAGAGAGGACCAACCAGGGTCCGGCAATTCTTCTCACTTATTTATTTTTATATTTAACATTGTTTTATTTAATGTGTACGAATGCTTGCCTGCATGTATGCATATGGGCCATGTGCATATCTGATATTAGAAGTGGTTGTATCCTCTGGAAGTGGAGGTATGGGGGGCTGTTAGCAACCATCTGGGAACTGAACCCAGGTCCTCTGCAAGAGTAACCAGTGCTCTTAACCACTGGGTCATCTCTCAGCTCTACAACCCTTTTCAAGAAATACCTCCAGGAGCCTAAGGACCTCCTACCAAGCCCTACCTTATTCTCTTTTTTAAAGACAAATTATCTTTTCAATTTATATGCATGTTTGTTGGTCAGTATGCAAACGTGTGTGCAGGTGCCTTATAGGCCAGAAGGCGGTTGTCTTAGTTAGGGTTTCTGTTGCTGTGAAGAGAAACCATGACCATGGCAATTCTTATAAAGGAAAAGATTTAATTGTGGTGGCTCACTTACAGTTCAAAAGTTTATGACAGGAAGCAAGGCAGAACGTAGGCAGGCATGGTCCTGGAGAAGGAGCTGAGAGTTCTTACATTTTGATTCACAGGCGATAGGAAGTAGTCTGAGACACTGGGTGTGGCTTGAGTATATATGAGACCTCAATGCCCACCTCCACAGTGACACACGTCCTCCAACAAGGTTATACCTACTCCAACAAAGCTGTACCTAACAGTGTCTCTCCCTTTGGTGGTCATTTACTTTCAAACTACCACATGGGTATCGGATTTCTCGGAGCTGGAGTTACCGGCTGTTGTGAGCCCTTGGATATAAGTGGGTGTTGGGATCCCAGCTCAGGTCCTCTGTGAGAACAGCTGGTGTTCTTAACAGATGGGGCATCTCTTCAGCCCCAGGCCCCACTTCTTAAAGGTTTCTTCTCTCTCCTAATAGCATCGAACTGCAACTGCGTGTGAAGCCTTCATCTAATACATGGGTCTTTGAAGGACATAAAGTGCTCTTGTATATGACATCAGGAGCTGTGGCTTATATGGATGCTAAGTCAGATCTGACTTGATTTGGACTGTAGATCAAATCTTCAAAGATGGAAGAGAAATCGCCATCTGGGAAGAGGGGCTCACTCACACATGCCTGAGCAGGGCAAGGGACTGACTGGCATGGTTGCTGGTCTGAAGGCTTGAAGTTCAAAGGTCACCCTTGTAGTAAGAGGAGCGGCAGGCTGTGTTCCCCCGCACCCGGCCGCCCGCATGGCTCAGCTTATGCCCCGAAATAACAACACACAAACCGTATTCACCTAAACACTGCCCGGCCCATCAGTTCCAGCCTCTTATTGGCTAGCTCTTGCACCTGGACTAGCCCATTTCTGATAATCTGTGTAGCACCCCATGGTGTACTTACCGGGGAGATTCTAGCCTGTGTCTCTCTGCAGTGGGAACATCATGGCGACTCCTAACTCAGCTTCTCTTTCCCAGAATCCTCTCTGTCTACTTCGCCTACCTAATTTTCTGTCCTATCAGGGCCCAGGCAGTTTCTTTATTGAACCAATGAAATCAACAGATTGATATATGACACTCCCACATCACACCCTTTCCAGGGCTGATACTCCCCTCAAGAGGAATCCAGGAGCAGCCAGAGAGGGGCTGGGTTTGGCTCCATCTGTCTTTTCCATTTCCTCCCAGCTTAACTTCCTCTTCCCAGGCCTCTGCTAAATGAAGACACTGCCTTGACCCTTAATTTCCAAGTTTAAATTTCTAGATTGTCCCTGCAGCTGTAGCTCAGCAGTAGAGTGTGCTTACCATCTAGGCTGGATCCCCAGCATATGGCCACATGCGTACATGCATGTATTGTGACTGCTGTTTCTTCCAAACGCATCTTCTGTGAAAGTCCAGGATATAGAACATCAGAAATGCTTCTCTTGGGTTGGAGAGATGGCTCAGAGGTTATCTTCTCCTGAGTTCAATTCGATGTCCTGTTGAGTCTGGTGCCCTCTTCTGTGCTACAGGAGATGAATACTGTGTACATAATAAATAAATAATCTTTAAAAAAAAAAAGAAATGCTTCTCTGGCTGAGATGCATGTTCCCTGGGGGTCGTCAGAGCTAGGGGATCTCCCCACCTGGCCTGTAGAAGCTCATCAGCTCGGGGAGTGAAAAGAGCTCTTATTCTTATAGCTTGGGTTTCATCCAGACGCAGGCAGCCTGAGGCCTTTGAGGGTTGGGACAGCCTTGAGGCATTGTTGATGGAGACCTTCAGCCCAAACTAAGGGCTTCTTTGCTGGATTTTCTTACCTTGTCTCCCAAGTTCTCATTCTTCTCTTTTCTTCTTCCTCTGGATCTCTCTCTCTGATATATATATATATATCAGAGACAGGTTTCTCTGTAGCTTTGGAGCCTATCCTGGGACTTACTCTTTCTGGTCTCGGACTCACAGAGATCCGCCTGCCTCTGCCTCCCAAGTGCTGGGATTAACAGCATGTGCCACCACCACCCAGCCTTCCTCTGGATCTCAAGGCAATGTCTCCACACCTATGGTGGTGCCCACTGGAGACCGAAAGCTGCCGAGTCCCAGTTTAGGAGGATCTCCCTGGACTGGCAAGAGGGCAGAGCAGCATGGCCTGACCTCCCAGCCAACAGCCCACACTACGTGGAGAATAGACGCGATGGTGCCCTTCTTTGGGGACAGGTAGGAAAGAGGAGGGAAAAGTCAGGCTGTTATTTCTTGAATTATTACCCCTGTACCTGAGGTACAATGTCAGTATTGCTGAGAGGGTGTCTTTTAATGCCCTGCATCATTAAAACCCAATAATCTCTTTGAAATAGCTTAACCGCTTCCTGCAAGGAGATAAAGCAAATAAAACTGTCATCTCGGGGTCTGCCGTCACCATATTGATGCAGCTTTTCCTTTCTCTTTTTTTAAAGAACGGCATTCATTTTATTTCAGGCCAATGCATTTATGTCATGTTGGTGGTATATAAATTGGTAATTAAATTCTGTTATCTTGACACTATGGGCAGAATAAGAGTCGCTTGTGATGCCTTAGAGAGGGAAATACTGAAGGGAGAGAAGGGGGATTGCTCCCTATTCTTTGAAAAGTGGTTTTCCCGGAGATATTTTTAATTTTTTTTTACTAGTAGGTCGTTGACAGATGCCTGACAGAGGTCCTCCCGTGAGGACAGCGCCGAGTGGATCCTGTGAAGTTGCTCTCACCTTGTTCCCCCCTCCCCCCCCACACCCAGCAGAGGAGCATGTAAAATGGTGTTAATCCCAGAGCTTAAATTTTACCTGCACTTATGACTTCCTCAGACAAGAGATCTTCCTTCTCTGCCCGTGTGGGTGTTTGAGGTTGCAATAAAGAGAAGTCCAGCCCAGTCATCGAATAAACAGGAATAGGCTTGATATCCTGTATTAATAAGTTGTGGTTTAAAACAACCCCAGAGAGACCGAGTTCAGCTGCTCACCAGTGTGCAAGACAAGTGTCTATCCTTGTCTGCCTTCCTCAGTGGGTTAGCCTGGGCTTTTAACCTAGAAACCCAATGATTGAAAACGGTCTAAGAATTTCCAGAAATCCCATGTGGACTTAACTTGTTTCTTCTGTCAGAAAGAAAAGATTTTCTGGAACTCTTTTGATGATACCACATTTCCCATTTTCTAGAAACCTATCACGTGTTTTACTTCTTAACCAGTCTAGCCAAGGGCATCATGATCAATTTAACACGTGCCACAGAGTTCTCTTCCTGCTGGGCTGGTCTGGACTCTTGAAGTACACAGTCATGCAGGGAAGTCTAGATACACAGAGAAATCTGGGTTTGATTAGAAAGATGGACAAAAGGTGGTTGAGTTGGCAGTTGACAGATTCTGCAGCCACTGTTTTGAGTTTCTGTCTTTTTTTTTTTTTTTGGTAACAGTGGAATCACAGATGTCCTACTTCTAAAGTATTATTGAGAAGACTCAAGGAGATGAATAAGCTATGTTTCCCAGCGTCTGTTCTAGAGGAGTCAGTAGACAGGAGAGCCGACCTGAGGATGGTTGACTCCTCCAGAATAGGTTGGTTAGTGGGCGTGGCTATTGTGCTGGTGAGTGTTAACTATTAACTTGACAAGGTCTAGACTCAGCTGGGAGGCAAGCCATGAGGGACGTATATGAGGGAGTTAGACTAGGTTAGCTTCTGAGCACGTCTCTGGGCGATTATCCTGATGAGGTTAGTTGAGGTGAGGAGACCCCCCCCCCCCCAAAGGAGGGTGGCATCATTCTCTGGGTTTAGGCCCTAGGTTACACAAGAGGGAGGAGGCTTGTTGAGCTCTCTTCTTCCTGGCTGCAAAGGTCATGTGACTATTTGCTTCAAGCTCTTGCTTTTTTGATCCACCACAATGGAAAGCACCCTCTACCTGTGAGTCAAAGTAGCCCCTTCCCCTTCCTTCCTGAAGCTGTTTTTCGTAGGGTAATTTACCAAAGTATAGGCCTTTTCCCCAGCCAGGAGCCAGAGTTCCACTAAACATGGCATGGAGCTGGCCTTTGTCGGTCTTCTGGTGGCTTGCAGGGCCCCTCCTATGCCTGTTATTTTCTGATACACTCATGGCTCATGTGGCTGGATCACAGCAGGGCACAAAGGCCATCTCCAACAAGGAATGGTGGAGAATGGGCTCATTAGTAGAGCTACCCTACCTCAGCACCCCTCAGACAAGATGGGGCGCACCAAGGAGCTAAACGAAGGACTCCCTTGAAGAGTCAGCGAGTCCTCAGACAGCAAGCAGTATGGGAGGCCAGAGACTGGTCCTTCGTGAACTTGGTCAGCTCCCCCGACCCTTCCTGAGGGAAGGCCCTTCAAAACCTGAGCCTTGGAGAAGGGATTTGGTGCTGATGCTTCTTCCTGTCTGTCCTTTCTCTCCTTGACACATGCATAGATGTCACCTTTTCAAGTGCTTTGTCCTCCATCTCCACCATTCTTGGGGGGACCCTATGCCTTCTCACAGGAGCTCAGGGGTTCACCCTCTTCCCACGTGTGCCTTCCTGCCTGCATTAGAAAAGGGACTTGCTGCTAGAAGAAGCTCTGAGGGACTGGTTGGGAACAGACTGGTGTCCTCTGCACTGGTTGCCTGTTGCGTCATATCAGAGGGAAGCACAGATTATACGGGAAGGTTTCCCTCACCTTGGAGACTCTGCAGTTTTGGAAAAAGAAGAGCTCATCCTACCTATTAGGAATCCTTTGTTCTTGCCTGTTATATAACGCTAGCTCCAGCTGTTATTGTGCTAAGAACCATTTGGCTTTTTCGTGAATCTGCAATTGAGTGACATTTCACAGGCCACAGTAGACAATTAAATGGCTCCTCCCGTGGTACCCAGGAGGGTAGCCCCCACTGGGTTGTGTCATCATGGGTTCCCTTCATAAAAGGAGGGGGAGAACTCTGATTTATTTCACTCCCATAATTTCGCATTTTTTTTTAAGGCTAGGAGTATGGAGAATAAAAGCGTGTTTCCAAAGTCACAGAATACTAGCTAGAGCTCGTGGGTAATGTGTGAGAATTGGCTGAGGTGCATTTGGGGTACAAAGAAGGGCGTTCCAGAGTATCTAGCAGAAAATAAAATGCACGTGCGTGTGTGTGTGTGTGTGTGTGTGTGTGTGTGTGTGCCACAACATGCATGAGAAGTCAGAGAATAAACTTGTGTTCTTGTGGAAGTTCTCTCCTCTACCTTATTGGTTCGGGGATCAACATAAGTCTCCAGGCTCGGCAGCAGACACCCTTACTCATTGTACCATCAATCTTTTTTATTTCTTTCTTTTCCCCCATAAGACAGAATTTCTCTGTGTGTAGCCTTGGCTGTCCTGAAACTTGCTCTGTAGCCCAGGCTGATCTCAAGCTCACTGAGATCCACCTGCCTCTGTCTCCTGAGTGCTGGGATTAAAGGTGTGGCCACCCCTGCCCAGTTTGTGCCAGCAATTTTACCAATTAGTCTGTCATCTTATTTCTTTGAGGCAGGGCTTCTCACTGGGACCTGGGACTTGCTGATTTGACTACACTGGCTGGCCAGTAATCCCAGGGGTCTTTCTGAGTCAGCCTCCTCTGTGGTGGGATCGTAGGGCTTGGAACCAGGCACAGTTTTTTCCATGGCTACTGGGTTCTGAATACCCATCAACATGCTGGTACAGCGAGAATTTCACTAGCCTAGCCATCTCTCTCTTCCTAACCTTTCCATTTGTTTTTTTCTCGTCCCAAAATGTTAGAGAAAAAAAATTATATGTAGGCTTTAGAAAGATTAGATTTGTATATAGTATGTTAACCTGTAAAACCCTAAGATAGCCAGTAAAAACTTATTAGAATGAATCCATTAATGTCCACGCAAGGTCTACGTAAAATAAAGTTCTGCGAAAACCAATAAATTCCTATGTACTTGGGTTACTTAGCCAGAAAAATACAAGAGATGAGTAAACATCAGTGTTTGGCTTGATGACCTTCTCGACCTTCCTTCTCCTGCACCTCACGCTTACCTCGTTTATTGAAATTACCAAGTACCACTTAGTGATAAGGTTGACTGTAAGCTTCTCTGAGGCAGGGATACAGGAGACCTGGCTCATGAACCTACTCTCCTAGAGCCTGGTTTTGAACAACATGAACAATTCAGGAAACAGAACATCGCTTGGAAAAGCTCCCTTGTGGAGAAGTACATGTGACCCCTGTGAAGAAAACTTTGCCTAAGAGATAGTTCTGGGGATGCGTGGTCCAGTGACTCACCCTTTGGTGCAGTGTTCTTTTTTCAAAGGATAATGTACAAACATCAGATGCTAGCAAAGAAAGTCCCTCAGAGATATTTAGGAAAATAAAATGATTCTAGAAGGAAAATGGCATGAAACAAAATTCCAGAAAACTAAATTACGATCTCCCTGAATGATGCCTTTGCTTGCTTTATAATCGTTCTCACCCACAGGACAGCCCAGTGATCCTCTTCTCTTCCTGTAGGACTCAGGGAGGACAGTCCTTGTGAGGGTAGGAGAAAGACCCAAGCAGGAAGCCACAGGGCAAATGACTTCCCCACTCTCCATCCCTTCTTCATCCTAGAAAGCATTAAGAGCTCTCTGTAGCTGGGGAGAGGCAGGTTGCCAAACGTTTTTTTTTTTGGGGGGGGGAGTTTGGCATTGTGATGGTTTGGACGAGGATGTCCCCATAGGCTCATATATTCAAATGCTGGTCCTTGGTTGGTGGTGCTGTTTGGGGGGAGGTTATGGAACCTTGAGGAGGTGGAGACTTGCTGGAAGAAATGTGTCCCTGGAGGTCACTCTGAGGTTCTACAGCCTTGTCTACTTCCTGCTCTCTCTTTGCATCCCATTCGTGGGTGATTCCTGTTCTCTACTTCTGGCTTCTGTTGCTATGCCTTCCACACTCTACCCCACTGAAACTCTCAGCCCAAACTACTCTTTCTTTCCTTTGATTTTGGCTATGCTATTGCATCACAGCAACAGAAGAGTAAGGAATTATGGGTACAATGCCGCTGGCCCTCACAGAACTAGCACAGTATGAGTTCACCATGTCCCTCACCCCAAGAGGCTCTTTTCTGAGCGGTCTTCGTCCTCCCTACCATCCCCTGCTCATTACCTCTATATCACTGTCTTCTTGTAGCCCAGGGTGGGGCGCTATCACCAGGAAGGATAATTTTATTCCTTGGCTCTCTGGAATCTTCTAGAATCTTTTGCTGGCCTCTGTGGCAATTATAGACATCTGGTAGAGTTTAAAAATCAAGGCCTTCTCACTGTGAATACAGACTCTGTCTACTTGAGATGTGTCTGCTCTCTGGACCTAATTTGAGTTTGCAACCCAAGGACCCAAAAAGAGTAAAATCAAGAGAAGCATTTGAATATCTCATTTTGAACCAAACCAAATCAGTGCTTACTACCGTACTCCCTCACTTCAGACTTAAACTCCACTCAAACTCCCATCAAACTATGCCCACCACATCCTCTCACTTTGTCCTTGAGGTCGGTGTATACATCTTAAACTGCAATAGTGGACTCCAGCCTCTGCCACGTTTGAACCCAGTAAAAAGTCTCCTTTGGTTATTATGAAGCCGTATAAGTCAGTCCTCATGAGTTTCTCACTGGACATGGAGCCGTAGATGTTCCCACTGGCTGCAGTTTCAGTGATATTTTTAAATCAGGCCAGGAAGATAATTTTCCCCTTTGCTATTTTTGCCTCGAAAAGACTCCAGCTTAAAATGGTGTATGACAACAGGAAGTGAAGGCCAGACTTTGCAGAGCAAGAATCTAGTGGGGGTAACCCAGGTCCAGAAAGGAGAGAGGTGTCCAGAGACAACTGTTTCCCTCTATCTCTCCGTAGGAAGTTGATACCCTCCTTCCTGCCTCATTCCCACCCATTCCTTTCCCCACACCAGGGGTGTATGGGGGACTTCTGTTTCCATTGTGTCTATCTAGAGTATACCTTCTTACAGAGACTTGATGGTCTCTTGTTCAAGAAGATCTATGACTACCCTGGGTCAGAGGCTGAGTTTGGATGCGAAAGGGAGCTGAACTGAGATCAGTGTTGGTGCCACTGGCTCCTTCCTTCCCTGTGGGCACCTTTCCAACACTTTTGCATGTCAGTCCAAACCTGGGTATTGACTCCTTCTCACCAACAAAAGCTTCAGAAGGATTGTGTGCCTGGAAACTGTGCCCAGGGACCAGTAGTAGAAAGAATAGGATTTGGAATGCTCGACTTAAATCCTTGCAATGCCATCTACTCTGGGTGACTCTGAACAAGGCATGTAGCCCCCACCCATGGTCTCTTCCATCTCCAAAGCTGGTTGTAGAAGCACCTGCCTCCTTGGATGGCTGCATGAAGAATGAGACCCTGTAAGGAATGCACTTAGCCGTGGGTCTATGCATCTTCATGCATGTTTGCTATTCTTGTAAGAAATATGTTCCATGGGCAGACGAGCTACCTGCGGCTGGAAATTGATGGAAAGCCACTGAGTTAATCTCAGAGTTCCTCATCTGGCCCTACGTATTCCACAGGGGCCTAGCATCTAAAGCTCATGGGACAGTCACTCAAACACTCATGTGGAACAGACCACGGGACATAGATCAGATCCTTCCTCCATGCCTGGGCTCACAGAATCACACAGCTGGCAGGCTCATGCCGGAGTGAGAAAAGACGCCATTACTGTGATCTACACACACCCCTACATGGATTAGGAACACAGTCAACAGCTCCTTGTCAAAGAAAGGGACGAGCCATTTTCTTTAAGAATATCTTTAGACCTGACATGTGATGTGGGAGTGTCATATATCAATCTGTTTATCAATCTGTTGATTTCATTGGTTAAAATAAAGACACTGCTTGGCTGGTCCTATAGGTTAGAAAATAGGTGGGTGGAGTAAACAGAATAGTATACGGACAGGAAGAGGAAGTGAGCTCAGAGAAGCACGCAGCTCCGCTCAGAGACAGCAGCCTCCTGTCTAGCGGGCAGACAGGATGGCTCTGCTCTCTGAGGCACTCGTGATGAAGCTCCGACCAAGATGGACGTAGGCTAGAATCTCCCCGGTAAGCACACCTTGGGGTGCTAACACAGAATATTAGAAATGGGTTAGACCAGGTGTAAGAGCTAGCCAATAATGGGCCAGGCAGTGATTAAATGAATACAGTTTGTGTGGTGTTATTTCGGGCATAAGCTAGCCAGGCGGCCGGGGTGTTGGGGACGCAGCAACCCCGACGCCCCAATTTCAACAGACATGGGAGCCCAGTCTTCGTAGAGCTGAGGGGCCCGGGTCTGCCATCACAGACTTCCCACCTGTGAAGGGCTCTCAGCTCCACAGCTATGGTTTTGACAGGTGAGTGGAGGCAGCTTCCAAAAAGTCTTGTTTATTTCAAGGTGAACTAGATTCACAAGATTGACACTTGTGATTCTCTACGATAAGGCCTTTGAAAGAGCTTTCATGAAGGGCGGAAACGGAGTCTTGCCGTTAGATCACATTTCATACCTGCTTTGTGCCCATCTCTCTCTCCCTCATTTGGTGCCTTGTTCTTTTGATACCAACACATGGATCCTATTAACCCCCAATGACTCTCCCTCGGTGTGGATCACTTCAGGGTTTGCTTCTTCGAGTGCTATAATCAGTCTTGTTTTCCCATCCTTCACTGTGGCACACGGTGTTCCCTGCCAGTTTTCACTTCCTCTATCATCCATCTATCTCTATCTACTGGATTATCTATATATTTCTACCTGCCTGTCTCTATATATCTCCATCCCTGAGCTCGGGGTTAACAAACGCCAGTGAGATAACACGAGAAGGAAAGAGCCCCTCTGACTTTAACGTACTGCCTGAATGCTGTGGTGCCCACACCTGAGTCGACACGCATTCCATTCTTCCCCAGACCTCTGAGGAGAGTTTTATTAGATTTCCTAGCCTTCTGGGAAAGGATCTGGGAGAGAAAACAATGCCAAATTCTGGAGGGTTCCAGAGAAGATGGCCTTCTTGCTAAATCTTTCGCTGGCTGTGGCTGAGCAATGCATGTGTGTTGAGGTCCATGGGGCTACCCAGATGATTCAGAGATGGAAAGGTCACAGCTGTGACCTCTAAAACTCTTCGGTAAGTCTGATGAATGAATAATCAAGTTGAAGACACTGCAGACCACATTTGACTGGTGGCTGTAGACTGGCCTAGGGCTGGGGCAGGGAATCAGTCTGGGCTAGGCAGCTTTGTATCACTGTGACAGGCCATCTGAGTCCATCAACTTAGAAGCTCAGGGTTTTAGAGGTTTCAGTTCTTTGTTGGTTGATCCATTTGCTTCGGGGCTAGTGGGGAGGAACACCTGGTGGAGTAAAGCTAAGTAGGAAAGAATGGCAGGACCTGGGGTCCAACATGCCCTTCAAGGACACCCCAGCAACTTAGCTTCCTACCACTTGGGGTCCAACATGCCCTTCAAGGACACCCCAACAACTTAGCTACCTACCACTTGGGGTCCAACATGCCCTTCAAGGACACCCCAACAACTTAAATTCTTCCTACTGGGGCCCAACGCACCTTCAAGGACACAACCCCAAAGACTTAAATTCTTCCTGCTGGGGTCCAACACACCTTCAAGGACACCCCAATGACAACTTCCTCCCACTGGGGTCCAGCATGCCTTCAAGGATACACTCCCAGTGACTTAACCTCCTCTCACTGGATCTCTCCTGCTCCTGGTTCCACTACCTCTTACTAGTGTAACAGACTTTTAGTAATTGGGCCTTTGGGACAGTTACTCAAGTACAGTGAAAGGCAGGTTACTTTGTCTGGGAAATGTGACTAGGAGACAGAGAGAAGCCAGGAGAGCAAGAAGAAAGAAAAACTGATGAAATGGGAAGGGTTCTCCATAGCTGCCTCTAGACCGTGAGCTCAGGGAATTGTTTCTTGCCTTCATGATTGGATTCCTGCTTTCCAGAATAGTGCCTGGAGCACGTCAGGTGTTCAAGGAACTAGTGAGTGGCTTTCCTTTTGATTTTCTTCTCTTTGGACAGGACATTTGCTGGAAGGAATCCTACCCCAGAGTCCGCCAGACAATGGCATTCGGCAGGTATATCTTGGGAATTTGGACCATCTGTTTGGGGCTCCAAGGAAAGGATGCACCAGATGGGTCCCAGGTCTATTTTGGTCTTTCCTTTGCACGTTTCCTACTTACCAGCATCCCATGCAGATGGATACTGCCAGGTTATTTATAGCGGGAGTTTGCACCTGATAATGGAACAGTTGCTCTAATCCCAATGCCAATCAAATGACTTTGGTCTTGCATTCTTCAGAGGACCTGCACCAGACACAGTATTAATGCAGGGGGTCCTGAGGCTACTTCACTGTATGACCTAATGCCATTGGCTTGTATTACCTTCTCCAAGACGGCTCTCTCCTTGAAGTGAGACCCTGCCATTTTGTGTGTAGCGTTCCTCATGGGCTATAAAAACAACTCATCAACAGATGCAGACATAAAATATAGTGCTAGAAAATTGAGTTCAATAGTATATTAAATAATTAATACAAACAAGAATGCAAAGATGGTTTTTCATACAAAGGCATTTATGGCTTTAGATTTATACCAGTGGATAATTTAAAACATTTGATTCATCCATTGTGGGTTGGTTCCATTGCTTTTCGGTCTGTGGAGAGGTGGATTATCATCGTGGGACTGTGTAGAAGAGTAACACATGTTTAGATCTATCTTAAACACTAATGTGCACTCATATGTTATAATACTTATAGCTATGAAAAGGTGTATTTCAGACAAAATTTACTAATATGAGAAAATGGTTATAATACATGAAATGAAAATTAGCAGACTGTTTTACATATATAATATGTATTTTATATATGTTATTGATTACATATGATAATACATTATATATGTGTGTGTGTGTGTGTGTGTGTGTGTGTGACTTAATATTAACTGTTAACATCCAGCTAAAACGACAGACATAGAAAGATTGTGGATGACATATTTTTTTCTTCCTATTTTTCTGTTTTCAACGAAATTTTTATAGTAAACATTAAGTTGTGTTTTTAATCCAGAAGAAAACTCATTCGTGGATGCTATTTTAAAGAGTAATCCCCTTGGTTTCTTCCAGGTTTTACATCTGAAGTTAGCACTGGAGACTAGCCTAAGCCATCGACTGTTAAAAATAACTAAAGGGAAGATGGAGAGTGTGTAGCCCTGGTCTGTAGAGCAGGCATTCTACAGGAAGCTCTTAATTTTGTCTTCAAAGAAGAAGGTAGCTAGTGGCTTCTCTTCAGATATTTATCAGTACAGGTTTGTACATGGTCCAAGCACCTTGAGTGTGCCCTAAAGCACAACTATACAAAGCTACACGTGTGTGGGCAGAACATGCGTTTCCCAGATCTATAAATTGCCAGTAATTTAAGGTTGGTCATTTAGTAAGATCCCCTAGGGACCGAGCCCAACCCGTGGAGCTTCGTCTGTGAATGAGTAATGGGAGCAGCTTTGGGGAGAGGTGGTGGTTGTAACCAAAGCTGGGCTGTGATTCCTGTTTTCTGTACCCTGCCCCAGAGCTTAGCAAGCCAGGCGCTGTAGCCGCCTCGCCTTGGTGCACAAGCTCACGTGAAAATCATTCTCGGTTAAATATACTCATTTTCTGAAGGCGGAGGGAGACCCTGTGAGTCACCGCTACCGCGCTAACTAGAGCAGTGCCATCCGCAAGGCTGTACAGCGGGCTGCCATGATCAGCAGATGCATCTCTCTTTCCTGGTTTGCATCTCCCTGACAGTGGCGTCTGCCCAGATACAGCAGCTCCGAAGCCAGTCGCGTTGCACTGCACTATTTTTAACCAGAAGAAGAGCTGCATCTAATATAGCCTATGATGGCGCTGTAATTAAACTGCCTTACATAGTCAGGAAGTCCAATAAATAAAGGGCAGCGAGTGTTATATTTCAGGATAAACAAGGGCCAGGATGTAGGTCTGATTTAAAACCCTCCATACTGATCCATGTCCTCAAAACTCAACCCTGCAATCAAGAAATGAGTGGCGTTGTTCCTTTGCAAGGAAACGGGTTAGGAGAGTTAGATAACTGGTGACGAGAAATATAGATATGTAGAAATATGCAAATATAGAAATATGTAACTTACCTGATACCCACTGCTAACCCAGGCAACCAGGTACAAAGACAGAACCTATCCTGAATCACCCAATGTTCTCTGTCTCTCTCTGCCTCTGTCTCTGTCTTTGTATCTCTCTCTGTCTGTGTGTGTGTGTGTGTGTGTGTGTGTGTGTGTAAAATCTATCAGCAACCAAGAGAGCAAGCTCTGCTTAGCTCCTCTCTATCAGCTTCCTGCCACTGTGTGCTGTACCACAGTGTTCTGTTGCTGTGAACCTAGGGACACTCTGGAGGCTCTTGGTCTTATAGTGCTGCTTCAGATTTGCTCCAGGGAATGTTTTTTGCTTCCTCCACATTCTTTGATAGAGCTGCTTGAAATACATATACATATATATTTAAATAAATAAATATACATAAATATATATAAAAAATACACATATCTATATCTAGATACATATCTCCTTTTGGCCCTTCTGAGACATCTCACTTCCCGGTGGACAGAATGGAGTAGAAACTTTTCCCATCAAAAGAGAGACTAGATAATCCAATTTGAGGCAGAAATCCAAGAAAGACAAGAAAATATCCAGCAACGCTGCCTCCTGCTTTGATTGGAAGGACTCCTGTACTGCCATTGCTGTAAGCAGGTGACAATCCTCTGTGCTTCTGACCGTGATCAAGGGAAAATTTGTGGCTTGTGGTGTCCCAGCTGCCGGGAACGTCAAGTTCTGGGCAGCTCTTGCTTTTCAGGGTTGCAAACAGATCAGAATGGCTCAGGATTCCCACGCTGGAGCTGTCAGCCGCCAAGCAGAACCTTCCACGGTGCTGCAGGGCTTCTTAGCCTCCCTTCATGGGTGTCTGCAGTAAATATATAAACCGCTGAACTATGTAGGGGGGTGGTGGTGGGAAGCAGCAATGAGCCCCACATCTCCAGAATCCCTTCTGCGTACCTCTCTTCATGCCGGCAATCTTTTAAAAAGTTTTATTTATTTTATTTTATGTATACGTGTTAGGATCTGCATCATTGTATGGGTATATCCTGATACTCACGGAGGCCAAAAGAGGGTGTCAGATGTCCTAGACCTGGACTTACAGACCATTATTAGCCTTTTGATGTGGGTGCCGGGAATCAAATGAGGGTCCTTTGGAAAAGCAGCAAGCATTCTTAACCATAGAGTTGCCTTGCCAGCCTTAGTAATAAAATATGGCATAGAAACACACAGATTCTTTGAACTATGTCAAGGCTTGTTTATTAACTTCTATTTCAAGGTCAGTTTTACAGACACCACTTCTTATATGCTCTAAAATAAATTTCATTATGTGTGTTGGGTTTTATTCTTAATCTAGAGCTCCACCTACACCTGCTAGAATAAGTTGCTGCTGGATGTGGTGGCACACACTTTAATTGAATCACTTGGGAGGCTGAGGCAGGAGGATTGAGGGTTGGATGAGAATGGTGGACATGGTGAGTCCCAGGCTAGCCTGGGAGACACAGAGATGCCATGTTCAAAAACAGAAACAAAGACACTAAGCTGCCATTATGCATTGTATTCCTGAGTCAAGATTGCTCAGCTTTGACTTCAGCGTGGACTCTACCCATGGGACTTATGCAGTCACATGTGAGGGACACATAGCACAAAGGTTTACATAAATGTGAGTCTTTGGTGATCGTGAAGGAGCACACAGGTTCGAGAACCTGCCCACTGCAACTCTCAGGAGGTCAAAGCTGAGAAACAGCAGAATCCAGAGACCTCTGTGGCTGAGGTGGGCAGCAGGATCAGAGGGACACACGTGGAGTATGGAATGACACAGTGGGGGCAGACTGAACCTTAATCCTCTTTGCTGAGAGGTGTTTTTATCCTGGGAACAATGGTAACTGCCAACAGATTTTAGGCAGGGGGACCACCCACATCGTGTTTGTTTTGAAGAGAGATGATCAGCTTCTTAGCCATTCCTACTGCAGTAGCCCAGCCTGGCTCAGGGGACTGCAGAGTGACTCTGGCTTTTTCCAAACAGCATCTCTCTGCCATGTGGGAGGGAGGGAAGTCTGGGTATGTCCACTCAGGGTGGGGGTGGTACTGTAGAGCCACAGATGACAGACAGCCACAGGAGGCTTTTCTAGAACAGGGTGGGACTGTAGGTTCCTCTGCTCTGCTGCAGGCAGTTCTTAGGAAGATCTTCCCAGTGCTTGCGGGAGGCAAAGACATAATTAATTAAGAACATCCCCCAAAGTCCTCATAAACCGTTGTTTGGAGCTGAGGCTGCCAGGAGCCAGTCCTCACAGGCATGAACCAAGATGCTCCAGCAGGCAAGCAGGCTGTGCAGGGCTCTGATTTATGTGACTTTCTGTCCAGATAGGATCTGCCCTTCCCTCAGCTCCCTCTCCCTCTGAGCCTCTGGATCTCTAATGAGGTTGATAGGGTTTCCAAGACTGGACAATGTCAATAGAACCAGGGGACAAAGAGAAAGGCAAGACTCAGTCAGGAAGATGGCATTTATAGCATCAGATGGAGCCAGTGGGGTCAAGGAGGGGCAAAGACCCTGGGTCTAGGCATAGAGTGATGAGACACTGGGTCCAGCCTCAGGGATAGGCAAAGTCCAGTGCTGGGCCCAGGAAGCGCTGCTGTCCAGCTTCAGGCTTCACTGTCCTTCCCCAGCTATGACCTAGGCAGAAGACATCACCTCTCCCTGGTCTGGGTCCTAATCTGTTTATAAGGAGTTCCCTGAGGAACTGTCATGTCAGGGGCTGTGGCATGGGTGAGGTGGCAGGGACCATAGATGATGCAGCTTCCTTTGGAAGACAAATATGGCAGAAAAGTTTTGATGAGAAAACTGTGATTTTATATTAAAACAAATGCTGACATTTTTTGCTCAGAGTGCAAATGTATGCTTTTTTTAAAAAAAAAAAGGATAGAAAGGGCAATGTCAAAGAAATTGTGCGTGATCTTTCTCCTATGATGTGGGAGTGTCCTATATCAATCTGTTGATTTCTTGGTTAAAATTTCTTAGGTGGGTGGAGAGACAGAAGAGGATTCTGGGAAAGAGAATGAGTAGGAGTTGCCTTGTTCCCCCCAGAAATTCTCCCCGGTAGCACACCATGGGGTGCTACACGATTATCGTGGGCTAGTCCAGGTGCAAGAGCTAGCCAATAAGAGGCTGGACTTGAGCAGTGTTTAAAAGTATACAGTTTCCGTGTAATTATTTCGGCTTAAGCTGGGCCCCGTCAGGCGCCCCCCTTAACTACACTTCTACTGTTTAGAATATTTGGGAAGAGAGTCAGGAGGCAGATTGGATGCACTCAAAGCTGGCCCCCAGCTCCTCTTTGGCTCCCCAAAAAAGACTGAATAGAAGGAAGAGTCTACCATATGAAGTCGT
Source organism: Microtus obscurus (assembly GCA_963919715.1). Classification (NCBI taxonomy): domain Eukaryota; kingdom Metazoa; phylum Chordata; class Mammalia; order Rodentia; family Cricetidae; genus Microtus; species Microtus obscurus. The sequence continues at coordinate 44,962 of CAWTZC010000504.1, read as the reverse complement.
GAGAGGATTTGGGCAGCCCTTGTAGGTGCCGGGAGAGGATTTAACGTGGGTGGTGGGAACTCAGCTGTCCTGCACATCCTTTCACCCCCTGGCTTTGAAAGCTCCTGTTCCTCTCCCAGGAAAGCCTCATCCTTCCTGTCTGCCTGACTCGCTCCTCTGTGGCCCAGGGTATGCATGTCACTTCCTGATCCCTTCTAGCTACAAACTAGGAGAGTGGGCACTGCCTCCTCTCCCATACCAGACAGGACCCCACACTTGTCTCAGATTCTGTACTCACGGATCTATACGGCATTATTTTCTTACCCCGTTAATCTGTAGAACCTTGCAAGTTTGGAGAACATGAGCACACATGTTGTGGCATGGTAAGCAAGCCACTGGAAGCCTCCCTTACTGGCATTTCTGGCTTCAGTTGTCTCCTGTGGTCTTGTCTCCAGGTCCCATTCCTCAGATGCTCTTTTATCTTTGCCTACGTGAAAAATTTTATTTATCCTTCCAAGACACATCTCACTCACAACTTCATAGACAAACCCTTTCTGGTCTCTGATGGCTTTCCCAGTTAGATTTCACGGGGCTCAGAAGCACTTCTGTCTCAATCCCTGTACCAGCTAGTTTTACGTCAACTTGATAGAAACTCGAGTTGTCTTCCTCAGGGTTTCTATTGCTGTGAAAAGACACCATGACCACAGCAACTCTTATAGAGGAAAAACATTTAATTGGGGATGGTTACACTTTTCAGAGGTACAGTCCATTATCATCAGGGTTGGCATTGTTGTGTGCAGGCAGGCAAGGTGCTGGAGAAGGAGCTTAGAGTTCTACATCTTGATCCATAGGCAACAAGAAGTGAACTGTGTCACTGGGCATGACTTGAGCATTGGAGACCTCAAAGCCTGCCCCATGTGGCACACTTTCTCCAACAAGGCCACACCTACTTCAGCAAGGTCACACCTCCTAATAGCGCCACTCCCTAAGAGCTTATGGGGTCCAGTTACTTTCAAGCTACCATCAAAGTCACCAGAGAGGAGGACGCATTAATTGAGAAAATGCCTCCATCAGAGGGCTGATAGACAGGCTTGTAGGGCATTTTCTTAATTAGTGATTGATGCGGAGGGCCCGCGCATTGTGGATGCTGTTCTTGGGCTGCTGTTCTTGGGTTCTAGAAGAAAAACAGACCAAGCAAACCACTAAAGAGCAAGTCAGTAGGCAGCACTCTCCATGGCGGCCTCTGCATCTGCTCCTGCCTTCAGCTTCCTGCCCTGTTTGAATTCCTGTCCTGACTTCCTTTCAGTGATATGGAAGCCAAATAAACCCTTTCCTATCCCAAGTTGCTTTGGTCATGGTGTTTCATCACAACAGTAGAAGCCCTAAATAAGAAACCCCCTCTCCATCTCTGAAGTCCTATGTTAGCATGGGCTCTGGGGAGACTGTAGCCCATGGGGGACCACAAGGGTGTGTCTTGGGCTTAACAGGGGATAGAACATCACACCATTCTCTCGTCAACGCCCCCTCCTTTACATTAGTGTCAGCAGAGAAGCTAACGTCTGGGTTCCCAAGGTTGTAACACGAAGAGCTCCGTGCAGGCACGTGTCATGCGTTAATTGATTTCTTCACTCACTCGCCCTCGTCCTTTGACTCACATCACGGAACACCTGATACTCATTAATCCATCAGTGTGATTCGCACTGTTCTAACCGCTGAGAACTGACACAGAACCAGACGGTCTCTACCTTCAAAGTCCGGATGGTCCAAATGAGAGAAACGCAGGGTAAAGAAAATATTTGCCACGCCGAATCTGTTAGGCATTATGTAAAGGAAAAACAAAACAGAACAGCCAGCCGGAGGTCAGGTCCTGGCAGGGCATTTAGGTCAAAGTCAGTGGTTACTATGAAAGAGTAGAGAAATGAATTTGTCTCGTGTGTATTGTAACAGGCTTACTTTGTCTGCTGCATTGTGAGAGCACCCAAGAGTCAATTTTGCACCCAACTTTGTCATTGGAGGTTGACTGCGGTGAGAGTCTTTGTCTGGAGGAGGGACCGGCAGTCTCTGCTAGTGAATAGGAGAGGATCCAGAAGAAGGAGGTACAGACAATTACAAAAGATGTTGGCCTGACTGACAGTGGGGTACAGCTCTCAGGAAACTTCTGGAGGAGCAGGTCAGTTGGGAACACTGACGGTTCAGTTTGGCCAGTGCAGTTTGAGATACTCACTAGACATGAAGGAGACAGACAGATGGGGACACTTAGGGAGTTCAGAGGAAGGACCACGTTGGGATGAGGGTTTAGTGTGTCACTTGCACACAGGTGTTGTGGGACATTTGTACACTGTGTGAAAATGTGTTGCTGTGATTGTTGTTATAAAAAGCTGAATGGGCAATAGCTAGGCAGGAGGTATGGCAGGACTTCCAGGTAGAGAGAGAACTCTGGGAAGAAAAAAGGTAGAGTCACCAGCTAGATGCAGCAGAAGCGGGATAGGCAGTATGGAGATGAGGTAACGAACCATGTGCCAGAACACACGTGAAGAAACACAGGCTAATTTAAGTTTTAAGAACTAGTTAGGGACAAGCCTAAGCTAAGGCCAAACATTCATAATTGATATTAAGTCTCCATGGTTATTTGTGAGTTAGAGGTCCTGACAAGAAACCATTGCTATGCACAGTCAAGGCCTTGAGTGAATGGCTTACAGACAGAGGAGACGTCAGGTTCTGGATGGGTCTCAGGGTTCTCTAGGTAGGATGCTGGGGAAGAACCTGGGAAGGGGCAGCTGTCTGTCACAGAGAAAGGAGGGATGTAATTAGAACCAGGACCTGGGAGGGGAGAAGGGCCGAGATGAATGAACAGACCTTGACAAGAATCTAGGAATAATAAGCAAAGGAAAGGAAAAACCGTGGTGATTTTGGAGTTTATAAGTGGTCCATGAATCAGACATTTGTTCAAGCATGGTAAGTACAGCTAGCAGGGAGGAGAAATTTTAGAAAATTTGGTTTTGCCTCCACAAAAGACGGGGAAAAATTATTTTCACTGTTGGCAAGTAAACAAAAACAGAAGAGAAAGCACATCCTCTGACTCAGTTAATGTCCTCATGGCAATAAAATTCACTTTGAAAACACTATGCCGGCAATACCAGAGTGTCCAGGAAACCATCAGAGTGCATAGACTGGCCAGGAAAGATCTAATAGAAGTCCCAGGGGCGGTAAGTGGCAGCCTTTTTTTGAAAAGAAATATTTCGGGGAATCAACACTGCTCGAATTTGTTTCGGAAAGTGTTTGAGGCTATGCCATGGCCTACTTCTGCAGAGTCCTTCTCCTCTTCCCGCAGCTTCCTCCTCTGATGGGCAGGACTTCCTGCTGGATGTTGGCTGGCTCTGGCTAGAGGTCAAAGCCTTGAACCTGGACCAATTCCTGTCAACTCTTCATTAATCTATCTAAAAATTGCGCAGAGTATCCATGCCGGATTGGAGGTCATCTAGACCAACACTGCCTTACACACAGTGAGCACCAAAGATGAGCTGCATAGCCAACCTGCAATTTCAAGCAATGATGCAAGAAGAAGAGGAAGAAAGGAAATGATACATGAAGCAGTAGAGAAGACTTGGAAATATCTTGTTATCACAAGGCACCCACACAACCTGAGAGGGGGTGTGTGGTTGTTTAAGACTGGAATAGAGTTGTTTGGAAGGGGATTAATTAGAAGTGCACATTGCAAATTTTAGGGCAGTTACTACAGAATAAGAGAATGAGGTCTAACTATTTGCTAAGATAGAGAGAAGGGGATTGGAGAGGCATCTGAGTAGCTTAGGACAGTGCTGCTCTTGCAGACGACCCAAGTCAGCACCCAGAACCCACAATGGTTTACTCATTATCACCTCCAGCTCCAGGGGATTCAACTGTTTCTTTTGGCCTCCATAAGTAGAGAATACATGTGCATGTGTACGTGAGTGTGTGTTTGTGTGTGTGTGTGTGTTTGTATGTGTGTGTGTACACATACACAAGAATAGAAATATATAAAACAAATGTTTTAAAAGTAGAAAATGGAATAATATAAAATGCTCAATTAATATAACAAAAGAAAAGAACAAAAGTGGAAAAAATCAAAGGCAAAAATTACTAATTAGCAATAAATCTGGAGGATTAATTTCAACACAGTCAATCAACTGTTCATGATTGGAATTACATCTTGTCACAGCAGGGTACACACTCTTCTCACGTTCACATGGAACATTTACCAAGATGGACCACATTCTGGGCCACAAAATACAGAATCCCAATGTAAAATAACAGTCACACAGGTTCTACTCTTAGTCTACAATGGGATTAAATTAGAACTCAATATCAAAAAAGACAACTGGAAAATTTCAAAGTACATAAAAATTAAGCATACTTTTTATCAATTACCTTTTTACTGCTTTTATTGTGCTATACATTTTTCTCTGCTTCCTTCCCTTCCTCCCTTTTCAACTTCTACCCTCTCCCATGACCCCCCACACTCCCAATTTACCCAAGAGATCTTGCATTTTTCTCCTTCCTGTTTAGATCCATGTGGGTATCGCTTAGGGTCCTCTTTATTGTCTAGGTTGTCTGGGATTGTTGATTGTAGGCTGTTTTTTCTTTGCTTTATGTCTAAAAGCCACTTATGAGTGATTACATATTATATTTGTCTTTCTGGCTCTGAGTTACCTCACTCAATATGTTTTTTCCTAGATTTATCCATTTGCCTGCAAATTTAAAGGTGTCATTATTTTTTAATACTGAGTAGTATTCCATTGAGTAAATGTAGCACATCCTTTATCCATTCTTCAGTTGGAGGGCATCTAGGTTGTTTCCAGGTTCTGGCTGTTACAAATAATGCTGCTATGAACATAGTTGAGCACATATCCTTGTGGTATGATTAAGCATTCTTAGGGTATACCCCAAAGTGGTATTGCTGGGTCTTGAGGTAGACTGTATCCTAATTTTCTGAGAAATTGCCACACTGATATCCAAAGGGGCTGAACCAGTTTACACTTCCACCAGCAATGTAGGAGTGTTTCCCTTTACCCCACATCCTCTCCAGCATAAGCTGTCATCAGTGTTTTGATCTTGGCCATTCTTACAGGTATAAGATGGAATCTCAGAGTTGTTTTGATTTGCATTTCTCTGATGACTAAGGCTGTTGAGCATTTTCTTAAGTGTCTTTCAGCCATTTGAGATTCATTTGTTGAGAGTTCTCTGTTTAGGTCTGTACCCCATTTTTATTGGCTTATTTGTTCTTTGGATGACAAGTTTCTTGCATTCTTTGTATATTTTGGAGATCAACCCTCTGTCTGATGTGGGGTTGGTGAAGATCTTTTCCCATTCTGTAGGCTGTCATTTTATCTTATTGATCATGTTCTTGGCTTTACAAAAGCGTCTCAGTTTCAGGAAGTCCCCTTTATTAATTGTTCCTCTCAGTGTCTGTGCTACTGAGATTATATTTAGGAAGTGGTCTCCTGTGCCAATGTGTTCAAGTATACTTCCCACACTTCCAACTTTCTCTTCTATGAGATTCACTTTGGTTGATTTTATGTTGATGTCTTTGATCCATTTAGACATGACTTTTGTGCATGGTGATAGATATGGGTCTATTTTCATCCTTCTACATGTTAATATCCAGTTATGCCAGTACCATTTGTTGAATATGCTTTTTTTCCATTTTATATTTTTAGCTTCTTTGTCAAAAATCAGGTGTTTGTAGGTGTGTGGATTGATACCTGAGTCTTTGATTCTGTTCCATTGGTCCTCTTGTCTATTTTTATGCCAGTACCAGGCTGTTTTCATTACTGTAGCTGTATAGTAGAGTTTGAAGTCAGGGATTGTGATGCCTCTAGAAATTTCTTTATTGTACAGAATTGCTTTGACTATCTGGGGTTTTTTGTTTTTCTATATAAAGTTGAGTATTGTTCTTTTGAGGTTTGTGAAGAATTTTGCTGGGCATTGCATTGAATCTGGAGATTGCTTTTGGTAAGACTGTCATTTTTACTATGTTAATTCTACCTACCCAAGAGCACAGGAGATCTTTCCATCTTCTGATGCCTTCTTCAATTTCTTTCTTCAAAGATTTAAAGTTCATACTTTATGACCTGTCAGAAGCTTTTCAGCATCTAATGAAATGATCATGTGTTTTTTATTTATATGGTAGATTACATTGACAGATTTTTGTATGTTGAACCATCTCTGCATCTCTGGGATGAAGCCTACTTGGTCATGGTAGATGATTTTTCTGATATGTTGTTCTTAGATTTGGTTTGTCAGTATTTTATTGAATATTTTTGCATCAATATTCATGAGTGAGATTGATCTGTAATTCTCTTTCTTAGTAATGTCTTTGTGTGGTTTGGGTATCAGGGTAACTGTAGTCTCATAAAAAGAGTTTGGCAATGTTCCTTCTGTTTCTATTGTGTGGAACAATTTGAGGAGTATTGGTAGAATTCTGCACTGAAACCATCTTGTCCTTGGCGGTTTTTTTTTTTTTTTTGGTTGGGAGACTTTTGATGACTGTTTCTATTTTCTTAGTGGCTATAGGTCTATTTAATTTGTTTCTCTGGTCTTGATTCAATTTTGGTAGTGATATTTATCCAGAAAACTGTCCATTTTCTTTAAGTTTTCAAGTTTTGTGGAGTACTGGTTTTTGAAGTATGACCTGGAGATTCTCTGACTTTCCTCTGCGTCTGTTGTTCCGTTCCCCTTTTCATTTTTGATTTTGTTAATTTGGATATTCTATCTTTACCTCTTGGTTAGTTTGGATATAAGTTTATCTATTTTGTTGTTTTTCTCAAAGAACCAACTCTTTTCTCATTGATGTTTTTTGTATTGCTTTCTTTGTTTCTATTTTGTTGATTTCAGCTCTCAACCTGATTACTTCCTGCTGTCTAGTAGTCCTGGGTGACTTTGCTACATTTTGTTCTAGAGCTTTCAGGTGTTCCATTCACTTGCTAGTATGGGATTTTTTCCAGCTTCTTTATATAGGTATTTAGTGCTATGAACTTTCCTTTTAGCACGGCTTTCATTGTGTCCTATAAATTTCAGTATGTTTTATGGTCGTTTTCATTGAATTTGAGGAAGACTTTAATTTCTTTATTTCTTCCTTGACTGTTAGCAGTTCAAGTGAGCATTGTTTAATTTCCATGTGTTTGTGGGCTTTCTGAAATTAGTGTTGCTGCTGAATTCTAAGTTTAAGCCAAGGTGATCCAATAATATGCATAGGGTTATTCCAACTTTTTTTTTGTATCTGTTCAGGTTTTAAGCATACTTCTTTAGCAACTCACAGGGTATGGAAGAACTTTCAAGATGTTTTGTTTTTTTTTTTTTTTTTTTTTTTTTTGGTTTTTTTATTTTTTAACTAAGAGGAAATGAAGCACAAACTGTCAAAGGTTTCAGGATACAGCCAAACAGTGCTTAGCAAGATGTTTTAGGCGTGAATGCAATCATCTGAGTTTCCACTTATGGTAGTTTGGATGTAATTGGGTCTCATAAGCTCATAGAAAGTTACATTATTAGCAAGTGTGGCTTTGCTGGAGGAGGTGTGGCCTTGCTGGAGGAGGTGTGGCCTTGCTGGAGGAGATGTGGCCTTGTTGGAGGAGGTGTGGTCTTGTTGGCAGAGGTGTGGCCTTGTAGAGGGGTGCCTTGTAGGAGACAGTGTGGCCTTGTTGGCAGAGGTGTTGCCTTGTAGGAGACAGAGTGGCCTTGTTGGAGGAAGTGTGTCATTGTGGGGGGTGGGCTTTGAGGTCTTCTATGCTCGAGCCACTCCCACTGTCACAGACAATTCACTTCTTATTGCCTTCGGGTGAAGATGTAGGTCTCTCAGCTGCTTCTCCAACAACATGTCTGCTTGCATGCAGCCATGCCCACCATGAAGATAATGGGCTAAACCTCTGAAGCTGTAAGCAACCCAAATAAATGTTTTCCTTTATAAGAGTTGCCATGGTCATGGTAGTTCTTCACAGGAATAGAAATCCTAACTAAGACATCATTTTAGACACTAGAAAAGTAGAACAAAGTTCTACTAGAAAAGTAGAACACAGAGGAAGAAGAATACAAACTATTGGAATTAGAGTCTACATCAGTGAAAAATAAAGAAAAAGTCATTAAAGAGAGATCAATGAAACAAAGAAGCCCTAGCTCTTTGAATGCATGAATAATATTAATAAGTCCAAAAAGAGTTGATATAAATTGCCAATACTGATAATGAAAGATGGGACATCATTACAGATCTCACAGGCAACAAAAGATTAATTTTAAAATCACCATAGACAGCGCCATGTATACAAATACCATACAGTCGAGGTAATAAAGACCAATATTTTGAAGGACACACAGTGTAGAAACTCACACAGAAGAAACAAACAATCTGAATGGGCTGTGTCTCATGTAGAAATCAAATCAGTAACGAAAAGTCTTTTAACAGAGAAAGTACAAGACCCCAGTGGGTTTGTCGGTGAATCCTGCCAGCCCTATATAGAAGACATCACTCCATTTTCTACAGTCTTTGAGCTCAGTAGCAGAGGCAATACTTCTAAATAGTTCCACAAAGCCAGCCTTACACTAATGGTGGAAAGGCTTGTATGAAAAGAAAACCAAAGACTAAATGTCTCTCATGACCATAGTTTCAAAATCACTGTACAAAATCTTGTCAAATCAAATCCAATGGTACGTAAACATCAATTACAAACCAGAACCAAATGAGATTGGTCCTAGGAATGTAAGACTTCTTTAACATTCAGAGGTCAATAACTATACTCTATCCAACCAGAAGGCTGAAAAACCCCGCATGATCCTACCAAGAGATGTAGAAGGAAACCATGATAAGGTAAAATATTCACCCATGGTTAAAAAAAAAAAAACTTAGAAAACTAAGAATGGAGGGGAACATTCCCCCATAACAAAGACTGGCAAAAAAGGCCAATCTTATACTTAGTGGTAGACACTTGAGTCTTTTTTCACTAAGACTAGGTACATAGTTCATAGTACTTTTAAAAATGTTAATACAAACTCTAATGCCATAAGACCAAAATAAAAAGAGAGTAAATTAAAAATAAATAGATTGGAAAGGAAGAAAAATCTATGTAGAAAACATAACATATAGAAAAGTGCTTCTGGAACTAAAGTGTTATCTGAACAAGGTTGATATGCAAAATTCAGCATTTTATTAAACCCCGCCAATTAAAAATTTAAAAGTTAAATGAAATTTAAAATTAAATATTTAATATTATTTACATGAGCACCCTAAATACATTGGTTATCTGTAAAACTAAATATATTCAGGATTAACTGAATCAATCAAAAACCAAATAAATGCAGAGACTGTCTGTATTCTTGGACATAAATAGTCTCTATTGTCAAGATGCTTCTTCTTTTCACATTTCTCTCAATATAATCTCAATCAAAACCCCAGCAAGTTATCTTGTGGTTACCAAGAAACTGATTTTAAAGTTTCAGTGGAAAATCAAAAGACTGCGAATAGCCGACATGATATTGAATGACAGGAACAACACTGGAAAACAAACACTCCCTGCTGTCAAAACTATAAAGCTACAATACCAAGGCTATCATTGTACTGGGTAAAGAAAGACAAGCGAATCTTACAGAGTCTGGATTCCTGAGAGAAAGATGGGAGTCTTTGGCTTCCCACTTTCCTCTAGATAATAATATAATAATGCTAGGAAGAGTTGTGTGAATGATTGAGGAGTGACCAAAGTACTTGTTGACTCAGTGAATGAATGGATGAGTGGATGTTGGTGGAATCTTTCTAATCAATGATGTAACCAACAGAGGCAAATTTTGCAGACACTTCCTTCATATTTGTTTGCTTTCCTCCCTTTCATATTTTGTTCCTTTTCCTTGAGTCTTAATGATTTAGTATCCTGTGGGTCAGAAGAAAAAGTGTCAGGATCATCAGAAAAGTGTCATTAATAGCAAGGACCGAGTAAGCACATCAACAAGCTGCAAGTTGCTCTCCTGTGATGTCTGGAAGGGATAAGGGCCAATCTCTGTCTGGAGATTTCTGAATCTTACTTTTAAATCCTGACATGGCTCTGGCATCTGGAGATGTAAATAGTTTATCTTTATGATGTAATATTTGCAGGGTTTATTCTCTGGGTGCAATGGGAAAGAAGACACAGAAGGGCTGAACTACTTTGTGGTTCTTTTACTGAATTCTTAAGCTAGATTACTTTAACTTCTGATTGTTATTGTTGCTGGGGATTGAACTCGGGGCCTTAAGTGTTCTAAGAATAAACTCTCCAACTGAACTGTAGCCCTTGTTTTGCAGTATCCCATTATATACATGACTTATTTTCTTACTTCTGCTACGTCATCTCCATCATCATCATTTTCAGTGCCACGGTTAACATCACTGCCATCATCATCACCACCACCATCTCCATCACCATTATCATCACCACCTCCATTGTCAATACCGTCATCTCCACCACATCTGTCACCATCACTTGCACTAGCTCAGGCAACATCTCCGTAATGATTCTTTGTTAAGTGTTTTTTTGTTTTGTTTTGTTTTTTTTCCTGGCACATTCCATCCCACGTGGAGGTTCCCCTGAGTACACTGTCTACCTTTTTCATAGTATAATAGGTGATCTAGGGTCGGGAGATAGTATCTGTGAGAGTTGAGCATCATATACTGTTCCCACCTAAGACCTTATATTATTTTTTGTTAATAAAAGCAAATGATGTTGAAGAGTTGTTTTATACTGACTCTTCAAATATCTATAGCCTTAGTTAATATTCTTTATGGTTAACAGTGGGTACTGTACTATAAAGATTCTGCCATATATAAGAAACTAGCACAGAATTGTGTGAAATCCTTTCCTTTGAACCTCTAGATGACATCCTGCACCTCCCTGTTTCTCACAGTGGTCTACAGGCCCAAGCTCAGAGGGAATTCTTTGTTTCTGCCCTGTGCGGTCGAGGGCATGAGAAAACCAGACTGAGAAGGTTTTCCAGAGCTGGAAAGGGACTGGGGACTTCTGGGCTCTTCCTGAGCCTTCAGTTGGGCACAAATCACTCTGCTTTCTAATTGTGGCCATCGCAGCCTTTGCAAGGGATGCTGACCATCCACGGAGGAAGTCTGGCTGGACTTGGTCCTCTAGAGACTGGAAAGCAGTTGCTATGGGAACAACAATCGCAAAGTATCCTAGAGATGTCCGCACTGATGAGGTCTGTGCCATGAGTCCTGGTTTGTACAGTGTGACCTGGGGAGACAGTCAGAATAGGACCTGGCACATGAGAATCAATAAGCCTTGTTGAGAAAGAAGAAATCTGCCAAGCTTACCCTTTCTCTTCGCCATGCACCAACTTACTGTACAAATGTTTGTGTGTGTTTATATGAGGTTGCATTTTCTTTTCTCCTTTTGATTTTCCTTCTGCCTCTCTCTGTTTCTGTTCTTCTGTGAAGTGACTGGTTCTCATATTTGAAGGGACGTGAGCTGTAGACCGTTAACTCCCAGATGCAAGTAGATAGAGACAAAGTCCCCACTTAAGCTCTCCTAGCTGTCCCGCAAGTGAATTTGGAGTGAGTTCTGCAAGCATCGCAAGATCAGCGTGTCCTGGACACATTTGGGAGGTGACTGGACCTGCTTTGCACAGGCTTGTGGGTAACATAAGCCTGTTTCCTGGCTCTTCCTCTTTTAGAAAGAAGGTAGAAGGAGACGGGCTGTAGAAGACGAAGGCCCTGGCTCTTCTCTCTGCTGAGCTTACTAGATTCTAGTTGTTGGCAGCTGCAACCAGGGGGTGCACTTTACTGCCTTGGCAGAGGGGTCTGGCTCTAGGCATTTGGTGTAAAAAGATCTCCTGCCAGTTGGGTTGTTTTCACTGACAAGAGTGTGTCCCCAGGCTGCTGTGTCCCAGCTGGCAGATGAGGGATTTGTTCCTATGTCCTCAGCTGGGGAGATATCCCCTCTTTGGAATGGTACATTTGGGGATAAGGATGCTCTATGAACTAAGAGGGAAACAGTAATGAGGACAAACCTGGGGCCACATCCCCACCGTTCTGACGTCCCTCTGCCCTCCGAATGCTTTGAGAGGTTGGCCTCACTGCTCTGGTCACCTGGGTTGGTGCATTAGTCACTGTTCTCTTGGTGTGATAAAGACACTGTGCCTGGGAACAATTCACAAAAGAAACAGCTGATTCCAGCTTACGGTTTGGAGTCCATAATGGAGGAGGAGCAGGGGAGCAAGGGGCAGGCATGCAGCCAATGCAGAAAACTGAGAGCTCAAGCTCTCAACTCTCTGCAAGACGCGGAGAGCAAGCTGGAAGTAGGCAAGGTTTTCTACTCTCAGATTCCTTCGCTAGTAACACACTTCCTCCAGCAAGGCCACACCTCCAAAGCCTATCCCCTAAAAGTACCACCAATTAGATATCAAGAGTGCTAATACTGAAATGGATAGGGTTTAACCGACAACCTCCAAGGATTTCTTAGCACCAGGACTGCTTAGGACTTGGTGGCACACACTCGATTTGCCAGAACCCTATCTCATGTGGGAGTCTGGGGCCCCTTTAAAAAGGCTCTGTCTTGGGTAACACCTGGGCAGTCACATAAGGGTTAATGCAGAAGACCCCGCAAAGAAGTTCCTGTGTGGGGAATGTAAGGATGATCTCAACAGAAGTAAAGTCTGTCCTTCTTTCCCATAGTCCCTCATTCTCTTCTGATTGACAGGACCAGATGAGTATTGGGCAGTGAGTATTGCTGGGATAGAAGGAGGATATTGGGTGAAGTGTTAGAGCTGAGACTACAGGTTAGGATGGAAGGAGGATATTGGGTAAAGACTACAGGTTAGGATGGAAGGAGGATATTGGGTAAAGACTACAGGTTAGGGTAAAAGCCCCAGCTGCTTCAGCCTCACTGGGCTAGGCTTGGCCGCAGGTCCCAATGTGCCAATTGGAGAAATGAGTACCCATATTAAACAGAAAAGGGAGATAGGAACAGAGGAGGGGCTCCAATGGCCCCAGGTTCTGATACAAGCTTTAGGCATAAACAGAGGAAGAGCAGGGGCAGAGGGAGAGTGATGGGAATAATAAAACTGTACTGGTCAAGTTGTCTGCTTGTCCCAGCATTGTCTGGTTGATCATTGTCTCACTCTGGGTTTTATATGGTGGTCCCTAGAGTCTACCCAGCTGTTATCCCTTGGACAGATCATCTGGTTCATTACAGATTTCCAGGGTGCAGGCTCACCCTTACCTGGGAGTGGTCGGTCCTAAAGTTTGTGTCTCAGGAGTGCAAAGTGACTTCAGGTTTAGGACAATCACCCTCATCTGTTTTTTGTAGGCTAAACACGCTGCCTTAGTGCTGATCATGCCTAAGTGCAGAGGAAACGCGCGCCCAGGAGTGAAAGGGACACCTGCCCAATGGCGGCAGAGAACTTTGGTCTTACTTTGAGTTCCCTTGTAGGCCAAGCGCCATTTAGTGAAGGCGGCCTCCCAAGGATCTGTTAGAGAGAGCTGCTCCTGGACACGGCTCGCTCCCTGTTCTACACCCGGCTTGTCTTCCACGAGCACCTTCTTCAGCTTGGTGGAGACCCACATGCAGAAGCAGGGAGCTGGGCCAGGATTCGGCAGTTTGAAGCAACCAAGCCATTTTCTGTAAAGATGAGGGGGTGCTTCCTGTAGGTGCACTTCTGGGGCCCCCTGGCCTTCTCTAGGGACCATTAATTCCCTTCCTTCCAAGAGAACAATACACCACCTTTCAGAAATGATTTCAACAGGGACGCGGAGACCAGTGTCCGGTTGTCTCTCCGGATGGTTTGGTCTTTTTCTGCCATGACTCATACACCGACATTCTTCTGAGACTTACCAGAAGGCCCGTCACCATCCTGGTGACATGACTGTCAGAGACAATGGTGTGGAGTCAGCTTTGGCCGGGAGACACCCAGCCCAGGAGACCGGCAGCAGAGTTCCTGAATCTGCACATTTTCATAGTTCACTTTTGGGGTGTTTCGATTTGGCTGTGGAATGTCTCCCCACAGGCCTCTGAAGTCTCAATGATAAAAAAAAAATCATGGGTATCTTGGGACACTTGTCATGGGTGTGTACCAGGGAGGTGGGTACAGTTCTAGTGGGTACAGGTCTTCTTGGTACTTGGATTGCATCCCAGAGTCAAATTCCCTTATGAATATATTATAGCAAGTCAGGCCATGCTGAGAATCCTGAGGGCAGATTTACAAATCTGTGGAAAGTGGTGGCCATGTTAGCCGGAGGACTGTGTGGAGGTCAAGTCCCAGGAGGAAGTGTCAGAAGGCTTTTAGGTTATTGTCTTAGACACTTGTTCCACAAAAGCGCCTCTGCCTTCCTCTCCCACAGTTCTGTGTTTCACATGGAAACCCGAGCTCGGGAAGTTTTAACAGATGAAATACCTTTGGGCAGAATTTACTTCACTGATACAATTTGGCTGTGTTCCGCTCACGGTGAGCAGCTGGACATTGATCTGATTAGTTGGGAGTTAGGAAAGTTTAGAGGCCCCCTCTTCTATCTCCTGAGCTGGAAGAATCATCTGTGATTTCCACAAACTAAATTAACCTTGCTCTGATGAGAGAGTTCTGCCTTTGGACAAGTTCGGTCTTCTCCCGGGGAGTCGTTTAACCCACCCATTCACTGGCCATGCGCAATGAGCATTTCAGGCGTGAGGGGAATAAGAAGACAGGACCACACGAAGCCGTTATCTAAGCCCACTGTGGATCAGCTGAAAATATATCATGTGGTCAAGGTTGCAAAACAGAAAACAAAAATATCTGGACAACTTAATGGGAAGTCATTCAGAGGGGGCTATTTGGCTGTATGTGGGGAAAAATAGCTGTTAGGTGGAATTTTCTCCTCTCCTGGCGGTGGCACCAGTGTCTGAGGTGAGGTCGAGCACATTGAGAATGTGTCCTGGTTTCTCGAGGTGGTGGTGGTGATGGTGGTGGTGGTGATGACCATGGAGGTGGTGGTGGTGATGGTGGTTGTGGTGATGGTGGTGGTGACCATGGAGGAGTAGGTGGAGGTGGTGGTGACTGTGGAGGAGGTTGTGGTGGTGGTGGTGGTGGTGATGATGGTGGTGTTGGTGACCATGGAGGAGGTAGTGGTGGTGATTACTGTGGAGGATGTTGTGGTGGTGATGGTGGTGTGGTGCTAAGGATTTTTTGGTTTTGCTCCTGGCACAACACATCCACAGATTCTGTTTCACCCACCCTTTCTCCTGGAAAGCCTCTTTCTGACTTGACATGTGTTTCTCCCTGAGAAGGAGGTAAATGGGGGACAGAGGAACTTTCCATAGTAGCTGAGATGGGGGTTGTTAGATCTGGGGTGGACTGTGTCATCAGCTGGGCCATCTGCAGCTGCAACAGCTGGATGAGGGGTACACACCACAGTGGGTGGGTGGAGCTAGATTAGGGGTACACACCATGGTGGGTAGGTGAAGCTGGATGAGGGGTACACACCACATGAAGGGTGGGTGGAGCTGGATGAGGGGGTGGGTGGAGCTGAATAGATTCTGAGCATCTTGGAGGCCCTGATCTGGACTGGACGAGAAGAGATGGGGAACACAGAGGCTGGGTGGGATCTCTGGTAACTGGTCTTAGCACATTCTGATCTTTTTCACCTGGGCCACTTCCCTCTGGTTCCTTTGAGCCAACTGCCTCTTCCAGGAAACCTTTGACCCCAAGGGCACCTGCTAAGCGCCCTGGTGTTTGTGTCTCCCCCATTGCGGTCCTCCCAATAGGGCCCTTTGGAGCCTGCGAGCCTCCGTGGGAAGGGGCCCATTCACCGCACTTTCTCTCACTGTTCCACTGCATCGCTATACTTAGGCTTGGTGCTCATGAATATATGGAAGAATGTCAAAGAAATGTCAGCCCCTGATGGATGCTGCGGGAAGAGGCAAGGTATAAGCTCTTTCCCCAAGCAAAGAAATTCCTACCACAAGGCTCCAGTCCTGTAAAATTTCACATATTAGAGAGCTAGGTCAGCCAGCTCCTGTGAGATATTCCTAGTTATTCTCTGACCCGGTGGGGGTCAGGGTGGGGGGAGCCGCAACTGCACCAGCAACCTGTACCAGGCCTTTTCCACTGCTCCTGGTTGGATTACTTTTCAATTTGCCACCTGGAGCCTCCTGGTTGTTAACAGAAATCCTTAGACATTCGTCAAACTCCCCGCGTCCTCAGGCCCTGTTCCAGCACACGACTTCCCATAACCGGGTCCCGCGGACTTTTCCATAGTGTATTAAATTAAAAAGCATGCGCAGTGTGGCCCGCACTGCCCTCTCCTGCAACCTCAACCCCATGATTGGGAAACTGTGACTCAGCCTCTGGGGAAAATACAGGCTGGTGTCATCAGCAGCAAGGAAGGCACCTCCAGGGCTGGCCCTGGGGATATTAATAAATCAGTCAGATCCCATCATCGGCACCACCCGCTCTCCTTTCTTTAGGAAATGAGAATGTTCCAGGGCTTTAAAGTGGAGATAAAACGACCCATGATTCATGTCCCTGTCTTTCTGAAGAGTTTCCTTGAATAAGCTGCAATAACCTCTGCAGTTACTTGAAGGTTAGAACTATTCTTTACCCCAAAGGAGGAAACAGACTCACTCTTCTGCTCCATGCTTCCTCTGCACCCGAAAAGAGGTGAAGTTTTGCTTCATGTCCCCTCCTTAGCAAAAGAATCTCTTCCTTACTCTCAGGGTTCTTTCATCTGACAATAATTTCTAGTTTCTCTGGCAGGTTGACATCTGAATTATCAATTGCTGTAAGTTATAATTGTGCCAAGGCCCATAATAGCTCTTGCTAAATTGATAAACACTAGTGATACCTAGTGATGTTCTTCTGGTCAAGGGATTGACAGACTCAGCTAGATTCACTCTTAAAACAAGAGACAATAGTGTAATAATGATCTAATCTTTGGAGGAAGCCAGAATGTCACGCCTCCACTGAACGCCAGAGGTGGAGTTCATTCTTTCAGTAGGAGGAAGTAACTTTCTCTTAATGAGTTTGTGGTATGGGGCTTTCCCTTTGGTCTAAACAAGAGGCCAACCTGGACTATGTCCTACATCTATGACAACTAGTGGTAGGCAGGTCTTCCCTAGGGAGGGTCAGGAGACCCTTGACTGGGATTCCAGTTGTTATTCCCTCCTCTGCATGCAAGTGACCTTGGGAGATGTTAGACTACATAAAAAGTGGAAGGTGGATCGAAAGTAGGATTCCATGATGTGGTTTCCATAAGGTCACCATCTGTGATGGGGTGGAACATTGCAGTGATGCAGCTGTTTTGGGGTTCACTCATATTCTTGTGTGTGACTCCTTATCTATGTTCTGTGAAAAATCCTAATACATTCAATAGTCTTACCAAATGGCTTTCAGTGTAATTATATTTTCGATTGTCTTTGGTGCCCATATAGAATGGTTGGATGTTTGTTTTTTCTTTTCAGGAAAAGTTAATGTAACAGGGCCTCAACAAAGCCCTGATAGCCCCACCTTCTTTCATGGTCCAAGCTGATGCTTCCCTAGTATTGGTAAGGGAAACAGGAGGTAGGGTCAACTATGAGGGAAGAGCCCATTGTCAATGGCCTCTGGGGTAACTAACCCTTATGCAGCTATGTAACAGTCTATCCTCATGAACTGAGACTCTAATATCATTTAGAGTATGGAACAAAGATGATGATATAAACCTATTTCTACCATGAGCATCCAGAGATCCAATTCCAAAGCTGTTTACTAGAAGGGATTAATATCTGGGTTGAAATTTAGTTCCACTCTCATGCAAAACTTCCAAGCCAGGATGCTCATTCAGAGAAAAGAGACAAGAAACCAGAATTCCATCCTGGTGAACTTTCCTGGCCTCTGGTCAACAAAATCAGAACCTTCTGGCCAAGGACAAGAATGAAATTGCTAGCTTTTGGGTCCTTTACCTTAAAGTGTTTGGCCAGTTTCTATCTCCTGTTTACATCAACTCATATGCTCAACTGCTTATGTCGAGTATTTCCTAAACAACACGGTGCAGTCTTGGTTTATCTTTGGTCCCTTGCAGTAATAAAACATCTGACCAAAAGCAACTTGGGGAATGAAAGGGCTTATTTTATTTGTAAAATAAATGCAGAAATATTCAGCAGAAACCAGTGTGTATGTGTGTGTGAGTGTGTGTGTGTGAGTGTGTGTGTCTTGTGACCTTCACATGCCTGCAGAGAGACAATTTGTGGGAGGCAAGAAAATAGTTGAGTTCAACAAGACTTAGTAGCCAGTATTGGCTCAAACTTCCAGAGTCTGACCCCAAGTGGATTAATTTAGACATATTTAAGAACAATATAATTTGGTAAAACCTTTTCTGGTGATAATTAACTCTATCCCATGTGCATTACAAAACATAACCTACATCTTTCTGAGGAAAAAGTAAGCTGAGGAAACCTCAAGTGTGATGACTTTGAAACTCTATGTGGCACCTACTATAAGTTCCGTATGTTGATTGAGAAAAACAAGCATATGGTAAGGGTCTAGGGGAGGGGTCTGGTGTGGTTTCCAGCCACGCAACACAAAGGTCACCAGGCAGAAAGTATGCCCACTCTCAGACTTCGGGCAGATAGCAGGTCTTGCATTCCCACCCTTGAAGGGACAACTCTGTGTGCTTATCTGTGAGCACAAAGATCTCCAACCCCTCCCCCTTGGACCCTTCAAACCATAAAGGAACGCTGTTTCCTGGCTTGCTCTCTGGTTTACTTTTCTTAAACTCTTGAGGCCTGCCTTGCCTAGAGATGGTACCAGCCACAGCGGGTTAGGCTCCCTCACACCGACCAGTCAAGACAATCTCACAGACTTGTCCACAAGTAATTTTTCTGTTAAGGTTCCCTCTTCCTGCATGACTCTGGGTTGTGTCAAGTTGATAAGAAAAACTAACTGGATAGTATACTATTTCAGTTTTTGAACTTTCTAAATCTGATAGGTTTGATAAATTGCATTTTATTATCATTTTAAGTTCATTTACTCAATTTTAAGTGCCATGACTTCCTTCCCTGTTGGAATCCATTTGAATTTCTTTCTCTGTGCACCATATTTTCTTATTTATTTATTTATTTATTTAAGATTTCTTCCTCCTCCCCACCACCGCCTCCCATTTCCCTCCCCCTCCCCCAATCAACTCCCCCTCCCTCATCAGCCCAAAGAGCAGTCAGGGTTCCCTGCCCTGTGGGAAGTCCAAGGACCTCCTACCCCTTTCCAGGTCTAGTAAGGTGAGCATCCAAACAGCCTAGGTCCCCACAAAGCCAGTACGTGCAATAGGATCAAAACCCAGTGCCATTGTTCTTGACTTCTCAGTAGTCCTCATTGTCTGCTATGTTCAGTGAGTCTGGTTTTGTCCCATGTTTTTTCAGACCCAGTCCAGCTGGCCTTGGTGAGTTCCCCATAGAACATCCCCATTGTCTCAGTGTGTGGGTGCACCCCTAGCGGTCCTGAGTTCCTTGCTCGTGCTCTCTCTCCTTCTTCTCCTGATTTGGACCTTGGGATTTCAGTCTGGTGCTCCAATGTGGGACTCTGTCTCTGTCTCCTTTCATCACCTGATGAAGGTTAATACAGGAGGATGACTATATGTTTTTCTTTGGGTTCACCTTCTTATTTAGCTTCTCTAGGATCACGAATTATAGGCTCAATGTCCTTTGTTTATGGCTAGAAACCAATTATGAGTGAGTACATCCCATGTTCCTCTTTTTGGGTCTGGCTTACCTCACTCAGGATATTTGCATGCAAAATTCAAGAAGTCATTGTTTTTTACTGCTGAGTAGTACTCCAATGTGTATATATTCCATACTTTCTTCATTCATTCTTCCATTGAAGGGCATCTAGGTTGTTTCCAGGTTCTGGCTATTAAAAACAATGCTGCTATGAACATAGTTGAGCATATACTTTTGTTGTATGATAGGGCATCTCTTGGGCATATTCCCAAGAGTGGTATTGCTGGGTTCAGGGGTAGGTTGATCCTGAATTTCCTGAGAAACCGCCACACTGCTTTCCAAAGTGGTTTGTGCACCATATTTTTATGATCTTTGTTTTGCTATTGGTCTTTTTTCTTATTGACTAACGAGAGCTCTTTATTGCTGAGAGAATGAGGCAATGATTCATGCTATATAAGTTCATTTTCTTCTAACAATCATTATTGCTCTTATACTATCCCCCCCTCTCTGTCTTATTACTTCAGTGAATATTTACGTTATTTTTGTATGTAAAGGCCAAAATATAAAAGCCAGTATTGAATGTACCATAGGTATGTATTTTACAAGATATGTTTAGGGGAGAATTTGAAGCTCTTCCTCGGATTGGTTGTTTACTCTGGCTCTCTTTCTATCCCATTTATTTGCCATCGGTTACTGTCTAGACTCAACAGACTTCTTCAGCTGACGTTCATGCTATTCCTTTTCTCTTAACCTTTTCTTTCAATTTTCTCCAGAATGATCATTCCTAGTCTGTTATCTCCAGGCTCTGAGCTCTTTGTTTGTGACCAAAGCAGTCCTCTGGTCTCAGAGTCTGTCCTCCCCTCTGATTTTCAGAGATGAGACACCGGGGAGAACCAGCTCCTCTTCCCCATTGGATCCTGCTACGAACCTACCTTTCCAAATCGTGAAAAAAAGTCCATTTGACTTGAGCGATCATGGTAATGATTTGAGGGGAGCAGCAGAAATTACTCTATGATTATGCATGATTGATGTGTGATTTCCTAATGAGCTTAAGTGAAGAAATCATCGTTTTATGATAAATGCTTTATATCTTAAGATGCCAGCAACACATATCTAATAAATTCAATCAAACCGCTCCCATTTCTACAACATTTGCGAGCATTGCTTAACAGGCTGGTTTTCTCTACTGCCTGACCGCTTTGGGTGGTGGAAGATCTTTGTCATAAACAATGACACAAAAACTCATTACATTGGAATTCTCCTTAATATGATCAGAAATTAATTCGCTTATACATTTGCATAGTGTTGCATGCTAAGTCCCCTCCTCTTGGAGGAGTTTGCTAAATAAGGGATGTTTGTCCTTGGGCTGAGTCTCATTTTGAGAATCCATTTGGGCTCCTAACCATTCTAGACAAGTTGAGAAAAATGGTGCATGGATCAGAATGTGACTCTTCTTCACTGAAGTTGTGAGGAAGCATGTGAAACATTGTGAAGTTTAGTGCCATGTCTGGGTCACAGGGCAGCAGTGACAGAGGCACAGCAGAGAGACCTTAGGACATACTGAGCAATGCCTCAGTTCAGGATTCAGAGTCTAAGCCACCGTTAGTAACTATGTGACCTCAGGCATTCTCTCTAAGCCACGGTTTGTCTGTCAAGTAGAGACTATACCTACTTTATTGGAAGGAGTAAATTCAATGGACATATAAACACCCCCCACACACCACTAACACATAACAGAATTTCCAGCCAGCTGCCACTAGTTCAAAAATTGGTATTTTCAAACACTGGTGAATACCAGCAGAGATGAAAGTCACAGAGAAGCATTTTTCAGTGTCACGATGGTGACTAGTACCTTTTAAGGAGCAAAGTGAGGCTGTACACTGAAAATGATATAAGGTTCTTCCGTGTGTGTGTGTGTGTGTGTGTGTGTGTGTGTGTGTGTGCATGTGTAGGGGTGGGGAGCTTCTCCTGAGTAGGTTTTCAAGCTCTCAATCAATCCTATTTAAATTGAGTTGTGCTAGAATTAAGGGTTCAATAAACAGAAGCCTAAATTGGTTTTGAGATTCATATCCAAATTAGCCACAGTAAATCAAGAGCTGACAGAATATACTAGAATCTGTATAGCACTGGCTGCCCCGTGGTTCCGTCTAAAGGGTCTAGAGGGGCTGTGAACCTATGATAGGCAGCCATTTTCTTTATACTACCCTTGGCGATGTCTGGTGTGACAAACATAGGCCCTTTCAAGGGCCGACTGATAGGCTGCCCAGTGACAAGGAGAAACTAGACCGAACCAATCATGTTTCTTTACTTGAAATTAAAACAAAAGTATAGTAAAATAATTGCAGTCAAGAGATGGAGAAGGACCAAATGAGATGGAAGCAAATTAGATCTAGACAGACATTACAAGAAAGGAGCTGGGGTGGGGGTCGTGGGGAGAGAGCCTTTGCCAGAGCAAGAGCCCAGTGTGACCTGGTCAATTCCGGGTGCTACTCTGGCCACTGATGTTCTATGGTCTCCACATAGCTTCTCAGGGCCTCTCTCCAGCTTGACAGGTGGGCGGCTCGTCCCATGCTCCAAGGGCAAAGTGAGCTGCTGTCAGGTGGTCGAGGGATGAGCGTTGGGATGCAGAGGCAGAGATGTGGAAATCGCCACTAATCATTCTGCAAGAAACCTTGTCATCCCTTTATTTTATAGATAATAGGACAGACCTTGTAAATTGCAGTGGTAGGCTTGGTTTTCTGAACACAAATGAATAAAAAAGATGCAAATTCTCAAGGTATTTGATTCTAATAGAATTCAAAGAACTTAAACTTCCATTCAAACACAGAGCCCCATTGTCTGTTTAGACAATTGGTGTGCTCATTGGCTCTTCCAAGGACATTAAATAAAGCTCATCTCGGTCTTCCTTTGTGGGAGCCTGCATAGATTTCACAGTGGCTAACATTCTCCCTAATAAAGAGACATCCTCTCTTCTCCAATTTCTGCTGCTGCTGTTGCAAGAATTCTTCATTGTCTTCCACCTGAACGATCTTTTAAAAGCATGTTGTGTATACTTCAGATGCACAATGTGATGCTATGGAGCACAGATAGATAATAAAATGTATATTATAGCGGAACAAATAAACTTATCCAGTCTCACATAGTCAACCATTCATGTGTGTAGTCAAGAGCAAAGGAAAAGCTACGGCTACCTATTAGGGACCATCTTGAGTATAACCCAAGGCTGTTTACTTTAAAACTCATGTTGTGTATTGGACTTCATTGGACTGACATTTATCCTACATGTGTCTCTTGGACTTTGATGTGGTTTCCTGAAGCTCCATAGGCTTTCATGAGTGGATGCTCATTAAATGATCACTGAATGTTTCCGTTATACCAAAAACTAATAGCTACTCAATAGGGTCAATGAGATGGCTCAGTGGTTAGACGTACTTCCCACACAAGCCTGACCACCCGAGTTCAGTCCCAAGAACCCACCCTGGAAGGAGACACTCAACTCCAAAAAGTTGTCCTCTGACCTTCACGCATGTGCCTGCATGCAGACACACGGGTGACACAAAGGCATACATTAAAATTTAAAATGCCTCCAAAGTTCCATTTCTTTAAAAAAAAATACGTTGACTTTCTACATATCTATTTTTCATTATTATTGTTACATGTGTATATACACAGAAATATATCAAAACAGCTGGCTGAATCTATTTAGTGCACTCATAAGTACTTGTTATTGGATAACCAGCTAGGGAGGTTGTGGGGGCTTGAATTAGATGTCCCCTATAAGTCTTGGGAGTTGGAACACTTGGTCCCCAGTAGGTGACTGGGGAGGATTAAAAGGTGTAGCTTTTCTGGAGCAAATATGTTGCTGAGGGTGGGCTTTGAGGTTTCAAAAAATGCCTGCCCATGACACAGGTTTGCTCTCTGTTTCCTGTTTGTGCTCCGAGGTGTGAGCTCACAGTTGCTGCTCCAGTCTGCCTGCCTGCTGCCATCATCATAATGGCAATGGACCATTGTTGTAAGGAGAGGAACTCTTGTTTGTCCCAGCTGTCCGGCTAGCTTACACCCGAAATAACCACACAGAAATTGTGTTAATTAAAACACTGCTTGGCCGTTAGCTCTAACTTCTTATTGGCTAACTCTTACATATTAATTTAACCCATCTCCATTAATCTGTGTATCGCCACATGGCAGTGGCTTACCAGAGATTCTAACTGGTGTCCATCTCAGGCGGTGGATCCATGGCTTCTATGACTCTGCCCTTTCTTCTCCCAGCATTCAGTTCTGCTTTCCCCACTTACCTAAGTTCTGCCCTATCAAAAGGCCAAGCCATTTTCTTTATTCATTAACCAATGAAAGCAACACACAAACAGAAGGACCTCCTATACCAGACACTTGTCCCTCTGGAACTGCAAGCCTAAAATAAACTCTCTCTTCTATGGGCTGCATTGATCATGGTGTCTATCACAGCAACAGAAAGTAACTGATACCGGGCTCATCCCTGGGAAGATTGACTCTCCCTGCCAGCTTTCATTGACTGCCTAGAGCTCTTGATCTAGGAGTGAACCCTGTGAAATTTCCCCCAAACATATCGGTGTGTTAACTTGTGTTGTTATGGTTGTTTAGGAGAGCGTATTGTTGAGATTTCATTGGTGTGACTTTCTTGTCCTGTATGGAAGACACAATCTTGTGGCTATTATTCTAGTCTGAAATTGTAAACGGTCCTTTTGTTTACAAAAGGAAACAGTTTATCTCTTTTTAAAGTGTTTTTCTGTGGAAAATTTCAAATATACACATAATTAGAAAAACTCCCACATACCCACAGCACAGACTCTAGAATGATCGCCTCAGGACCTATCCTGCTTCACGCATTTCCTTTATTGCCTCTTCCCTCATGCTGATGTGAAACAAATTCAAGATATCACACGACTTCACTTAGGAATATTGCTATGTACTATGTATACTTAAAAACAGAATTCTTTTAAGGATCAATGAGTTTCCTTAGCACATAAAAGAGCTTGCTCCCAACCCCAGTGACCCAGGTACAATCTTTGGAACCCACATAGAGAAAGGAGCATGCCCACCTCAAGAGCTCCAAATGTATACCATAGCACATGTGTATGTGTGTGTGTATGCATACTTGCATTTACATATACCCCCAAATAATTTAATTAAAAATAATTATTTAAAAATATAACCAAAACATCATCATTAGACAATAGAATTTAATAACTATTTTAACTCCTAGTGTCTCATCAGGGTCTTCTTATGATTTGGTTTTGGATCACAGTTCAGTGAGTTACAGCCCTTACAGAGATGGGTGGAGTCAGTGCTGTCTTAACAGTCCACGGTTTCTCCTCACCCGCTTGCTTCTCGCCCCTTCCCTGCAGTTTCTATGCTGAGAACTGCTGTCCAGGAGCTGCCCACAGTCTGGATTCTGTTGATCACATCTCTGCTATTATTTAAAATGTTCCTGTATCCCCTGTATTTTCCCTAAATTGGTTGTTAGATCTAGACTGGACTTTCAATCATATTCAAGTTCAACTTCCTGGCACCTCAAGGTGGCCAATATTGCAGAGGTGTGCCACCATGGCAACACACATGTGCACAGTGAAGACAGACACACCTGCACAGTAAAGAGGACACACCTGCACAGTGAAGAAGACATACCTGCACAGTGAAGAAGACACACCTACAGAGTGAAGAAGACACACCTGCACAGTGAAGAGGACACACCTGCACTGTGAAGAGGACACACCTGCACTGTGAAGATGACACACCTGCACTGTGAAGATGACACACCTGCACAGTGAAGAGGACACACCTGCACAGTGAAGAGGACACACCTGCACAGTGAAGAGGACACACCTGCACAATGAAGAGGACACACCTGCACAGTGAAGAGGACACACCTGCACAGTGAAGAGGACACACCTGCACAGTGAAGAGGACACACCTGCACAGTGAAGAAGACACACCTGCACTGTGAAGATGACACACCTGCACTGTAAAGACAGACCTACACAGTGAAGACACAGAACAGATTTTTCGTCTCCCTGGAAATGATAGCCATGGTTACCAGAGATCGCTGTCAGAGGTCTGATGGTTCAAAGGGATGATCATGTGAGGCCTAATTCTACCACTCAACTTCCATAAATGAGACAATTTTAACTTTTGATCAATTACTTGGTTTCCATTAAGAATAGTTGATACCAGAAAGGCCAAGTGTATGTTTGATTCAAAATTGGTTTCTAGTATCCATTAAATATGATTAATGAGTGTCTCTGTCTCAGTCCTGGATTTAAACCTACTGTAATCCATTGCAGTTATGATATTATTATTGGTGTTCTGTTTTTAAAGATTGGGTCTCATGACATAGCCTAGGTTTCAGCCTTCCAAGGCTGGGGTTCCAGGTGTATCCCACCATGTCTGGCCTTTTGGAGTGTTTGATGACCACATTGTTTGACCCCTGGCCTGGGCATCTCCTGCATCTGGCCTCTGCTGCCTGGTTCCTGTGGTCTGAGATTCTCATTTTCTGTCTGAAAGAACAAGACTCTCTCTTTGTTGATATGTTACCCCAGATCTGAAACTAGCACTCCCCAGAAAGATTTGCACCCTGGAGAATGGGCACCAGGAGTGATTAGCAGAGTTGGTTTTCATTTCTAAGTCTCTTCAGGAGAACGGATGGCTTTTAAGACTGTGTTTTAATTTTTTTTAAAGTTTATTTTAAAGCCATTTTATGTTCAAAGAGAGCTTTGAGGCGAGGGTTACGATGAATGTTGCCACCTCCAGCTCTAATATGGGAGCTGTGATCTGAACTCAATCCTCACATCTGAGTACCAATCACATTCACTGCTGAGCTGTCTCTCCAGTCTTTCAGGTTTGTTTTTATTTATTTCCTTTGTTTTGAATCAGTTTTGCTTCTGATTGTTTTTTTCTCTAGAATAATGTTTCAAATGGATAAGCAGTCAGACTTATAAATCTTGTTTTCTTTTTTCTCTTACTGACCTAATCTTTGTGTCAGAGTTTTGGAAGCCTTCCCTACTCCCACGCAAGAAAAGAATTAATCAGTATTATATTCTACTATATCTTTGGCTTATTTACATGCAAATTAACGATCCATTCGAAATTCATCTGATTATGACTAAATGGATAAAATATTCGACTTTCTCTTTTCTATACAACTTTTCAGTTACTCTAGTTTTTATGAGTCAGTTCATCTTTCCACAACTTCATCACATATTATACTTCCAGTAGCCGGTCCTATTTCCTCCCCGCCCCTGCTGTCTGACCACGTGCCAACATCACATGCTGTGGGCTATAGATGCTCTAAAATATAGCTTTCTCTTTCCAAGCCTTTTAGATGACTCTTGCTATGGAACCTTTGAGTGATGATCTCTTGTCTCTTACGCCAGCCGCCTAAGGCAATGCCTCCCCTGAGGTGTTGAGAGGGGGTGAGAAAAAATGAGGGAACCTTTCCTATTCTTAAGACTGGAATTGGTAAAGTGTAGGCCACTTTATTGAACAATGGCTCCACAAGTCTTTGCAAATAAAACTTTATTGAATAATGGCTGTGCTCAAGTGTTTGTGTGTTGTCTACGGCTGTTTTTCATGCAATAGTGGGAAAGTCATTGGATGGGGCAGAGCCTAAAATGCTGCAAAATTATTGCTGATCCTTAACAAGAAAAAATGCAGCTGCTCACCTTACTGCAACACAGTGACCTTGAAGCATCTTCTGCAGAGAATGCCACATCCCCACCAGTGTATATTCCTGGACCTTTGTTTAAAATACAGGAAGAGGGGTAGTGCTTATGGAGGTGCTGAAAAATAAAGCTCTTCTCTTCCTTCCATGCCTTTTAAATTGTCCAGTCAATGCCATTCAAGTAAAGAAATTTTTAAAAATCTACCTATTAGCATGCTTTTATCTTTCATCTTTTGCATTGTTCAAAACCTCTCTTAAATGCAAATACTAGCACTTAACTTGTATACGGAATCACAGAAGTCACACAATTCATATTTTGTGTGATGCAGCTACTTTAAAAGAGAACAACACAGCCAGACTGGGAAACTGGGAAGAAAGAGCAGTTTCCCCAGCCATGGGATGGTCCCGTCCTCAAGAATAGCAACGCTTTGGAGGCAGGTACGCACTTTCAGGGAAGGCCCCCATCTTTCTGCACAACCCAGGGTATGTCACGTGATGTATCTGTTTAATCACCCCCATTCACTGAACAAACATGTCCTTTCCAGGCTGGGCAGGAAAGTTACATGGAGTCACATGCAAGGACATAAGGCCTTTAAAGATGTTGTGACCTGTAGCCAGTATAGCTCCATACCTGAGACAGGATGTAGAAGAGAACCTCGTGCAGGAGGTGGCAGTGTGAATGTGCAGATCCCGGACAGGGTTGCCCCCGAGGGTGGGAAAGCAGCAGAACTCTTACAACTGAGGTTTTAACACCCCAACACATGTCCTGTTGTCCAGTTGGAGTTCATACCAAACACCAGGTCAAAAGTCACAAGACTAAGAATTTCAAGAAAAAGACTTGGGACACCGACCACCATGTGTGAAGCCCCAGGGAAGACACTGGTTGTCAGCCAGGGAAACCATTCTTGACTTTATCAGTGTTAGCAGTAATGAAACTGTCTATCATTCCTACAGTTCTAATGGGAAAGGTGGTGAAGTGGAGGTATTTGGAGGGAGCCCTATACATGTGTGGTACTCCACAGCGACATCTTAGAAGGCGTTCCATCTGTTTAAGTCTGGAGGTTTTTACTATCTTCTCACACGCCTCTTTTATTGTGGTAATACATACATAACGTAGACTTTCTAATATTTCCTGTCTCTCACTGCACAGTTCAGTGCTGTTAAATACTCCATATTGTTGTCTAACCACGAGAATCACGCATCTCCAACATGCTTCATCCTCTGTAAAGCTGAGACTGTCCCCGTGAACCAGTGACATCTTCTTTCCCTTCCCTCAGCCCCTAGCAATTGTCTTTCTGCTCTCTGTCCCTGTCAATTTAGCTGCTCTAGCTGCCTCACTTAAGGGCAGTTGTACAGTGTTTGCCCTTTTAGGATGAGCTTATTTCACTTCTCCACGTGTGCTCATGCCTCACCTGTGTTCTGACGCGGATCACAATCGTCATCATTTTAAAGGCTAATAATTGCGCGTACATACCCGTTTTTATACATTCCTGCGCGGATGGACATTTGGGTTGCTTTTCGGTCTGGGCCATTGTGAATCGGGCGGTAGATAGTTCAGTCTCCTTAAACTTGGTCCTACATTTCCAAGTGAATGGAACACTGCTGTGTGCTGTAGCTACTCTACAAGGAGAGGCTCAGGGACCAGCCCCGGGTGAGCACCTCTCTGCCTCGCTGTCGGTTCGGTTTCCAGTCTGCCTAGGCTGGCAGCCGCAGGGAAACGCCTCTTCTCTTCAGGAAGAGAACCCATGGCAGCGTTATTTTTCTTTGTTTCTGGGAAACAACTTTGCTTTGTTTTCTCCCATTTGAGCCTTTGTTTTCACCTATGCAAATGTGATTTATCTTTCAGAGCTGGAGAAGGGCCCTAAATAACATAATTACTCCACCAATCATCTACTTGGCTCCCGCAAACCATCTTTTTAGTGAGGTCGACTGCTGTTGCTTCAGCTCTATACAGACCCCAAATAATGAGCAAACTTCTTTTCTTAACATGCTAATTAGTCTCTGAAACCAGGGTTGTTTTAAAGGGACGATTTAATTGGATATTAAGTTTGCAATTGAAAGATTAGATTATGAAAATAAACAAACATATCCATCTAATAGGTCTTTGAAAAAAAAATCCAAGCATTCCACTCCGGTTTTCCTGCTAACTGCAAATGCATTCAGATATGTGTTTACTTCTCTGCCGTTTTACTGGGTTTTGTAGCTCTCAGCCTGAATTCCTTCCTGGTCTGATTTCAAAGGAAAGAATCTCAGGAGGCTGAGTAAGCCTGGGATTCTGTGAGTGCTGGCCCCCAAATAACCTTTTGCTTAAAGACTTTACCTGGATAAATGAAATTCAAGAAATGTTGAGAAACCATTTTGAAATGAATAATACTGAAACTATTCCAAGGGGTGTAATTTGGGATGCACAAAAGGTGATGGCGAGAGAATATGTTTGCCTCACTGTACATTTAAAGGAAATCGAAGATCCAAAGAGGTGCATGTCGGAGAAGGAAATTAAGACACAAGCAGTACATCATAAATGCTCCCAAATCCCGAATGATGTTTTCAGAAAATTATTTCGAGGCAAAGTAATGCATTTTTAAGTAGAAATGAACGCAGCTCCTCCTCCAGTTTACAGAGCGGGCTTCCTGGGAATGGGGAATAAAGAGAAACAACTCTTCAACTTTATGCTTTAAAAAGCTACAAGAGGGGCTGGAGAGATGGCTCAGAGGTTAAGAGCATTGCCTCCTCTTCCAAAGGTCCTGAGTTCAATTCCCAGCAACCATCTGTAATGGGGTCTGCTGCCCTCTTCTGGCCTGCAGGCATACACACAGACAGAATATTGTATACATAATAAATAAAGAAATATTTTTTTAAAAAAAGCTACAAGAAGCAATGATTATTTTCTCTTAAACAAGGGCCCATCTGGGAGACTGACGTAGCAACTGTAATACCAGGGGATCTCTGAACACAGGTGGCCAGGGCTAGGAGACAGAAGGAACAGGCATCCTCTTGGTCACTGCCTTATGCCACCAGACGGAGCCACCCAGTCAGAGCACAGGATGCAGGGTGTTGACGGAATTGCAATCATCATATCTTGTGGTATCCCAGGGAAAAATCTTTGAAAGTGGTTCCTTGTGTGGATCTTTTAATGTATGTACTTTGAACTAATATATTCTTCTGCCCCATTTTCTCCCTTCTCATGTGCGTGTGTGTGTGGTGTGTGTGTTTGTGTGTATGCATTTTTTCATGTGTGTGTGCATGCATGTGGAGGGCTGGGGTTGATGTCAGGGAATGGTTCTCCATGGCTTGACCATCATATTTTTTGAGCTAGTTAAACTCTCAAACACTGAGTTTACAGCTCTGTGAGCCAGTTTGCAAGGGAAATTCTGCCTCCTGTCCCTGTCTGCTTTCTGAGGCTGGAATTACAGGCAAGGGTGTCATGCCTACCTAGAATTTAGGTGTGTTGTGGGGAACTGAACTCTGGTCTTCACACTTGTGGGTCAAAGGCTCTAACCACTGAGCAATCTCCCCAACCCCCAAGATACATTCTTTAGTAGCCAGTTTACCCAATAGCCACCATCACCTCTGCATTAGCTATACTCTAAACCCATAGCTTCCTAGGTTTTAAACACCAATGTATAACGTAGTCTGGTATGATACAAAACACAGTAAAATAAAATAAAGCGTGATAATAGGTTTTCATAAAGATTTATTCGGGAAACAGTAAATTTATTGAAATCAGCTATTTTTTGGGGTGTGCAGGTAAATGCTTTCTTTGCTGCATTCTGTTTGTATGTGGAGACCTCATGTTCTAGCCTAAAAATCAATCAATTCCTTGATCACAAACAAACATGAGGAATAAGTGGGTGAGAAGCCTGAGGAATGGCAAAGGGTGAAGGAAAGCAATACTAGAATATTTCCTCTACCACTGGATTTTTTTGAGAAAAAATAACTTCCCAAGAAATTATCTAATAGAGGAAAACCTAGTTTTAAAACCCATGAAGAAAAGTTGTAGATTTCAGGCCAAAATAAATTACCAGTTCCAGTCCAAGTAGCACGTCACTGATCCCAGGATGCTGGCCCATCCAACGGATAAAATAATTCTTTTTCACTTCAGCCAGTGTGTCCAATTCTAGGCTATATGCATAACCAGAAGAGATGGACAAAGGTGGACTCTCCTGGATAGGCATGCTGTCCAGCTCGCCCATCTCTGACTGCACTGACAGTGACAGTGGGCTGTGAGCAATGCTGCTGTTAGTATTGGGCATCTTGGTCAGGCTGAACGATAGAGAGTGAACGGTGTTCTCGCTGGATAAGGAGTTCATGGAAGGAGGTTGTGGTGGAGGTGATGAATGTCCAAAGTCTGGAGACAGCTCTGGAAGTGACTTTGCAGGGTCTTCTGCAACTATGAAAAATTGTCCTTAATTAGAAAAGGCTGTTCAAGAACATTAAATATGACTGCATCTTCTAAAAACAATACAAAGTTCTAGTCTAACTGATCACATGATCCCTTTGCAAGTCTGCTTGAAAGCACTGTAAACTCATTGGCTCTGAATAATGTTCTTGCTCCTCTTCTCGACCTCCACAGTTTCCTGTCTCAGTAATCTTGCATTGGTCATCTATGTCTAGTCAGTATCACATAGATTATTTTCTTTCCCATAATATGATTAAGTTAGAAATTAGTATGAAGAGATATAAAAATGAAATAATTCTAAATAACTCATGGATCAAAGATAAAAAAGAAAAAAGTTTTAAAAATAAAGAAAAAAAAGAGAGTAAGGAAACCAAAAGAACATCTGTGGAATACAGATAAGTAATGTTTTTAAAAGAAAACTATTGACAGTTAATTTTAGAAAAAAAAACAAAAAGCTAAGTATTAATTAACTTACATATAGCTTGGTATATCAAAAAGACTGAACAAAAAGAGAGCAAAGATTAATGAAAGGGGGAAAAAGATTAAAAAAACCTTAAGTCAAAATAAACACCAAGAAAATAACTCAAAAAAACCAAACTTACAGTAAAGAAAACAGCCAAAAGTTGTTTCTATAAGTGACTAATGCAGCTGGCAGGCCCATACTGCTTCTCAGCAGGAATGTTTGGCCTTTTTAACTGATATTTATCTGGACTTATAAAAATGTGATTATTCATTTTCAACATCATTCCTGTCATATAGAGTTTAGAAAATTAAGTCAATTAAGCATCTGTCAAAGAATATTTTCTTACTTGTCCAAAATGTTTCATTTTCAAGTATAAAAAGAAAACAAGTTTCCAAAATTCTCTTCAACATTAAGAAAAATGTTTCTCTTTTTATTTATTTATTTATTTATTTAAGATTTCTGTCTCTTCCCCACCACAGCCTCCCATTTCCCTCCCCCTCCCCCAGTCAAGTCCCCTTCCCTCTTCAGTCCAAAGAGCTATCAGGGTTCCCTGCCCTGTGGGAAGTCCATGGACCACCCACCTCCATCCAGGTCTAGTAAGGTGAGCATCCAAACTGCCTAGGCTCCCACAAAGCCAATACGTGCAGTAGGATTAAAAACCCATTGCCATTGTTCTTGAGATCTCAGTAGTCCTCATTGTCTCTATGTTTTTTCCCAAGACGGTTTTATTCCAGGCTTTTTTCAAACCCAGGTCAGCTTGCCTTGGTGAGTTCCTGGTAGAAAATCCCCATTGTCTTAGTGTGTGGGTGCACCCCTCGCGGTCCTGAGTTCCTTGCTCGTGCTCTCTCTCCTTCTTCTCCTGATTTGGACCTTGAGATTTCTGTCCGGTGTTCCAATGTGGGTCTCTGTCTCTGTCTCCTTTCATCGCCTGATGAAGGTTAATATTCAGGAGGATGCCTATATGTTTTTCTTTGGGTTCTCCTTCTTATTTAGCTTCTCTAAGATCATGTATTAGAGGCTCAATGTCCTTTGTTTATGTCTAGAAACCAAATATGAGTGAGTACATCCCATGTTCCTCTTTTTGGGTCTGGGTTACCTCACTCAGGATAGTGTTCTCTATTTCCATCCATTTGCCTCCAAACATCAAGAAGTCCTTGTTTATTATTGCTGAGTAGTACTCTAATATGTATATATTCCATACTTTCTTCATCCATTCTTCAATTGAAGGGCATCTAGGTTGTTTCCAGGTTCTGGCTATTACAAACAGTGCTGCTATGAACATAGTTGAGCATATACTTTTGTTGTATGATAGGGCCTCTCTTGGGTATATTCCCAAGAGTGGTATTGCTGGATCCAGGGGTAGGTTGATCCCGAATTTCCTGAGAAACCTCCACACTGCTTTCCAAAGTGGTTGCACAAGTTTGCATTCCCACCAGCAATGGATGAGTGTACCCCTTTCTCCACACCCTCTCCAGCAAAGGCTATCATTGGTGTTTTTTATTTTCGCCATTCTGACAGGTGTAAGATGGTATCTTAAAGTTGTCTTGATTTGCATTTCCCTGATGGCTAAGGAAGTTGAGCATGACCTTCGGTGTCTTTTGGCCATTTGAACTTCTTCTGTTGAGAGATCTCTGTTCAGCTCAGTGCCCCATTTTATAAATGGGTTGATTAGCCTTTTATGGTCTAGTTTCTTGAGTTCTTTATATATTTTGGAGATCAGACCTTTGTCAGTTGCGGGGTTGGTGAAGATCTTCTCCCAGTCAGTGGGTTGCCTTTCTGTCTTAGCGGCAGTATCCTTTGCTTTACAGAAGCTTCTCAGTCTCAGTAGGTCCCATTTATTCAATGAGGCCCTTACTGTCTGTGCTGCTGGGGTTATACGTAGGAAGTGGTCTCCTGTGCCCACTTGTTGTAGAGTACTTCCCACTTTCTCTTCTATCAGGTTCAGCGTGTTCGGACTGATATTGAGGTCTTTAATCCACTTGGACTTGAGTTTTGTGCATGGTGATAGATATGGATCTATTTTCATTCTTCTACAGATTGACATCCAGTTTTGCCAGCACAATTTGTTGAAGATGCTCTCTTTTTTCCATTGTATACTTTTAGCTCCTTTATCAAAAATCAGGTGTTCATAGGTTTGTGGGTTAAAGTCAGGGTCTTCTATTCGATTCCATTAGTCGACTTCTCTGTTTTTATGCCAATACCAAGCTGTTTTCAATACTGTAGCTCTGTAATAGAGTTTGAAGTCAGGGGTGGTAACGCCTCCAGACGTTCCTTTATTGTATATGACTGTTTTGGCTATCCTGGGTTTTTTGTTTTTCCATATAAAGTTGATTATTGTCTTCTCCAGATCTGTGAAGAATTTTGATGGTATTTTGATGGGGATTGCATTGAATCTATAAATTGCTTTTGGTAGAATTGCCATTTTTACTATGTTGATCCTCCCAATCCAAGAGCAAGGGAGATCCTTCCATTTTCTGGTGTCATCTTCAATTTCTTTCTTCAATGCCTTAAAGTTCTTGTCAAATAGATCTTTCACTTCTTTAGTTAGAGTTACCCCTAGATATTTTATGCTATTTGTGGCTATCGTGAAAGGTGATGCTTCTCTAATTTCCCTCTCTGCTTCCTTATCCTTAGTGTATAGGAAGGCCACTAACTTTTTGGAGTTGATCTTGTATCCTGCCACATTACTAAAGGCGTTTATCAGCTGTAGGAGTTCTTTGGTAGAGTTTTTGGGGTCGCTTATGTATACTATCATATCATCTGCAAATAACGAAAGCTTAACTTCTTCCTTTCCAATACGAATCCCCTTGATCCTCTTATGTTGTCTAATTGCTATTGCTAGAACTTCAAGCACTATATTGAAGAGGTATGGAGAGAGTGGACATCCTTGTCTTGTTCCTGATTTTAGTGGGATGGCTTTGAGTTTTTCTCCGTTTAATTTAATGTTACCTGTCGGCTTGCTGTAAATAGCTTTTATTAAATTTAGGTATGACCCTTGTATCCCTAATCTCTCCAAGACCTTTATCATAAAGGGGTGTTGAATTTTGTCGAATGCTTTTTCAGCATCTAATGAAATGATCATATGGTTTTTTCTTTCAGTTTATTTATATGGTGGATTGCACTGATAGATTTGCGTATGTTGAACCAGCCCTGCATCTCTGGGATAAAGCCTACTTGATCATAATGGATAATTTTTCTAATGTGTTCTTGGATTCGGTTTGCCAGTATTTTATTGAGAATTTTTGCGTCGATATTCATGAGTGAGATAGGCCTGTAATTCTCTTTCTTGGTTGGGTCTTTGTGTGGTTTTGGTATCAGGGTAACTGTGGCTTCATAAAAGGAATTTGGTAATGACTCTTCTGTTTCTATATTGTGAACTACATTAAGGAGTATAGGTATTAGCTCTTCTTGGAAGTTCTGGTAGAATTCTGCATTGAAACCATCTGGTCCTGGGCTTTTTTTGGTAGGGAGATTTTTGATAACAGTTTCTAGTTCTTCGCGATTAACAGGTCTATTTAGATCGTTCACCTGGTCTTGATTTTGCTTTGGTATGTGGTACTTATCTAAAAAACTGTCCATTTCTTTTGCATTTTCCAGTTTTGTGGCATACAGGCTTTTGTAGTAAGATCTAATGATTCTCTGAATTTCCTCTGTGTCTGTGGTTATGTCCCCCTTTTCATTGCTGATCTTATTTATTTGCGTGTTCTCTCTCTGTTGTCTAATTAGTTTGGATAGGGGTTTGTCGATCTTGTTTTCTCAAAGAACCAACTTTTTGTTTCATTGATTCTTTGGACTGTTTTCTGTGTTTCTATTTTGTTGATTTCTGCCCTCAGTTTGATTATTTCCAGTCTTCTACTCCTCCTGGGTGCATCTGCTTCTTTTTTTTCTAGAGCTTTCAGGTGCTCTGTTAAGTCCTCAATGTATGCTTTCTCTGTTTTCTTTAAGAGGGCACTTAGTGCTATGAACTTTCCTCTTAGCACTGCTTTCAATGTGTCCCATAGGTTTGAGTATGTTGTCTCTTTATTTTCATTAAATTCAAGGAAGACTTTAATTTCTTTCTTAATTTCTTCCTTGACCCATGTGTGGCTCAGTAGTTGACTGTTCAGTTTCCATGAGTTTGTCAGCTTTCTGGGGGTAGCATTGTTATTGCTTTCTAGCTTTAGTCCGTGGTGATCTGATACAACACAGGTGGACACTGATTTTTTTTGTATCTGTGGAGGTTTCTTTTGTTTCCGAGTATGTGGTCAATTTTTGAGAAGGTTCCATGAGCTGCAGAGAAGAAGATATATTCTTTCCTTTTTGGGTGGAATGTTCTATAGATGTCTGTTAAGTCCATTTGCTTCATTACCTCCAATAATTCTCTTAATTCTCTATTAGGTTTCTGTCTGATTGACCTGTCCATTGGAGAAAGAGGTGTATTGAAGTCTCCTATTACTAGTGTGTGTAGTTTGATGTCTGCCTTGAGTTCTAGTAATATTTCTTTTACTTAGGTGGGTGCTTTTATATTAGGGGGCGTAGATATTCAGGATTGAGACTTCATCCTGATGAATTGTTCCTGTTATGAGTATAAAGTGTCCATCTCGATCTCTTCTGATTGACTTTAGTTTGAAGTCAGTTTTGTTAGAAATTAGTATGGCCACACCTACTTTTTTCTTAGGACCATTTGCTTGAAACACCTTTTTCCAACCCTTTACTCTGAGTAGATGCCTGTCTTTTTGGTTGAGATGTGTTTCTTGCAAACAGCAGAATGTTGGGTCCTGTTTTTGTATCCAATCCCTTGGCCTGTGCCTTTTTATGGGTGAATTGAGGCCATTAATATTAAGTGATACTAATTACCAGTGGTTGTTTACTCCGGTTATTATTATTGGTTTTGGTAGTACCGTTTGTGTGTCTCCCTTCTTTGAGGTGTGCCGGTGAAGGTTCGCTAGACGCCTGAGTTATTTTAGGCAGTGTTGGCAATGCTGGATTCATTAGGTTGTGATTTTCCTTCTATTATTTTCTGTAGGGCTGGGTTTGTGGCTATGTATTGTTTAAATTTGTTCTTATCTTGGAAAGTCTTGTTTTCTCCATTGATAGTGAACAATAGCTTGGCTGGGTATAGTAGTTTGGGTTTGCATCCATGATCCCTTAGTTTTTGCAGAACCTCTATCCAGGACCTTCTGGCTTTCATAGTTTCCATAGAGAAGTCAGGTGTAAGTCTGATCGGTTTACCTTTATAAGTTACTTGCCCCTTTTCCTTTGCAGCTCTTAATATTCTTTCTTTAACCTGTATATTTTGTGTTTTGATTATTATATGGCAAGGGGATGTTTTTCTTTGATCCAGTCTGTTTGGTGTTCTGTATGCTTCTTGAATATTCAAAGGAATATCTTTCTTTATGTTGGGAAAGTTTTCTTCCATAATTTTGTTAAAAATATTTTCTGGGCCTTTGAGCTGTGACTCTTCTCCTTCTTCTATTCATATTATTATGTTTGTTCTTTTTATTGTGTCCCATATTTCCTGAATGTTTTGTGATGAGTATTTGTTGGCTTTTCTGTTTTCTTTGATCAGTGCGTTTATTTTCTCTATGGTGTCCTCAGAATCTGAGATTCTTTCTTCTATCTCTTGTATTCTATTGATTATGCTTGTTTCTGTAGACTCTGCTCGTTGACCTAGATTTTCCATATCCAGCTGGTCCTCAGTCTGTGTTTTCTTCCTTGCTTCCATTTCAGTTTTCAATTCTTGAACTGTTTCCCCCAGGGTCTCATGTACGTATTTACTCAATTCTTCAACCTTTTTACTCATTTCTTCAAACTTTTTGTCATACTTCTCCTCTATTCTATAAGGGTGTTTTCTACATGTTGTTTAAGGGACTCTATTGCTTTCATAAAGTCATTTTTTTTCCACTTCTTCTGTGTTAGGGTGTTCAAGTCCTTCTGTTGTGAGATCATTGGGTTCTGGTGTTTTCATGTTGCTTTTCAGATTGTTGGGTGAATTCTTGCCTTGGCACCTGCCCATCTCGTCCTATCAATGCTGTCTAATGTGTCTTTTAATGCAGGAACGGGTTTTCCTGCAGGCCAGGGGCCCTGCATACAAAATGCCTTCTCCCCGTTTCTTGGGTCCCGCCGCTGGCCAAGATCTCTTTCACTACTCAGAAGGGTCTTCAGGACCAGGACCAGGCTCCTGGTTTGACAGGGACCTTGCCAAGAAAAGGACTACCCCTCTGCAGGCCAACTACCAAAACAGAGGAACTCGCGGTGCCCTCTGCTCTGAGCTCCCTATCCAGCACCCAAACAGGTTAAATTTGGTGGTCCCGCGCCCAGCAGAAGGAGGGGGGAGTGAATGAGGACCCTGGGCGCAATCTGGGATATGCCAGGGAGAGAGAGGTCTCAGCGAGGAGGAGCAGCCCCA
Organism: Microtus obscurus; assembly: GCA_963919715.1. NCBI lineage: Eukaryota > Metazoa > Chordata > Mammalia > Rodentia > Cricetidae > Microtus > Microtus obscurus. The sequence goes on along the minus strand of CAWTZC010000504.1, from coordinate 6,379 downwards.
GCAGAGGGTAGCAGCTCTCGCACCCTAACCGGGGGGGGGTCAAGGTGGTCAGGGAGTGACCCCGCTCCATTTCCTGTGTCCAGCCATGGGGCAAGAACACTCTCCCTAGTTTGCCAGGGACCTCACCAACAAAAGGCCTACCCCTCTGCAGGCCAGCCACCAAAACAAAGAAACTCCCGGTGCCCTCTGCCCCGAGCTCCCTATCCAGCGCCCAAAGAGGTTAAACTTGATGGTCCCATGCCCAGCGGAAGGGAGGGGGAGTGGAGGAGAATCCTGGGCACAATCTGGGATATGTCAGGGAGAGAAAGGTCTCAGCGAGGAGGAGCAGCCCCAGCAGAGGGTAGCAGCCCTCACAGGCTATCCGGTGGTCAAGGTGGTCAGGGAGTGCCCCCGCTCCATTTCCTGTGTCCAGCCGCGGGTCAAGAACACTCTCCGTATACAGGGTGGTCTTCAGGGATACGACTAGGCTCACCGTTCGCCGCCCAATGGACCTCTTCTGCTCGCTGGCGTCTGCTGCGCACCGGGGTTCCGCCGCGTCAGCTGCGTGCCCGGGCGGGTTCCACTGCGTCTGCTGCGCGCAGGGGTTTGCTGCGCGCTGGGGTTCCGCCGCGTCTGCTGCGCTCTGGGGCTGGGTTCCACCATGTCTGCTGCGAGGCAGGGTTCCGCCCTGTCTGCTGCGCGCTGGGGTTCTGCCGCCTCTGCTGTGTGCCGGGCCAGGTTGTGCCGCGTCTGCTGCGCGCTGGGGGGGGTTCCGCCGCGTCTGCTGCGTGCAGGGGTTCCGCCGTCTGCTGCGCGCCGGGGTTCGGCTGCGTCTGCTGCGTGCCGGGGTTCCGCTGCATCTGCTGTGCGGCGGGGCAGGGATCCACCGCGTCTACTGCACGCCGGGGCTGGGTTCCGCCGCATCTGCTGTGTACCGGGCCTGGGTTCCGCCGCGTCTGCGAAGAAAAAGGTATTTCTGAAGATGTTTTCCCTATTTCCCCCCTGCTTGACTCTCACTAATGTTAAGGGAAAGGCCAGCTTCAGCAAGCTAGTGACAATGAGAAGAATTGTCCTCCATCTGTCAAGCCAACTGCATCCCCAGATTGTATCAGATTTCTTCATAAGGACATCCGGAATGAGGTACTTAAACAGATGCATAGGGGAAGTTATTGCTAAAGGGACCACATTTTCATTTCTACCACCCATACTGCCAAAAAATTTAATGTCTATAATCAATAAAAGAGAAGAAAAAACACTGCCTTTCAGTCTTTAGACCCTAAACACTTTTCCTAACGCTTCTTTCAACATATCTCCTCTTAGGACAACTCTCTTATGCACCAAGTAAGAATCTTTAAAAACTTCGAAACTTGATGAACACTGGTGAGTAAATAAAACATTTAAACACTGTCATTCTCAGATGCTGAAAAGTAGCAAGAAACAGTCATTCCAGATGGGTAAATAAATTAAAAGTATCCAATTACCTAAAGAATTACACCTTTCAATCTGATTAGAAACAGTCTACAGGGACCCAAGCCTAGAGTCGGGTCTGCAGCTCTTCAATTTCACGAACAGGGCCTTCTTCGGGGCGCAGGTGAAATAGCGCGTGCCCCTGAACGTGCCATCTGTACAGCCCGCACATTCATCCTCCTGAAAAAGAAAGGTTTTGGTATGTGTTACACCGGGAAGAGCTATGGAGTTTTCACTTTTTCTGAATTTCTTTTTCAAATCTTTTCTGAACAGATCAGCACGAAGGAAAAGGGACTGACTAACTGGTGCTTTGGCCCTCAGCTGGTGGTTTAAGAAAATAATTCTTTAGCCCTCCGGGAAGTATTTGATGCATTTCCTTTCAAAACACATGCTTAGAACTTCCTTGGTTTACTGAGTTTCCCTGAGCCATTTCAAAAGTATTAAAATCAAAGGGCAGGAGTAGTTCCTCAAAAGCAAGAAAACAAGTGAAAAAAAGTTAAAAACTATATTTAGGTAATAACTAAATTTATTCAAGTTCTCCCTCCTGGTTATGAAATATCACACAATATCCTTTTTTTAGACCCAAAAATAAAACCTTCCCCTCTCCCAAAGACTCCAAACATGATGATTAATTTTAAAGTCAGTCACATCCCTGAACTGACTACATGAGAGGAGGCTAAGGAATAAGAAGAAAAACTGGTCACTGAACTGCTTTCTTTGCTGCATTCTGTTTGTATGTGGAGACCTCATGTTCTAGCCTAAAAATCAATCAATTCCTTGATCACAAACAAACATGAGGAATAAGTGGGTGAGAAGCCTGAGGAATGGCAAAGGGTGAAGGAAAGCAATACTAGAATATTTCCTCTACTACTGGATTTTTTTTGAGAAAAAATAACTTCCCAAGAAATTATCTAATAGAGGAAAACCTAGCTTTAAAACCCATGAAGAAAAGTTGTAGATTTCAAGCCAAAATAAATTACCAGTTCCAGTCCAAGTAGCACGTCACTGATCCCAGGATGCTGGCCCATCCAACGGATAAAATAATTCTTTTTCACTTCAGCCAGTGTGTCCAATTCTAGGCTATATGCATAACCAGAAGAGATGGACAAAGGTGGACTCTCCTGGACAGGCATGCTGTCCAGCTCGCCCATCTCTGACTGCACTGACAGTGACAGTGGGCTGTGAGCAATGCTGCTGTTAGTATTGGGCATCTTGGTCAGGCTGAATGGTAGAGAGTGAACGGTGTTCTCGCTGGATAAGGAGTTCATGGAAGGAGGTTGTGGTGGAGGTGATGAATGTCCAAAGTCTGGAGACAGCTCTGGAAGTGACTTTGCAGGGTCTTCTGCAACTATGAAAAATTGTCCTTAATTAGAAAAGGCTGTTCAAGAACATTAAATATGACTGCATCTTCTAAAGGGATCACATGATCCCTTTGCAAGTCTGCTTGAAAGCACTGTAAACTCATTGGCTCATTTATTTCCAAAAAGTAAGAAAGGGAATTCAGAGTGGGAGACCCAGGAGGAGTTGGGGGGTATTATAATCAAAATACATTATATGCATGTATAAAAATTCTCAATAACAAATATATCTTAAAAGAAATCAAAAGTAAAGTGTGTCAGACTTTTTCAGAGCAGAACTGAAGTAAAGCTGTGATATGAACCTCATGCCTCTTGCTACAAAACTAAAAGCTGTGTGGGAAGCATGTTCAAACTGTAGAACAATGGTGTAGACACCAACAGGCAGACAAGAAGGGTAGAATGCAGGTTAGGAGCCTTCCGTTTCCATTTCTATGAAATAAGAAATTTAGGGCCTAAAATAAGCTATAGAAATAAATTCAAAAGCATCTTGTTGTCAACACTACCAATAATGAGAAAACACTAGGAGAAAAAATACAGTGTGTTGCTCACTTGTAATTCTTGTTACAGTAAAATCATCTTTTATAGAACCAGAAACGAAATACATCTTCATCTCTATGGAAATAATATTCCCAAGTATGTGACACTAAGATATAGAGGGTTTTATGCAGATGTTCACAATGCAAGAGTACTTGTAGGATATGGGATTTGTTTGGGACTAAAGAGAACACAGGTTCATAATCAGATGAGTTTTGGACTTTGGTTCTGCCATTACTTTCATCATAGATAATTTAAGTCTGATTTGAGCCCCAGGTTTTTTACTTTGTTTTGCTTTTGTTGTTTATTCTGCTTTATATGTTTTTTAATATTTATTTTTTTATTTTATGTATATGAGTGTTCTATCTGCATGTATGACTTTATGCCAAAAGAGGGCATCAGATCCCACTACAGATGGCTGTAAGTTACCATGAGAATTGGACTTAGGACCTCTGGAAAAGCAGTCAGTGTCATAACTACTGAGCAATCTCTCCAACCTCCCTGTTTTGTATTTTTCATCAGATAAGATATAGACCTATCTTATAAATCTGTTCAGGACATAGAGATGGCATAAACCATCTAATTCCAGGCCTGGCACATCCCTGGTTATGGCTTGTGAACATCCCTATTTCTGAATGCCTCTATTGACTTCAATGCACTAGCCTATCACTGGGAATTCTAACAGCAGTGGTTGGTGTTACTACCATTGTCAATCATCTCATAGCAGCCAAAGAAGATACTTATTTGTGGCAAAACAAAAGGTTCTTAAGTTTGGGGGGGGGGGGGGCTTGTTTTTTCATTTTTGGTTGATGTTTTTATTTTCATTTGTTTTTTAAGTTCAGGGACTGTGCTGTAACTCAATGGTAAAGTGTTTTACCACTGTACCAATTATACCAATGTAAAACACTCTGTGTTACATACCCAGCAATGTGTGTGTGTGTGTGCGCGCACAAGTGCCTTTACCCACTGAGCCATCTTGTTGGCCCTAATTTTTATTTTGTAATAAATAATACATGTAGTAAAATACTAAGAATAATAGATATAATAAAACTATGTAATAGTTTCTGACTACAGTTATAAAGCATGATCTACCATAATACCATCTTGAAACAAGAAGATCTTGGAGGGGGAAGAATAAGAAAGAGTTGTCTCGATGAGGGTGCACTTCGGGGTCAGGAAGAAACCTCATGTCAGGGAAATTCAAGGAATTCACAAGGATGGTCCCAGTGAAGACTCCTAGCAATAGTAGAGAGGGTCCCTGAACTGGACATCTCTTATATTCAGATTGATGACTACCTTAAATGTCATTAGAGCATCTTCATTCAGTAACTGATGGAAACAGATGCAGAGAATCATACCCAAGCACTGGGCCAAACTCCAAGTATCCTGTTGAAGAAAGGGAGGAACCCACAGAAACAACTAACCTGGGCTCATAGGAGCTCACAGACTCTGGACCAATAGTGAAGGATCCTGCATGGGACTGACTTAAGCACTCTTCATATGTGTGGCAGTTGTGTAGCTTGATCTACTTGTGCGACTCCTAACAGTGGGATCCTTAACTCTTAAGCTAAGTTTTGGGAACTTATTCATCACATTGGGTTGCCTTGCCCAGTCTTAATAGAAAGGGAGGAGCTTAGTCCTACCTCAACTTAATATGCCATACTTTAACACCCATGGGAGGCCTGCCCCTCTCTGAACAGAAACAGAGGGAGGCAACCAGGGCCAGGGGTGTGTGTGGGGGAACAAAAGGAGAGGAGGGAGGGGAAACTGAGATCAGGATATAAAACAAAAGAAAAAATAATTAAAAACAAAAAAAGGAACTTCAGCCATCATTTAATAAGAGTCCTGAATCCTTTGTGGAGTTTAGATGAGATAAACAAATTTTTTAAAGCTTCTAGCTTCATCTCTTACTCCAAGAGACAGCATTTTTTGTATTTTTGAATCTTTCAATTACAAGACAGGATTTCTTTCTCTATTAGAATGTCTAGGAGAAGACAATGTAAGAGATAATGTATAAACTTCACTATACTTACATACTTTTAGAAATAACCTTTATTGCCTTGGTTTGGGAGAAAAGAAAGGTTAGTCTATATAACTACAATTCTACAATATAAAGCCAGCTTCAAAATGTCCATCGTTAGTATATATTTGCATTCTCATAACAAAATACATGTTAGAAACTATCTTCTGAATACATATAGGAGACATACCTGGAATGATATCATTGATGTGCAGAAGAATTGTACTTTCAACACTTGCAAAGCTACAAAGTTGTACTCCATCAAACCTTCCATCCCAGTTGCCGATAGGGTTATCCTTGAAATGCCAAAAAAGTAAACCTTTATATACCTTTGTCAATAAATATAAATGTGAACACCAACATTTCTTTCAAAAGTATTACCTAAGATATCTTTCATAGAAAAATGTTAACTATTTTGCCCAAAAGAAAGGCTGTATTAGAAATATCTGCTAAAGTAACAACGTTTTACAATAAAAATAATAACAATCAACTTACAGCAAACACACAAAATAATGAATCAAAAGCGTTTTTCATACTTTAGTCTGCAGTAATAACACCAGCTGAGGTTTAAAGAGACATTGTCTGCAAAAGAAAATTTACTAGGATTGCATTATTTTACCCAGAAACCTACCCTTAAAGTTAATCACACATCTGCATCCCCTGGGCACTTTGCTCACTGTATTACTGTGTGTCTTTTTATAAACAGAAGAGCAGTTACTTCAGAATTCTCTTGGTATCTGTGGGTATACCCACAGATTTTCTAAGATATTCTCTACTGTGTCACCAGCCACCGGAGTTATTCGTGAGGCACAAGCAGATGGCCATGAAACAACTGCCCTGAGAACCAGTGTGGAATGTTAGCATGTCCCTGGAAACAGACAGCCATGAGGAAAGTTGGGATCGACAAACTTTCTTATCAAGAAGTCTAACGGGACTGTTTGGAACTGATGCTTGCATAAATCAAACAATGGACAGAACTTGTGTGGAGCTGGCAGGCAAGTCTCAAGACAGCCTGCCTGGG
>CAWTZC010000503.1:0-38517 GCA_963919715.1 Microtus obscurus | reverse complement strand
CCTTAGCCTCCTCTCATTGTAGTCAGTTCAGGGATGTGACTGACTTTAAAATTAATCATCATGTTTGGAATCTTTGGGAGAGGGGAAGGTTTTATTTTTGGGTCTAAAAAATATATTGTGTGATATTTCATAACCAGGAGGGAGAACTTGAATAAATTTAGTTATTACCTAATTATAGTTTTTAACTTTTTTTCACTTGTTTTCTTGCTGGTGAGGAACTAGGTAATTTATCTACTCCTGCCCCTTGATTTTAATACTTTTGAAATGGCTCAGGAAAACTCAGTAAACCAAGGAAGTTCTAAGCATGTGTTTTGAAAGGAAATGCATCAAATACTTCCTGGAGGGCTAAAGAATTATTTTCTTAAACCACCAGCTGAGGGCCAAAGCACCAGTTAGTCAGTCCCTTTTCCTTTGTGCTGATCTGTTCAGAAAAAGATTTGAAAAAGAAATTCAGAAAAAGTGAAAACTCCATAGCTCTTCCCGGTGTAACACATACCAAAACCTTTCTTTTTCAGGAGGATGAATGTGCGGGCTGTACAGATGGCACGTTCAGGGGCACGCGCTATTTCACCTCGCGCCGAAGAAGGCCCTGTTCGTGAAATTGAAGAGCTGCAGACCTGACTCTAGGCTTGGGTCCCTGCAGACTGTTTCTATTCAGATTGAAAGGTGTAATTCTTTAGGTAATTGGATACTTTTAATTTATTTACCCATCTGGAATGACTGTTTCTTGCTACTTTTCAGCATCTGAGGGTGACAGTGTTTAAATGTTTTATTTACTCACCAGTGTTCATCAAGTTTCGAAGTTCGTAAAGATTCTTACTTGGTGCATAAGAGAGTTGTCCTAAGAGGAGATATGTTGAAAGAAGAGTTAGGAAAAGTGTTTAGGGTCTAAAGACTGAAAGGCAGTGTTTTTTCTTCTCTTTTATTGATTATAGACATTAAATTTTTGGCAGTATGGGTGGTAGAAATGAAAATGTGGTCCCTTTAGCAATAACTTCCCCTATGCATCTGTTTAAGTACCTCATTCCGGATGTCCTTATGAAGAAATCTGATACAATCTGGGGATGCAGTTGGCTTGATAGATGGAGGACAATTCTTCTCATTGTCACTAGCTTGCTGATGCTGGCCTTTCCCTTAATATTAGTGAGAGTCAAGCTGGGGGAAATAGGGAAAACATCTTCATGAAAAACATTTTTCTTAATGTGAAGAGTATTTTGGAAACTTGTTTTCTTTTTTTATACTTGAAAATGAAACATTTTGAACAAGTAAGAAATTATTCTTTGACAGATGCTTAATTGACTTAATTTTCTAAACTCTATATGACAGGAATGATGTTGAAAGTGAATAATCACATTTTTATAAGACCAGATAAATATCAGTTAACTAAAGTAAAAAATGCAGAGGATGCCCAAATATACTTTAAATGATATATATGTACATGCATATGAATATATACTCTCATCATTTAAAAGAATTATTTTTATTTTTTATCTTTTCAGCATTTGGAGGCTACTTAAGTGAAGTAGTAGAAGAAAATAATCCACCAAAGATGGAAAAAGAAGGTTTGGAGATAATGATTGGAAAGAAAAAAGGCATCCAGGGCCATTACAATTCTTGTTACTTGGACTCAACTTTATTCTGGTAAGTTCCTATTTTCTGCAGTAAGTGTAAATAGTGCTGTGTGGGGGAGAGGGGAGACAGGTATGTGTGTGTGTATGAAAGAAGGTGCTAGATGCCTTTGAGTAGAGAAACTGACAGAGTTAGGAAAGATCATGAGATTTGGTCCTTGGTGACTAAAGAATTTCATATCTATTCCTAGATCTAAAGCACTCATCTAAAAATACTGCAGTGAATAATGAGTGAACAGATACTCTGAGGACATCTGCCTCCAGTGTAGATGATGGCACGTGTGCCAGTAACCTGCAGCAAGCTATTGGCATTGCGTGCTGCGTGTGTTCTGGAATATCGAGATGGTCATAAAAATTCTTAATATTAAAAATTATTTTCCATGGGATCACTGTTGCCCTCCTTTGTGTAGTTTTCCCTAAAGTGGATCAAGTTGAACAGCAAAGATCATTAGGCTATGAAGACTGAATCTGTAGCCGTAAGGGTTGTGCACGGCCCGTTAAGTTAAGTGGATCTGCCACTCCGTCACGCCTGTGCCATAAGAGTTAGGAAGTTAGTATGGAAGTTAGAATTTTAAAGGAGAGAGCAGAATAAAGGTGGGTCTGTTCGTTGGTGGAATACTTTTGATTAAACAAACAAGCAAGCGTTACTATTAATATTCCTTAGATTTACTGATAAAAAATTTATTTTAACTAAATTTATTTTCTTTGATACCAGCAAATTTTTATTGCTAATCACTCACAAGTTATTATAAGGAAATGCCTATCTTATGATAATGAGATGAATTTGTCCTGACTAGTCTGATCTGGTCTTGACCAGTCTCTGACTTTCTCCCTATGTTGTCTGTGTGTATGTGACCAATTTCCAGGCCTCTCTTGGTTTATGTAAAACAAGCTTCTTTCATGATGTTCTCTGGCGTGTTTTCAAGCTTCACATGTATGGTGCAGTCTTGGTGTTTCTGGTCCGGATCTGCAGGGTCTCTGGGTACTGAGCACAGGGCCTGTGTGGTCTGTCCATGAGTTCTTAAACCAGTGGTTCTCTACACTTTATCCCTTTGCCTCTTCCTACTCCTTTAAGAATCTTTCTCAAATATTATTGTTTTTATAACACGAGGAAAATATTATTTTATTTTGCAGCTTATTTGCTTTTAGTTCTGTCCTGGATACTGTGTTGCTCAGACCCAAAGAAAAGAATGATGTAGAGTATTATAGTGAGACCCAGGAGTTACTGAGGACAGAAATAGTTAATCCTCTGAGAATGTAAGTAGAAGACATGTGTTTTGTCTTTAGTTGGTGTTCTGTTTACTGTTTTCTTGCATAGTAATTAATTTATGCTCTGTAATCATGTAATAAAAAAAGAAGTTAGTTCTCATGAAATACTGACTTTGTAAAACCTTTATTTTTCGTCCTGTTTATGTGTGTTTTTAGTCTGGGCAGTACATTCTGTAAAATGATGGGACTCATTTGGAATCATGCACTACAAGGTAGCAATGACATTGCACTAGAAACAAGTGAGGTATATTAAAGTGACATGGTATTTTGTTTGTTTAAAAGAATTTCTTTAGGTCTTCTTTTCCTCCTTTACTAAGGTAGGTGTAAATGTGCAGAAGACCATGCAGGAAGACTTTGATACATGATGGTGAAGTGTGATGACCTCACAAGGTGTTTATGTGATGAAGAGTTAGGTTAGCCAGTGATCAGGAAACAGATAGCTCAGGGGCATAGAGAACAAACTGTGCAATATAAAGTCCAACTGTGATCAATTTAAACTTTGTGATACACTTTTCTTAACAGTGAAAATAAAAATTAACGTAATATATTTAAAAATAACAAAATATGGAACTATAAGGAGTATTCCAAATGATGTACTGTGTCACATAGCTAAGAAAGTAAATTAAAAGTGAAACAAATTTCTCTAGATACTTGTTTGCCTTACTTTTCTAATCATCTTATCCTTTAATTATGTGCTTTGATTTTAATATTAATTATTTAGTCTTACACAAATTTTAAACTCTCAGATTTTTCTTTCCCTATGTAAACGACACTAGAACAGCACAGGTCAAATCTTAACTACAAGGCATTTTATCACAACCTTCCTTCTTTTTAAAATACTGTCAATCCATCAGTAAACGTTTTTTGCATACGATTGACCAACTAGTCCAGAATCATAGTTATTCTAATTTTGTCACCAGTCTATAGAAAACACTTGCTGCATGGCCTATGAGACCAAGGTGCATCTTGCCAGGCATGGTGGAATATACCTGTAATCCCAGCACTTGATAGCTCAAGAGGCTAAGGCAAGATCATTAGCTCAGAAATTTGAGATATATTTCTTGTGTCTGCAAATGTCGTATCTTTTGTTTGGACAGAGGTTTTGCTTTCTGTATTGGAAGCGCCCACAGGCAGAGATCCTGTTTTGTTTATTTGGGTTTTTTTTTTGTTGTTGTTGTTGTTAGGTTTCTTTAATCTCCTTTTGTATTTTTGGTGCCCTACATATAGCATTACACAAGTGGTAGGTATTTAGTGTTTGCTGATTGCAAAGAGCTACCAAGTAAGTGGATAGTCGTTCTAAAAAGCAGGTACCCAGTATGATTAGCTGGCTCTGACTAGTTCTTGTAAGCCCATAGTCTCCTATAGTCAAACAAAGAGAATGTCATAATTATGTTGACTGTTTGATTTCAGACTTTAGATTTTTAGTATCTCATCAGTTCCCTTTTCCATGTCTCTTATCCTGTGTATAAGAAGGGCTTTCTAAAATTTGGATATCCTATTTTATAAAATAAGTGTTTTAATATAATAAGCAAATGCCATTTAAAAATTGCTTCACCCAGGCTTCATAAAAAGTTCAGAATTGTATTAGTACATGGTAGTTATTTTTAAGGTGTTTAATAGTATCTGGAAATAATTCTGATTCTCAGACTTTCACTTTTCAAACTTCTGTAAGAAGCCTACAGCTGTTTCTTTAAAATGAATGCCTTGTCTATTGTTTTTGTAAACATGTTAGAATTGTATGAAAAGTACTTGATTATTAAGATGTGTCATATGACTCACTGTGCCAGTATCAGTTAATTCATTTTTATCAACAGATATGGTTATGTGTGCACCCCAAAAATTATGAAACTGAGGAAAATACTTGAAAAAGTTGAGGCTGCATCAGGATTTACCTCTGAAGAAAAAGGTGACCCTTTTAATTTATAATATATGCATTGAAAATAACTTGAAAGTTTATCATCTAGTAATATGCTAAATTATTTCCTGAAATATACCTATTTAGTTTAGAAGATTAAATTTAAGTTAGAATTATTTGAGAGGGCTAGGAGTATACTCAGTGGTGGAGTATATAAGAGGCCTTGGGTTTGATTCCCAGCACTGCAAAAATATGAAAAATTTCTTTTCTATGTGACATGCATATTTCTCCTGATTTTGTGATTCTTCTGAAGTGATGTGATGTGGAAGAAGTCTTTAAGAGGCCAGCCGGCTGGCTTGATGACCAAGTAAAGAGCTGTCCTTGTCTCCAGCAGTGCTGTTTGGAGCTGCTTCTCTTCCTGTGATAGGGAGCATCCCCAGCACTCAGTTTCTCACTATGCTCCCTGTTGAAAGGGGCTGTGGAGCAGTTGGCCAGCACTTCTGTCTGCTCACAACTGAAGAATTTGCTCAGATTCAACTCCTGAATTAGTTTGTTAACAGTATACTATAGCCAGCTGTGGCATTTATGCACATGGCTATTACTAAAATAGAAGAAAAAATAGGGCATATACCAGGTATATTCTACTAAACCTCCCAGAAGACATAAAAATGATTCACTGTGTGTGAATGAGTATATTCTGTTAAATAGGGCAGCATGACAACAAATGAAAAAAGTAATATTTTATTATAAGTTTTCCCTTGTCAGGAGAACCTGAAATAACTAAGCTTTTAATTAATTTGTCTCTCTTAAAGAATAGAATGGTTTTGAAATTTTCTCTCTGATTTTCTTAGGTTTTTTTGTTTTGTTTTCTCCTAGATCCTGAAAAATTTCTAAATATCCTGTTTCATGATATTTTAAGGGTTGAGCCATTGTTAAAAATAAGGTAGGTCTCAAGCTGTCTAGAAGCATTTCAGAAGTAGACCTTCTTTTACACTGCCAATGCCCAGTAGCTAAATGTTCCTAGCATAGATGTGGGTTTCACTAGCTGCTGTCCTCTCTCTGAGCTACACTTAACTTCCAGGGCACAAGCGAACCTGTTCTTTTAATTAGCCCTAGTGACAGATGTGCCCACAATTTAATTACTTATGAAATTGAATGTTAATATTTTTGAAAGTTCAGTTAGTGAACTTTTAAAAGGAATCTTATTCTAACTGAATTTAAAAAAGAGAAAAAGAACAGTGAGAGCATTGTTCTTGGCTTCCCCATAACTTATAGTCAGCCTTAAGTTAGCTCTTCCATTCTCAGTTTAGATCTTCCTTCTCCCCATGTTGAAAGAATACCTGAGTTTCCCTGCGATACAGTTCTTAGTGAGATGTTTGAAATGTCTGCACTTCCCAGGTCATTTGAATGGTGGGCCCCTCTTGATTTCAGTCTTGGTTTCTCTGGTGAAAATCTTAGGAGTGTGCTGCCTACTTCCTTAAGAACCCACACTGATGAGTTCTCTTTCCTCTTGTGTCTAAACAATGCAGTTTGAACCAGAGTTAAACTGATTGTGGGAGCAAGGGAAGTATCACAGTTAAAGTTTGGGTCTCTTCAGAAATCTCTAACTAGTGAACTGGCATGATGCATAAGCATTGGGTGTACATACTTATTAGCAAGTCCAAGTTGGTAATCGCTTTCTATGTACCTAGAAAATCCTAGAGAATTATTTACAAAGCTTTAAGAAAAGAATTTATTATAGTCTAGCCATGTAAAAATTAATCATGGAAAATCAACAACATTTTTTATTCCTTCAAGCATATAGAAAAAGGCATAAGCACATTTAATTATCTCATCCAATCATTGTCTTTCACCTGGTTTGTGGACAATCCAAAGCTGGACGTGAGCATTATGATGTTGTGTCCTCAGGTCTGTCAGATGCTTCATACTCGATTCAGGCATTTGGTAGATGGCTTATGTGCATTTCTTCCTGTGTGCTCCCAGATCGGCAGGTCAGAAAGTCCAAAACTGCAACTTCTATCAGATCTTTATGGAAAAAAAAATGAGAAAGTTGGAGTTCCTACAATTCAACAGTTACTAGAATGGTCTTTTATCAACAATAACCTGCAATTTGCAGAGGTTAGTGATTCTAACTGGACTTGTATTGCTACTTTATTTTGTTTCTTATCAATGCTAGATATTAAACTCAGGCCTTTTGTACACACTACCCCAAGTGCTGCCCCAATGAACCACACCTAGCTATCATTGTGCTTTAACCAAGAATAGTTTGAAGAAATATTTAAGAAGACACTTGTTTTTTTTTTTTATAAAAAAAAAAGGTATTCTAACTTTGTTCTTTTTAAAGATAGCCGCTTAGCTTAAGTTGGAATGTTTTGGATTTGGGTTGCAAAGGGAACAAAAGCTAATTTTTAAGTTTAAAGTAGCTAATGCAAAGATATGTGTGCATACATGTTTATGTTTTCAGTTGTCATTTTTCCCATGCAAACATTTCAAAGGTAATGTTATTTTTTCTCCCTCTGTTAAGAGATAAAATACCAATAAATTCTTGTGTATGGGTTTGCTAGTGAATGCAATGGAAACATCTCTTTGACTGTCAGAATGTGAGATCTCTGCAGTGCATGCCGTGGTCTGTTTTATCATGTTCGTCTCTGGGGAAGTCTGGAAAATCTGTAGCTTATTGCTGCTCTGCATCCACACTGCACATTCACAAGTGGGCTCTGCATCATGGGCCAACAGCCCTGCTGAAACCACTACTGGGTGTGACAGCTATGACTATTTCAGTTTCATAGGGAAACTCGTTAGTACAGGGGTTAGGACTCAAGGCTTTGGGCATGCTAAGTAAACACTATATTGAGCTAAGTCCCCAGCTCCTTAGGACTTTGGTTTCTAAAACTATGTGTCTTTTTTTTTCTTTTTAGGTGCCATCATGCTTGATTATTCAGATCCCTTGGTTTGGAAAAAACTTCAAAATGTTCAAAAAAAATTTCCCTTCTCTAGAATTAAATATAACGGATTTGCTTGAAGACAGTAAGTATATAGTCCTTTCTTTGTTTTTTGTTTTATTTTATTTTAGATTTAGTTGGCCTGGACTTTTCATTAGTTATGGGTATAGTACTTCTGACAGGTAATTCAGTATTTGAAGAGCTTAGACATACTAACTCAATAATTTGACTGCTAGAATTTATTCTAATAAAAAAGAGGTAAAAATAAATAATTTAAATGCAAATTTACTTACTATCTGACAAGAAATTAGAGACAAGAAATGTTAATAAGAGGGAAGTGGTTAACTGGATTATATGTCTAAACAATAGATCTATGTGAAAACAGTGTGTGGTAGTTATAGTGGAAGGGAAAGCATCGAGAGGCTAGATGAGAGAAGCTTGAGGTACACGTGTACCTGGGTGCACATACTTATATAAATATTCAGACATAAAATTGTTACAGAAAGTTCATAATGGCAGTGGTTGTTATTTACTGACTTAAGATCATGTGTGCTATTAGTCTTCAATACTTACTTTATATCTTTAAACATTTCATGGCCAGAAGAACAATTATAGAATAGGTTAACAAAAATGGTTATATGAAAAAAAGTCCTTAAAATGCTACAGATACAAAAAAAATTCAAATGAAATTTTAAGAGGGTCAGAGAGGACTAGGCCTTTCTTCTCTCCAACCCCCAAGCATTCTTGTTTTCATAGTATAGCTTTTATTTTTAATGACAGATGTCTTTTTAAAAAGGCTTCTTCCTTCCCTCTTTGCATAGCTCCCAGGGAGTGTCGCATCTGTGGAGGACTTGCGATGTTCGAGTGTAGAGAGTGCTATGAAGATCCCGACAACACAGCAGGGAAGATCAAGCAGTTCTGTAAGACCTGCTGCACTCAGGTAATCCACACTCACTGCACCAGTCAGAGTCAAAGGGCATTTTAAACATTCACAGTAAATGTTATTGCTCATGTCTCTTCTGCTGGTGTGTGTGTGTGTGTGTGTGTGTGTGTGTGTGTGTGTGTGTGTGTGTGTAGAACTTGGCTGTGGTGGTCAATGAAAGTGATTAAAGTCTGCCCTTGAAACATGGCATTTAGCTCACTTGTGGTATTTTCTTCATGGTCCATTTTAGGTTCACCTCCATCCCAAGAGAATGAATCATACCTATCACCCAGTATCACTTCCCAAAGACTTGCCTGACTGGGACTGGAGACAAGGCTGCTTCCCCTGCCAGAAGATGGAGTTATTTGCTGTTCTCTGCATAGAAATGAGCCACTATGTTGCTTTTGTGAAGTATGGGAAGGATGATTCAGCCTGGCTCTTCTTTGACAGCATGGCTGATCGAGATGGTATTTAAAACTTGTCTTTTGGAGTGAGATGCTTCCTAGTGAGAGCACGTGTTTGTGGTAATAGGGTATTTTGTGAGCATATTCTTGAAAGGATACCACAGTGTGATGGACTTTAATCTTCAAAGGGTATTACTAATTCTGCTCCTCAAACTAAGGAGCAATAATTTTGTGCCATCTTGGTCCTTATGTGGATTTGTTAAAGAATCCTAGCCATAATCCCAGACTTGGAAAGTAAAGGATTGTAAATCAGAGGTCAGTTTGTATTGCATAGTGAGAACCTGTTTCAATTTGTCCCACCTCAAAAGAAAAAAAAATCCTAAGATTTATTTAGAGCTGACTTTACCATCTTCTTCCTTGCATTTTTATATAGAATAGAGTAGCCATTTATTGAGGGCATAAATGCCAAAATCTGTGGGAATTTTTGGTCATGGAAATCATGCCTGTTTTTCTATTGTCTAAGCAAACATTAAAGGTGGTGAAGGTTGCATGGTTTGTATTTAACTCACTCTTCCTGATCTCATGCATTTTATTTCAGGAAGAAACCTTTATTCATTGAGATGTTTTTAGGAAGCTTAGTCATTACTTAGTACACAGAGGTCTTGGTAGTAAGGTACTTGTCACAGTACCTGTACTACCCCATTTACTCTACAGCTCTTCTTCCAAGCCCTCATTCCCCAGGTCTTCAGGTGTGACACTTTAATAACCAGAGGCACTGAGTGACGGCTTCTTGACCAGAGGCCCAAGCTGTAGACCAACAGTTCTTCATTTCTGCGTAGCTCTGATGCCTGGGGGCACAGCCCACCCCAGTGTGCCCGTCACACAGTTAGCATTAGCAGCATGACATTAGGGAAAGCACCTGGGAGAGCAAATCTGATCATCAGAGCGCATGTGCATTCTGATGATTAGTATCTAAATCAGCTGTGCTAGAGGTATGCAAGTATGTTCTTGAAACATAGGGAAACAGTAGTGTTCAAAATTGGTTTCTTGTGGAAAAGAGTCAGGCTGCTAGTGTCTGGGAGGGACAGAAATGTCTGAGGGGCCTAGAGTAGCAGCCTGCAAATCGGGACTGCAGCTTTTCCTAAGTGCATGTCCTTTTACCAGGTTTTTTTTTTTCACTTTTCTCTGCTTGAACCCTCTCAGAAGCCAATAAAAGGAGACTGTAATTCTAGAAACTGAAAGTCAAACAAAGTTTTTTTTGTTTTGTTTTGTTTTTGATTCTGGGAGTCAGTCTTCACTAAATTCTAGGATAGTAAAATTGTTCTGGTGGGACAGGCTGCCAAGAGGACTAAGAAGTTTGCTGCCCTAATGAGAGCTCTCTCTCTCTCCCTAGGGGGTCAGAATGGCTTCAACATTCCACAAGTGACACCCTGCCCTGAAGTGGGAGAGTACTTGAAGTTGTCTCTGGAGGAGCTGCACTCGTTGGATTCCAGAAGGATTCAAGGCTGTGCACGAAAACTTCTTTGTGATGCGTACACGTGCATGTACCAGAGTCCAACCATGAGCTTGTACAAATAACATGTCATCTGAAAGGGGCAGAGGCCAAGTACAAAGCTTAACACTATGTTTCTTCCAGCTGGCACCCATTGCTGGCAATGGGTGTCTTTTGTGTTGATGGCCCTTCAGCAAAGGATTCCTGTGTTTTTAAAAAAATTACTTTTGTGTTCTTGAATATTTAATAAGCATTTTGCACTCTAGAAAGTATGTTTTGTTGGTTTTTTTAAAAGTTTAAATGAAATTTAGTTTAAATGAAGTTAAGTTTTGTTTTCTTTAAGTTTATTGAGTTTATTGCATTGATAATATAATATTTTTGGAAAGATACAATTTTAATTGTGACATCTAAAATCTTTTAGTCCATTGAGGATATAAGTAAATATTTCTTCTTATGGACCAAGGATATTAAATCATTTTTCCTTTTTGATTGCCTTGAGGAAGAAATAATATGGTTTTATTGAGTCTGCCTTTATTCCACTTCTTGAAGGTGTGCTGAGTTTGTTAATTTTTCCTATATCATGCTGATTTCCTGCATGTCTGTATTTTGCCGAGTTTCTGTGTTCCTTCTTGTGAAGGCAAACTACTGTGGCTTTGGACCTTGGCCCTCTTATCAAGATGTCAAAGTGTGACTTCCTGGCAAGGAATTAGGCTCCTGTGTGAGCTATTGTCAGTTGTCTCAGGTGGGGGACTGGCTGGAGTTGTTGAGGGTCTATACTTTGTCTTATTCTAGATCCTAAAGGGTTTCTCTCGGGCCCACATGTGATGACAAGCTGAGCAGCAGAGATGGCCAGGAGTAGTGAACAGTGGGAATTTTGGGGATAAACCCTTGCTGGTGGGTGGCCTTAAATGGCATTACTTTATCCTCAAGGGTACCGCAGGGTCCTGGCCACTCTCCTGGCAGTGCTGACAGTTTAGTGTCATAGGATTTTAGTTCCCATTTTCTTCCTAACGGATTTGAGGGAGAAGGACTGTTGATGTAGGGATTGTCCTTCCACGCACCATAGGCCTCTGCACAGTTGTCTTCTGCTTTTAAATACTGTTGATGTTCACTAGTTAGTCATTCTAAAGGGATTATGTGGGAGACGCAGCTGTCTTTGGTTTTATATTATGAAATAGCCTTGTATTGTGGGATGTTAACTCTGAAGAGTCGCCCTCATACTCAAAGTATTCATTAAAAAACTCCCCTGATATTCCCAAGGGGTGGTGTGACTATTATCAGGCTGACCCAAAGAAATACATTTTGTATTCCTTTTCCTTTACTGGTATCTTGTTAAAAATTTTTTGCCTGAAGAATATTCTTTTGTTTATGAAAACATGAATAACATTGTATAAAACAGTTCCTTTCTGTCAGAATGCTCCAATGTAGCCTTAATTTTGTTAGAGATGATTGAAATGCTGCTGTGGAAAGAAGTGTACCATGTACTATTTCTGTATCATTAAAACGCAATTTTTATGGTTCTTTCTCTTTGATTTCTTTAGGGGAAGGGTCTTGGGTTGGGGGAACATAGAAGTTGGTTCTTCATCAAGCTTCCAGGCACACATTGTATCTAGGGCATGTTTTAGGGTGTCACCATTTGAGTCTGGGCCATAGCATGGCCTCTACCCACTCTGGATATGTGCTGGCTATGGCTCATCACCACCATCTCTAAGCCTCCAGACACAGCTTACTCCTCCCAAGATGCCGTTTCACCTGCAGGTATGTGGCCAGAGCTGTGCATTCCACAGGGTGCATGCTGGGCCTAAGAACTGCCAAGGACGTGGCTGCTTCTCTGTAATGCCCAGGGAATGATCCCATGACATTTTAGAAACTGAATTTTTACTCCAGGCTTCTTTTCGATAATAAAATGCATAAGAAGTCCTCCTTCCTTGGAGGCTAAGCCCCTCACTGCATACAGGAAGAAACACTAGACTGATCTGAGTTTTATTGCTGCTGTAGTATGTCAAGGTTTCTGTTTAGAAAACCCACAGCTTACAACATGACCGTGCTGGGTAACAGCATGCCGCAGCTCTACTTTTTCCTGCTGAATTTAGAGGTTGGCAAACACTTTCAGAGATTTTACTCTTGCATTTGGGCATATTGATGTGACAGGCATTGCACTGCCCATCTGTGTATATGAACAGTCAAGTGAAGATCCAGTCTTTGCTGAAGAAAGCTGACCTAGCCAGAGGAACTCCGATCCTCCCCTTAACCCCTGGCCAGGCTCCCTGACACAGGCTGAAGGACGGGAGTCACTGTCAGTAAGGGTTTTCCATCCTGGCTAGAGGTCGGGTCTGCACAAGGATGTTTTTCCATGGTGCTCACGGCTGGACGTAGGCCCATGGGAATATCCGAAGGTGACTCAGAGGTATTTGTCCCTTGTGCAGCCAAGCAGGAACCACTTATGGACAGAGTTTTTCAAGAGAAGCAATCCTCACATCATCCCTACTGGGAACCTTCTGCTCCAGTGGAAGACAGGCTGTAGATGCAAGTTCCGGTGGGGAAGTAGAAAAGCATCGGGAAGCTGCTGACTCAGCCTTTGAAGAAAGGCATGGGAGGTGTGTGTTGGATGTAGGAGAGTGAGTTTAGAAGCAAGGTGGGAGAAGGTTTGAATAAAGAATACTGATGGGGCAGGAGAGATGGTTCAGTGGTTAAGAGCACTGGTTGCTCTTCCTCAGGACCTGAGTTCAAACCCCCTACACCCACATGGTGGCTCACAGCCATTGGAAGTTCCAGTCCCAGAGGAATTTTCTGGACTCTGAAGGCAACATCGGTACACAGAAATACATGCAGGCAAACCCCTATGCACATAAGAGCAAAGATTAAAAAAATTAGAAAGAATACTAATATAGGCACTGTGAGGATGCTATGTGTTTTGTTTGGGAAACATTCCAAAGTGTGTGTGTGTGAATTCCAGGTGTTGTTTCTGATGTGATTCAAAAGAACAACCCACCAGTTACGGGGAACAACAGCTTGGGACAGGTTCCTGCCTGTCTTCACCTGTTGGTGAACAGCAGGTCTCGGTGGCCTGCCAGCCACAGTGGGAGACAGCTTTACAGTGTTCAGTTTTGATGGAAGGGATTGTTTCTGGGATCTGATTACAGCTGGGAGGTGATTGAAGACTGACCTGCAAATTATGGGAACTGGGCGATTTCTCTTAGCAAGGAGCTCTTGTTACAAAGAGCGACTAAAATCTGCAAGGATTTTATCAGTCAATGCTACCGCTTCTCAAGACTGTATGTCACTGTGGTGGGCTCTGCTTGGTGGCCGGTTGGTCTCACCAGCCTGTGGAATAAAAGCTTCCCAGCTCTGTGCTCCACTAGCCACAGAGGACCAAAGCTGCTAGGGGTTGTCATGAGGTGTGACACAGCAGGCAGACCTGCTAAGTCAGAGGTTCCCCCAGAGAAGCATTAGGGGAGGTCTTGAAGACAACAACTGGGGGCGGGGAGGATGGGAGCCTGAGCGCAGAGTGTGGGGGACATGGGAGCAACCATGATGGTTTCCTCTGCTTGTTTTGTGGCAGACATGCATACCATGGCCATTGCAAGCTAGCAGAGCTCAGCAGCTGGAACTGGAAAGGGGCACAGAAGGGTTCTTCAGAAAAGTGCAGAGCATGTCCACTCCAAATGCTAGAGTCCGGACCAGGGCTCTGCACACTGCCTGGGAGCCGAGCCTAGCCGAACACCGTTTTCCCAAGTGGCAGTGAGGTGGGTCACGATCATACCCACTCACCTATTCTGCTTGGGTCTGGCAACAGCCGAATTGTGGAGCTGTGACAGAAAACATGAGGCCTGCACAGCCTAAAGTATTTACTCTCTGGCTAAGTGCAGGGAAAGTCTACACGCTGATGTTAACAGCTGTGGTAAGACAGATACGTAAAGGAAGGGTTGAGTCTCTAAAGGTTGATCTTCTTGTAATTAATTATGAATCTCTCTCCTGTTTCTCTCTCTCTTTCTCTCATTGAGGCAAGGTCTCCTTCAATAGCCTAGGGTGGACTTGAATTTGCCATAATCCTCTTGCCTCGGTTTTCTGAGTACTGGGATTACAGGTGTGAATCAACTCTCCTGCCTCGGTTTAACTTCCATAATGGATGTGTTTAAGACAGAGCTCACTGCTGTCCATCCCTGAAGATTTAACTCTCGCTTCTCAGGGGCCCCTTGTGTGCATTCTTGTTTACCACGGACTCCTCCAATGCCCTACATGGACCATTCACCCTGCCCTCTTCACCCTCCTAGAACATTTGCTCTGACCTGTTGTTTGCTGCGGTCTCAGAACTGACAGCAGGGCCTCTCTGGTTCTGTGCTCCTTGTCCTGTGAGCCTGAAACAAAGCAGGCGCTCAGACGCTTGACTGGGGGCACAGAGCTGTTAGCACCCTATCCGGATAAGCCGTTCTATTCACTATTGTGGACACAGTCAGAACCGGATCACTTTCAGTCCTTTGGAGAAAGTACAAGAGGCTCCCATCGCCAGCTGCCCCATGTCACATGTTCTTGGAGACATCGCAGATCTTCCCCAGAAGGCTTTCTGAAGCAGACATTGAATGAAGCCATGTTTATAAAGTGCTTGATCGCGATGCCTGGTGTTTAAAAACTCCTCACTAGTAGCAGTTGAAGTGGCATCATAGTGGAAATACAATCCCGAACTTAGCCTTGCAAGACTATTTAACACACCCCCTTCAGCCTCCACTCTGCCTCAGCAAGTCTTCATGCTGCTTGGTAAAATTCGGATTCCCTAAGCATCTTGTCCTGTGTGCAGCAGCACCATCTAGTGGTTACATTAGGTTATGACAAAGTACATGATCGCTCCCAAGTAGTCAGAGGCTGCTTGGATGCTGTTTGCCCCATCCTTCCTCTTATCTGCATTGATCTGAACTAGACCATGCCAGGCTTACCACGCCATCCTGCTGAGAGAACACACTTTCCTAGGTTTCTGCTTCTTGGGGCTCACCTAACCCCACAACCCTTCACTCTTAATCTTAGATCAAGCAGGTTTGACATCATGATTGTGCACAAAATCAAAACATTTTGCTTTATGGTAAAGCTGCTGGGTAGAGCCTCTTGCTGGTGGGTTAACAAAACAAGTGTCTACCCTGCACCATCATGCTGAAGTTAGGTTTCAGATTCTGATAGTGATTTTACATTAAGTTGCTGTGTCAGGTCACACATACTCTATGAATGTCTTGGGAATTAGATTTCACCAGGCAACATAACAGTATTGAGTTAGGCTCATATGCTACTCTATAACAATATAGCACAAGTTGGGAAAGAGGACACACACCAAAAGTCTCCTTTCTTTTGTTTCGAGAGCCTGATTGTCTGAGTTCAAGTTGTTTGCATGATTGCTTTTCTTTCAGGCCTAGTTTCTTTCTGACAGGCTGTCCCCCTTTTGCCTTTGCCAGTGGTTGGTCCTCTATGCACAATTGTCAGCCATGCCAGTGTGCATGTTATAAATTCATTCCTCTGATGATAACATCAATTAGATGGAATTAACGCCCATCAGAACAACTTACTGTTCCGTTATAGCTCCTTTACAGGTCCTATCTGCAAACACAGTCCTACTATGAAGTTTGGAAGTTAGAACGATTAATTTTAGAGAATATTCATTTGAATACACAGCAAACATGGGTAACTAAAGAGTTACAGAGACTTTGTTTTTTCTTTAGGTTTTACAAATGACATAATTGACACAGAAATTCAAGTAGTTCACTTTGGAAGATGTGAGAAACAGTTAAGAGAAATCATCCTACAAAGGGTCTCAGCTAAGATCCTGGGTGACCAAAGCCAGTGTCGAGTGAAAACGCAGAGAACATAATGCGTATAGTCAAAGTCATCACAGCAGGCATATGGGAAACTGAAACGCTTAGACATTGTGTGGCATCATCACTGACTAAGGATTTTTACAGTGCTTGGAGAACTATGGATGCCCTAGAATTGCCACCTGTCATGAATGCAATGACATTTCTCCACTGCAGGGAAATCCCTGAAGCAGAGAGAGCATCTGGCAAGTTTAAGTCACTCAAGAACACTGGACTCCTGTAATCCAGGACATTGGACAGCTACTGACATCCACTCTCACAGTTTCCTTCTAGATCCCAGAAATGCAGCTGTGGTGAACATTTGCACACCTGGTCAAGGGAGAGACTAGAGACCAAAGTGATAAAGTCACCATGGGAATGACTGCTCTTTTTTTGAGTCTGTCCGGAGAGTTTACAGGGATGACTACCCAAATGTGGATGATAGCTCAAAATAGACATTTAGTTCTTGCTCACAGAAAGCCCAAAGGCAACTATAGAGCACAGATTCTCTTTGTCCACACACAAACCAGAAACTCAGGCTCTGGCCATCCCCTTAGTCTCTCAGAGCCATCCGGGTCTGATGAGCTGTAGAGAAAGACAAGTACAGAGAAGCCTGAGCTGCCTCCTGTCTGTGCTGGCCTGGAGACAACCCAATTTCCTTTGTTATTGTTGCTCGATTGTAGCACCTAATCTCAGGACGCTGGTTAAATGCCAGTAGACGTAAGCCATGTAACTCTTGTCTAGGCAGGGCCTTCTGAGTAAGAAGTCGACAGTAGCAAGTAGAAACAGGGAGCTCAAGAGCTCAGAAAGTATGACTTTGTTTCAGTTCCTGAGCTAAGCCGAGCGTGAGGATTTCCTAGCATGGACCAAGGTTTATTGTGAACACTGGTGTTTCACTTATGGGACACCAAGGAGGGTCTGCGACACTGTGAGTGCTCAAGGAAATCTGTCAAGTTAATGGTAGGATGGGTAACAGTGGAAAATTAAATAAATAAAAATGTAACTTAAAACCAACACACACTAATCCGATGTGTACTGGCTATGTCAAATTGACACAAGCAAAATCATTTGGAAAGAGGAACTCTTAAATGAGAAAATCCTTCCATAGGATTTGCCTATAGGCAAGTTTGTAGTACATGTCCTTTATTAACAATTTATGTGGGTGGGCTCAGCTCACTGAGTGTGATGTCTTGGCATCTGTCCTAGACAGCGTAAGAAAGCAGTCTGTGCAAGTCCTGGGATACAAGCAAATAAACAACATTTCTCCTTGACCTCTGCTTCAGTTCCTACCTCCAGAATCCAGCCTTGAGTTTGTGCCCTGGCTTCCCTTAGCAATGGAAGATCGAACCTGAGAATTGTAGAATGAAATAAATCCCTTCCTCCCCAAGTTGCTTTGGGCCATGGTGTTTTATCACAGCAATAGGAACACTAAGAGGAGATGTAAGCCATTCATAATGCCTCCTATTCAAATAATATAATATATGGTCTTCAAACACCATTGACCCCAGGGAGACAGAGTCCCCTGTTTACATAGAGCATCAAAGCCTAGAATGTGTAAGCGTGTACTTGCTTCACAAGGATCTGGATGGCAGCACCAAGAAATTTCTCTGGAGTCAGGCAAGAGTGCATATCTTTAGTCCCAGCACTCAGGAGACAGAGGCAGGCTGGTCTCTATAAGTTCAAGGCCATTCTGGTCTACAGAGCAAGTTCCAGGACAGCCAGGCTACATAAAGAAACCCAGTGTTGGAAAAACAAAAAAGCAAAAAAACAAAACAAAATGAAAAGGACGGAAATTCTCTGAAGCTCAAGGAGATGAAGTCACGACTCCAGCCCAGTCCCTGTCACCTGTTCATGGTGCTGCTCAAAGTGGTTGCTGTCTTTATGTTACTGAGTCAACATCAATTCCCATTTTCCATCAGTGTTTATTAACATACATTTATAAGCCAGATGTGTTATATAGTATGTTTCATTTTTATTTCTATTTTCATTTAAGACAGAATATATCAGTTTCCTTTGTTTTAATCCATGTCTTCTACTTGTCCGCATCCTATGAAAGTCCTCTTTTGAGCAAATAAAGCAAAAAAGGCTTAATGCATTTAAAAAGTTATTTTTATGACTTTTTGTTTACAGATGTGTTTAATTAGACTTATTTACAGGAATATATGTGATGGTTTATTTATAGGAACACTGAAGCTTGTACCAATGAAGAAAGTGAATTTTCTTCCTCCCCAGAGGCATATAAATTCTTAGGGAAGCTTCATTATAAATACATCCAAACATACGTACATACACAGATATAAAAATATTATAATGAAATCCATTATTATTTATAATTAATGTATGTTAATAAAAATTAAAAGAAAACTACAAATAATATATATTAATATAGATGGCATGATAATATGTGTATAAAACTAGATGAGAGAAAGAAGGAGGGGTAGAGAGAAAAGGGAGAGAGAAAGGAAGAGAGAGAGGACAGAATAATGAAATTTATGTGGAAATAATACAATCAGGAAGCACTGTGACAGTAATACGCATGCCATGGAAACTGGTGTCTTACAGAGACGACACAGGGAACATGGAAGAGGGGACAGAAAGAAAGTAAGTAATATTGTACACATCACCTCTCAACAGCTGGACTCACCTGCACAAGATGGAGGCAGTCAAAATTCCAGCAAGCAAGGGGGAGGGAGGGGCTCTGAGGCCACACCCCTAACAGAGGAGCTATTGAAAATTGATGACTGTAGAGGGAAGGAGAGTCACTCTCCTTTGGGAACAAGACTGACAGTAGGTTGCCCGTGTCCCAGTGAGTGGCCCCATGCCTATGTCCATATGTAGCATTACTTGGACTAGGGTTATTAATAAGAAAAAGGAAAAGACATTAAGAGAGACAGAATGCAGCAGGCCCTAGAGGGACTTGGAGGGACATAGTGGTGGATGACATGATCAAATGAAAATTTCAAAGAATAAATAAAATGTTATTTTTAACAGTCAAGACGAAAATTATTAAAACTACTTTAAAATAAAAACCTATGATGAATATTGTTAATGATTTCCAAGGATCAAATGTCTGAATAACTTTTGTCCTGGCTCAAGTTTAAGATTGTTAAAATTCATGGTTTAATACCTCCTCTCTATTCCTATCCCACCCAGATTGCATCCACGGCCCTCCCCCACCTCCTCTGACCCCCATCCCCTCTTTGAATCACACTACAGCTCCCAGCTCAGCCTGTTTGGGCGCTGGGACAGGGTCCGAATTGGGAGGGCATCCGGGAGGGTAGTAGCTCCTTTGTCTAGATGGCCTGCCTGCGGCAGAAAGGTCGGCCCTTTATTCGCAAGACACCCAAGCAGCAGGGAGATCAGATCCGGGTGCCAGGAGAGACATCACTGGGGGTGGTGCTGAGGAGTTCCGTCTGGATGGTTGTCCATGTTTGGGTACTGAGGAGTTCAAGCTTAGCAGGACGGTCCCTGCTTCTACACTGAAGAGATACACCCAGAGACTCAGTCACAGCAAAGACTGGACCAAGACACCAGGCCTCTCTTGGCTTCATTTGAAAAACGAGATGGGAAGGCGCCAATGCAAGAATTCCTCCAACAACCTGAAAGGCAACATGACATCACCAGAACCCAGGGATCCCGAAATAAGAAGAATTGTACACCCTACTCCAGAAGAAGTAGAAGAAATCGACTCAAAAGTGAATTTTTTGAAAATAATAGAAGACCTTAAACAGGAGGTGAAAAACTGCCATAAACAATTAGAGATTACAAACAAAAAGGTAGAGGAAATGAATAAATCGCTCAAAGATACCCAAGAAAACCAAGAGAAACAAGAAAATGCAATCAAACTGGTAAAGGAAATGGTTGAGGACCTGAAGAATGAAATGGAAGTAATGAAGAAAACACAAACCGAGGGAAGGTTGGAGATGGAAAACCTGGGTAAACGAACAGGAACTACAGAGACAAGTACTACCAACAGATTACAAGAGTTAGAAGAAAGAATGTCAGACACTGAAGATACCATAGAGAAAATTAACACACTGATCAAAGAAAACAGCAAAACCAACAAATTCTCATCACAAAGCATTCAGGAAATATGGGACACAATAAAAAGACCAAACCTAAGAATAATTGGGATAGAAGAAGGAGAAGAAATACAGCTCAATGGCTCAGAAAATATATTTAATAAAATTATAGAAGAAAACTTTCCCAGCCTAAAGAAAGATATTCCTTTGAAGGTTCAAGAAGCATACAGAACACCGAATAGACTGGACCAAAAAAAAAAAAAAACATCTCCTTGCCATATAATAATCAGAACACAAAACATACAGAATAAAGAAAAAATATTAAGAGCTGCAAAGGAAAAAGGTCAAATTACCTATAAAGGTAAACCTATCAGACTTACACCTGACTACTCTATGGAAACCATGAAAGCCAGAAGGTCCTGGATAGATATACTGCAGAAGCTAAGAGAACATGGATGCAAGCCCAGACTACTATACCCAGCCAAGCTTTCGTTCACTATAAATGGAGAAAACAAAATTTTCCAGGATAAAAACAAATTTAAACAATACGTAGCCACAAATCCAGCCTTACAGAAATTAATAGAAGGAAAATCACAAACCAAGGAGACCAACAATGACCACAATTACTCAAGCTTCTAGATACCCTTTACCAGCACAACTAAAAGAAAGCAAACACACAAACTGTATGACTAAAAAAGTGACCAGAGTTAGCAACCACTGGTCATTAATATCCCTTAATGTCAATGGACTCAACTCACCTATAAAAAGGCACAGGCTAAGAGATTGGATACGCAAACAGGATCCAACATTCTGCTGTTTACAAAAAACACACCTCAACCACAAAGACAGGCACCTACTTAGAGTAAAGGGATGGGAAAAAGTTTATCAAGCAAATGGACCTAAGAAACAAGCAGGTGTGGCCATACTAATTTCTAACAAAGTTGACTTCAAACTTAAATCAATCAGAAGAGATGGAGAGGGATATTTTATACTCATAACATGAACAATTGATCAGGATGAGGTCTCAATCCTGAAGGCTGCCATCAAACCGCACACACTAATAGTAGGAGATCTCAACACGCCTCTTTCACCAATGGACAGGTCAATCAGACAGAAACCTAACAGAGAAATAAGAGAATTAATGGAGGTATTGAATCAAATGGACTTAACAGACATCTATAGAACATTCCACCCAAATAGAAAAGAATATACCTTCTTCTCTGGAGCTCATGGAACCTTCTCGAAAATTGACCACATCCTCGGTAACAAAGCAAACTTCCACAGTTACAAAAAAAATATCCATAACCACCTGTGTATTATCAGATCACCACGGACTAAAGCTAGAATTCAACAACAATGCTACCCCCAGAAAGCATGCAAACTCATGGAAACTGAATAGTCAACTATTGACCCACACCTGGATTAAAGAAGAAATAAAGAAAGAAATTAAAGTCTTCATTGAATTCAATGAAAATAAAGAATCAACATACTCAAACTTATGGGACACTTTGAAAGTAGTCCTAAGGGGAAAGTTCATAGCCCTTAGTGCCCACTTAAAGAAAACAGAGAAAGCATACATTGGAGACTTAACAGCCCACCTGAAAACTCTAGAAAAAAAAAGAAGCAGACTCACCTAGGAGGAGTAGAAGACTGGAAATAATCAAACTGAGGGCTGAAATCAACAAAATAGAAAAACAGAAAACAATCCAAAGAATCAATGAAACAAAAAGCTGGTTCCTGGAAAAAAATCAACAAAATTGATAAACCCCTATCCAAACTAATCAAACGGCAGAGAGAGAATTTGCAAATTAATAAGATCAGAAATGAAAAGGGGGACATAACCACAGACATAGAGGAAATTCAGAGAATCATTAGATCTTACTACAAAAGCCTGTATGCCACAAAACTGGAAAATGTAAAAGAAATGGACACTTTTTTAGATAAATACCATATACCAAAGTTAAATCAGGACCAGGTGAACAATCTAAATAGACCTGTCAGTCGTGAAGAATTAGAAGCTGTTATCAAAAACCTCCCTACCAAAAAAAGCACAGGACCAGACGGTTTCAATGCGGAATTCTACCAGAATTTCCAAGAAGACCTAATACCTATACTCCTTAAGGTAGTTCACAATATAGAAACAGAAGAGTCATTGCCAAATTCCTTTTATGAAGCTACCGTCACTCTGATACCAAAACCACACAAAGACTCAACCAAGAAAGAGAATTACAGGCCAATCTCACTCATGAACATCGACGCAAAAATCCTCAACAAAATACTGGCAAACCGTATCCAAGAACACATTAGAAAAATTATCCATTATGATCAAGTAGGCTTCATCCCAGAGATGCAAGGCTGGTTCAACATATGAAAATCTATCAATGTAATCCATCATATAAATAAACTGAAAGAAAAAAACCATATGATCATTTCATTAGATGCTGAAAAAGCTTTTGACAAAATTCAACATCCCTTTATGATAAAAGTCTTGGAGAGATTAGGGATACAAGGGTCATACCTAAATATAATAAAAGCTATTTACAGCAAACCAACAGCTAACATCAAACTAAACGGAGAGAAACTCAAAGCCATCCCACTTAAATCAGGAACACGACAAGGCTGTCCACTCTCTCCATACCTATTCAATATAGTGCTTGAAGTTTTAGCAATAGCAATAAGACAACATAAGGGGATCAAGGGGATTCGAATTGGAAAGGAAGAAGTTAAACTTTCGTTATTTGCAGATGATATGATAGTGTACATAAGCGACCCCAAAAACTCCACCAAAGAACTTCTACAGGTGATAAACACCTTTAGTAATGTGGCCGGATACACGATCAACTCCAAAAAAATCAGTCGCCCTCCTATACACAAAGGATATGGAAGCAGAGAGGGAAATCAGAGAAGCATCACCTTTCACAATAGCCAAAAACAACATAAAATATCTCGGGGTAACTCTAACCAAAGAAGTGAAGGATCTATTTGACAAGAACTTTAAGGCATTGAAGAAAGAAATTGAAGAGGATACCAGAAAATGGAAGGATCTCCCTTGCTCGTGGATTGGGAGGATCAACATAGTAAAAATGGCAATCCTACCAAAGGCAATTTATAGACTCAATGCAATCCCCATCAAGATCCCATTAAAATTCTTCACTGATCTTGAAAGGACAATAATCAACTTTATATGGAATAACAAAAAACCCAGGATAGCCAAAACAATCTTGTACAATAAAGGTACTTCTGGAGGCATTACCATCCCTGACTTTAAACTCTACTACAGAGCTACAGTATTAAAAACAGTGTGGTATTGGCATAAAAATAGAGAAGTTGACCAATGGAATCGTGTAGAAGACCCGGATCTTAACCCACAAACCTATGAACACCTCATTTTTGATAAAGGTGCTAAAAGTATACAATGGAAGAAAGAAAGCATCTTCAACAAATGGTGCTGGCACAACTGGATGTCAACCTGTAGAAGAATGAAAATAGACCCATACCTATCACCATGCACAAAACTCAAGTCCAAATGGATCAAAGACCTCAATATCAATCTGAACACACTGAACCTGATAGAAGAGAAAGTGGGATGTACCCTACAACAGATTGGCACAGGCGATCGCTTCCTAGGTATAACCCCAGCAGCACAGTCATTAAGGGCAACATTGAATAAATGGGACCTACTGAAACTGAGAAGCTTCTGTAAAGCAAAAGACACTGTCACTAAGACAAAAAGGCAACCCACTGACTGGGAGAAGATCTTCACCAACTCCGCAACAGACAAAGGTCTGATCTCCAAAATATATAAAGAACTCAAGAAACTAGACTTTAAAATGCTAATTAACCCAATTAAAAAATGGGGCACTGAGCTGAAGAGAGAATTCTCACCAGAAGAAGTTCAAATGGCCAAAAGGCACTTAAGGTCATGCTCAGCCTCCGTAGCGATCAGGGAAATGCAAATCAAAACAACGTTGAGATATCATCTTACACCTGTCAGAATGGCTAAAATCAATAACACCAATGATAGCCTTTGCTGGAGAGGCTGTGGAGAAAGGGGTATCCTCATCCATTGCTGGTGTGAATGCAAACTTGTGCAACCACTTTGGAAAGCAGTGTGGCGGTTCCTCAGGAAATTTGGGATCAACCTACCCATGGACTCAACAATGCCACTCTTGGGAATTTACCCACGAGATGCCCGATCATATGACAAGGACATTTGTTCATCTATGTTCATAGCAGCATTATTTGTAATAACCAGAACCTGGAAACAACCTAGATGCCCTTCAATGGAAGAATGGATGAAGAAAGTGTGGAATATATACACATTAGAATACTACTCAGCGGTAAAAAACAATGACTTCGTGAATTTTGCATGCAAATGGATGGAAATAGAAAACACTATCCTGAGTGAGGTAACCCAGACCCAAAAGGATGAACATGGGATGTACTCACTCATAATTGGTTTCTAGAGATAAATAAAGGTCAGT
The DNA here is from genome assembly GCA_963919715.1 of Microtus obscurus. Classification (NCBI taxonomy): domain Eukaryota; kingdom Metazoa; phylum Chordata; class Mammalia; order Rodentia; family Cricetidae; genus Microtus; species Microtus obscurus. The sequence goes on along the minus strand of CAWTZC010000503.1, from coordinate 13,665 downwards.
GAGTCTATAATATGATATCCTAAAGAAACTAAATAAGAAGGTGAACCCAAAGAAAAACATATAGCTATCCTCCTGGATATGGGAAGTAGACTAGACTGCCAGACAAATAATTGGAATCTTGGGGGTGTGGTGGGAGGGGGGTAAGGGGAGAAAGGGAGAGAAATGTGAGAAGGGGAGGGTGGGGGGAACTTGGGGAAACGGGATGATTGGGATAAAGGAAGGTTGGTTAGGGGAGCAGAGAAGCACACATCTTAATTAAGGGAGCCATCTTAGGGTTGGCAAGAGACTTGAATCTAGAGGGGCTCCCAGGTGCTCAGGGCGATGTCCCCAGTTAGTTCCTGGGGCAGCTGAGGATAGGGAACCTGAAATGACCCTACCCTATAGCCATACTGATGAATATCTTGCATATCACCATAGAAACTTCATCTGGCGATGGATGGAGATAGAGACAGAGACCCACACTGGAGCACTGGACTGAGCTCTCAATGTCCAAATGAGGAGCAGAAGGAGAGAGAATATGAGCAAAGAAGTCAGGACCACAAGGGGTGCGCCCACCCACGGAGACAGTGGGGCTGATTCTTTGGGAGCTCACCAAGGCCAGCTGGACGGTGACTGAAAAAGCATGGGATAAAACTGGAATCTCTAACTTTGGCGGACAATGAGGGCTGCTGAGAAGCCAAGGACCATGGCACCGGGTTTTGATCCTGCTACATGTTCTGGCTGTGTGGGAGCCTACCCAGTTTGGATGTTCACCTTCCTAGACCAGGATTGAGCGGGGAGGACTTTAGACTTTCCACAGGGCAGGGGACCCTGACTGCTCTTCAGGCTGGAGAGGGAGGGGGAGGAATGGAGGGAGGGGAGGATGAGAGGGAGGAGTGGGAGGGAAATGGGAGGCGGGGAGGAGGCAGAAATTTCTTTATTTTTTCCCAATAAAAAAAAGAAAAAAAATAAAAAAAAGAAGACACCATCTTACAAAACAAACAAACAAAAAAAAAAGATTGTTAAAATTCAGTTTCAACAATGCTATCCTTTGGAGAATGTTATTCTCATGATATAGTAGTGGCTTCAGTGCAAGATGGTGACTTTGTTAGTTGTTTCAAAAACTCCTGTTGTCAGGCCAGAGTTCACAATATCCCCTCCTGTATAATTTCCTTCCTTTATCTTATTTTTCTAAGACTCTGGATGATTTCTAGATGATTAAATAAGTGAACAAATTCATTTAAATCAGGCAAGTCTGCACAGACACGACTTACGTGTCAGGAGCACTTTGAAAGATGGCTGATAATTTCAGTCTGTGTATGCTGAGCAGTGATGAATGGAGTATGAAGGAGCAGCTCATCCAAACCACCTTCTTCTCGAGCCCTCATATGGCGAGGATCTGCAGTGGTACTTGGTGGTTTCTTAGACTTTAGATCTCCCAGCCCAGTGTCTTCCTCTACAGTTTACCACTGATTAGTCCCAGGGAAAGTAAGGAAAGGGATTGTGGGTAGCTTGCTCTTGTGGAAGGCCTATTTTAATATGGATGTCAAAATACATAAATGGGCATGAGGAAGCTTGTCCGGTTGCTCTGTGTCCCTTAGAGACTCTACCCTGACAAGCTCTTCCAACATCTTAACACTTAAGTTATTTCCTTTTTTTCCCCCTCCAGCTCACCTAGTTATACATAGGAATCTTTAGCAGGTTCCCCAGTGAAAAAGCAATGATATCAATTAATTGACACTTAGCTGTGTCCCCTACAGCTGAAATAACACAAGGAAATTAGACTTCAGGAGCATCTCTGAGATCTTGTGTGAGGCTTGTTAGAGTTCAGCATTCACCAATCATTTCTGCAAAGCCATGCAAAGACAGGACGTCTACATCCAGGTGCTGGCAAGCTGTAGTTGTGGCTTCCTACGTGTGTCAAATTCCCTAGAGTCACAGGTAGACATTTGGCTCAAAGTGGCTGTGACAATAATTTATCCTTATCTTTCATGTTCTGTTAAGAAGTCTTTATGGGGTGCCAGAGCTGTTTGCCAATTTTTAAATGCCAGCTGGAAACTGGCTAGGGTAAGCAAGGAGTATGTATATGTTTGAGTATCTGTGTGTTTTACAATTGGAAACAGTCTTTCTAATTAAGAGGACCACGTGTAGCATCCCTTGTAAACAGAGATGGACAGGACTGAAAAAAACCCTCTTGTATTTATTTTTTAAAATTTTGAACCTGTTCACCTCCTCTTCCCTAGATCTTCCCATTACTACAAGGACAGTCTTTGCTCCCAAGAAAAACTGGACTTGATGAGGAAAGAATTATTAGAGTGCTCTTTAAGGCCCTATTTTTCTTCCTTTGTAAAAGTAAGAGAGGAACATAAGCCCATACCAGTCTTTGCAAAGTAGAACATGTCTAGACATTGATTCACATACTAAGTTCTCATACTCAATAAAGGTCACACTGTGTTACAGAGAACTAAAGAACATCTCTTTTTAGACCTGAAGTCTCCAGCAATTTCACTGCAGCTAAAGCCAGTGGTCTTGGGAAAGACTCCAGAGTTTGTCTCAGATGGTGGAAGGCTGACTGGGTGCTGCTTCCCAGTCCCGCTTATCTGACTTAGTGAAGAAGACCCTGCTCTCTAGGTTCCTGCTTCCTCCTGTAGACTTTTCTAATGTCTAGCCATCACCACCTTATCATTGGCTGTTGAACTGGAAGTATGACTGTGCAAAAAATCAAGAAGTTTTTTGTTTGTTTGTTTTTAATGAGAGGTCTACTGTCCTCATGAATCAGGCAAGGCACGTGATTGCTACTTATGATGATTTGGAAGGGATTTGCTCCAGAGTCCACTTCTGATTTTGAGACTGAGTTTCTTTGTGCCATTTGGCATGCCTTCTCACATTCAGGCTAGCACGAAAAACATTGGCTTGTGCTTGTATGTTATTCTATTTGGTCTTCCTTCGCAAACTAACACAGGCTTAATGGGAAGTAGGGCTGGATACAGACTATTAATTTCCCTTCTTTTGTTTATAGATGCTGATCATCCAAGCTCAAGTTGCCACTCTGGTTAATTTTCTTTCAAGTCTTCTTTAATCCTCTACAAGAGGATCCCTCTGTTCATTCTTCTATACATATGGCGAGTTTACTACACACACTCGCCAGTGGTATCACACTGCATGTCCTAAATTCCTTCTATGATGTCATCAATCAGATTGAACTAACATCCACCATCATGACCTTATTTTACTCTCTAGTCTTTTAATTGGCCTATGTCTAAGCTCCTCACAGCTGAGGTTTACAGCTGGATGTAGGAAAAGACCTACCTGAAGAAAACTTACCCATCTCTTCACAACATTATATGTGGCTTGGGGATAACCTTCCTCTCAAGGTTACTCTACTCCATTGGCCACAGCTAAATCCAGGTCTCCAGGTAAATTCATGGAGGTTGGACTTTAACTCTTGACTCAGCAGGGCTTTTCTAGATGGGAAACTACACTGGCAGAAACTACAGGTTTCAAGGTTCTGTCATCCAACCACAGCCTCTCTCTTGAATCCAAATGCTTTTAGCCATCTGGCCCCTGATCCCTCCATATGTGACATGCAGTACACTGTCACATCCTTCCTAGAGGTCTGGAAGACACAGCAGAAGCCAGTAGGAAGGTTTGTGTGGGGGTACTTTGTTGAGGAAAGGTGGAGGAATTACTAGGAGATGGAGGCTTCCCCAGCTCTCCCACAGTTAAGTCGTGTGTGTGTACATTTGGCATCATCGCACAACAGTCAGCAGTATAGCTCCAAGGTCCCACTGGTTTTCATCTTATGTGAAGTTGTCTAGGACCAGTCCCTTGGCCACACTGAGTATCAGAACACACTAGTGAGAATCACAGAGTTATTCTTAGCACCACTGTCCTGCACAATAGACACTGGGCTTGGCAACTGCATGCTCTCAAGAAATATTTGACAAAGGATTATAAGGACAGATAAAAATAGAAACTTTAAATAAATAGAAAGGGTGCAAGGGACAAGGTTCTAGCATATTTAAGAAGATGCACAGTGTGTTCTGCATCTCTGCATCCTACTCCAGGGTATTTTCAGCACTTCCCAAACAAAAGGAAAAGCCAAATGCAGCCTTCCTTGCCACCATCAATTCTCCACTTCATCTTCACACCCTTATCAACAGTTAGAGAAAATAAGTCTTTAGACAACATGATAATCTTTAACTTGTGTTTTCCTCTCCAGAACTGATGTTGTCTGTATTTTCATCTTACTACCCAGTGTTGCTCACAGCTGCCTTCAGTGGCCATTGCTTAGCCAGCTATACCAGGCTGTATTAAACTAAACAGTGCCCTAAGGCATCTGGTGGTCCTATGAAGGGGATCCCAGAAGCTCTCTTCCTCGGCACTTAGTAAAGGATCCTCTCCCAGGTGCACTCCCATAGAACATTCCCATGTGTGGAGCTTTCACAGCCATGCCAGTCTCTCCCTGTCCTCTCATCGGGTTTCGTAAAAGTATGCATGAATCAAAGGATGTGTAGGTGCTACAAGGCAAGGATTTTGGTGAAACGGAGTTCATGTACTGTAAGAACATTTTATCCCTAAATCTCAGCCCTTAAGCAAGTGAGTTCCCAACCTTGGTTGCATATGACCTCCTACAGGGACTCTTGTAAGTCTGCGACACAACTAATCTAGCCTTCGCTAAGGAGGTTCAAGGAAACTTGACCTTGATACCAAACACAAGAGCCCAAAACTCTAGAAAAGGAAGGCTGAGAGGTGAGATCTGATTTCCCCGATAAGCAACTGTGGGGTTCTGAAGGTCCTCCAAAATTTTTCAGCCTGTTATATGCTCCCATCACCTATCTGCCCACTAAAGCTTTATGCTGCCTAGAGGTCTTTGAGTTTGAGAACTCATGGACCCCTGAAGTGAAAGTGTTCTGGGGAGAGATGTTTATGTAAGAAGTTATGTGTGGGTTGTGGTTTTTGGCCATCTGTAATCTGAGATTTCAGATTGATTGTTTAGATAAAAGGGGGCCATCACTGGGTGGGTGAGTGCTCAGATAAAGCAGGGTAAACATTGGAAGAGAGGTGGTGGCACAGGAGTCCCACCGAAAGCCCTGAGAGCCCTTTGGAAGAGGGAGAGGATTTCTGTTCTGCATTGTGTAACTGAGCTTTGTGGGCAAGAATCCCTGGCAGGTTCCCAGCATGTGGGCAGGACCGTTCACTCCTCTTCCTTGCAGGTCAAACTCAGAAACTCCATTGACCTGGCAGGAGCCTGTCCCTGCACGATGTGTCTCCGTGCTCTGTGCTGGGTGTCACTAGCAACCTGCGTGGTTTTGGGTGAGTACTTTTGAAATACAAATTTGCGGGGACATATTTGAAAATCCTTGCAGAGTCGTGTGTGCATAGAGCAAAACTAAGACAGACAGATTCGGTTCTGTGGGGGAATTTGCTCTCCTGACTTGGGCTTGCCTTCAAGTGGCCCAGACCACAGCACAGGACATGCTGAGATCAGGAGAGGATAAAAACCCTGAGACCCAGCAGCACACTCCAAGTACAGAAGTATAAGGAGTCAATCCCAACAGGAGCGGAATCAGCACAACTCCAATCAGGTGGAACAGGCTTCCATACTTCGCCGGACTGCGGAGGGGATTAAGTGGCTTCATTTCTCAAGTTCTTAAAGGAGAGGCTCCCCTTCATGTCTCTATATGTGGTGGGACCCCCATGCTTATTTTCTATTAATACATAAGTATGGGATGTATTCATAGAAAATATGGGGTATGGTCAAATTAGCACACCAGGACTCAACATCCATCGAAAAGACAGTTTGTTATTCATTGTTTCTGTTGTTCTAAAAAGCCGGAGGGATACTGGCGGTAAGGCTGGCAGGGTGTGTGGACGAACACGCAGACAAACTAACACTTACGGCGGAGACAAACACGGACACACGGACACGTGGCTCCCGCGCGGGTGCCTTTAATGGGAAAGACGACACAGGAAAGGGACCAGTGCGACACACAAGGGGGGAGGGGGAAAAAGGGGTGGGCTAGGTCTCGTAGCCGTCTTTTAACGGGGGCTGCAGGGGTATCTGGGTAGGATGACTTCACGCCTGCGCAGTGCAGGTATACATGATGCGGGAGGATTCTGGGAGCTGTAGTTTCCAAAAGAACAGCATTCCGACATGTCTTGATTTATAAAAAAAATTGGGGGGGATAGGAGTAGGGGATGGGGGCATCGCCCAGTCTCTCGTAACTGCTTCCTGCTGGCTTTGGGCGTTGAGGGGTTCAGGGGGTGTCCGGTGATCTTGACGGTGCTCCGTTGGTTTTGCTGGCATTTCGAGGTGGTTTGTCCTGTAAATCCTCTTGGCGATGTCCTGTCGGTTTTCTGGCGCTTTGAATCACATCCGTCTGGCTCTCCTGAGTGGTTGGATCATCATTCAGATGCTGGAAGGCAAAGGCTGCATTAGTAGAGAAAAAATTAAAGGGTAGGGAAGGGCATTGAAGGGGAGGCTGGGATTAAAAATAATATAAAATTAGATGATACTTATTCCTGTTAACGATCCGCTTGTATCTTGTCCATTTAAGTGGAACAGGCTGGCATCCTGGAGCTTAAAAAGTGTCTTAAAAATTAATGACTGACCTGTTATATCATGTAACCTTATTAGAGATCTGCTTACCGCCTGAGCCCTTGACTTCGTATTTGAAGATCTGTAACGACAACTGACTGGTTATTTGGGAATTTGAAAAGGGTGTATTAGTACAGAAGGTTGAGTGGCAGATGGGGTCACTATTTTTCTTAGCCTGGAGTAGAGGGGGTTGAGTCTGTTTTTTTCTGGAATTTTAGGCAGCAGGGCCCTGTCTGGGTCACCGTATATGAGGGGTTGGTGGAAACAACCGGTTTGAGGTGTGTGAGGTGAATCCAATGGGGGATTCCTTCAAGTTTGGCAGCTGTGGGGGTTAGAAGAATTACTATGAAAGGACCCTGCCATTTGGGGGAGAGCGGTGGGAGGCATTTGCCTGGGGGTGAGAGAAATACCTCGTCTCCTATGTTAATTGGTGGTGGGCATACATTAGTACAAGGCTGGGGGAGGGAGTGATCAACGAAGTCCCACAGGATTGAGCGTAAGTGGAATAGGAGAGGAGTGAGTAGGTGATCAGGAAGCGGGGAGGTTCCCGTTGGGAGGCCGGGGGTCAGAACTGGCCACCCGTACATGAGTTCGAAGGGTGAGATGAAAAGTGGCCCCTTAGGGAGAGCCCGAAGCCTGAGAAGGGCAAGGGGCAGGAGTCTTACCCAATCCAGATGGAGTTCCTGTGACATCTTGATTAGGGCTTCCTTTAAAGTGCGATTTGTTCGTTCTTCCTTACCGGAGGACTGGGGGTGGTATGGTATATGAAAATTCCAGGGAATTTTAAATGCCTTTGATAAATTTTGAGTAACCTGTGAAGTAAACTCTGGGCCGTTATCTGACTGAAGGGAGGTTGGGAGTCCAAACCGGGGGATAATCTCCCGAAGAAGAATATCAGAGACTGTCTGGGCTCTCTTGTTAGAGGTGGGGAAGGCTTCAACCCATCCAGACATTGTGTCCACCAAAACCAAGAGATATTTAATCTTTTTGACTGGGGGCATATGAGTGAAGTCCAGCTGCCAGTCAGCTCCCGGAAGGGAGCCCCTGGCTTGGTGGGTGGGGAAAGGGAAGCTGCGGTATTTTGTCCTGGGATCTGACTTTTGGCAGATCTGACAGGAGGCGGTGGTGGCTTTTAGAAACCTGATATCCTCAGGTGTGGGCTTGATATGTGTTTTTACAAAATGAAGTAGAGCCTTTTCATTGGGATGAAAAAGTTGGTGTAAGTAGGACAGGATCTGCTGGGTGTTGGGAGGTGTCTGTGAGTCTGGGGGCTGTACTGTAAGTACTCCCTGAAGTGGTTGAGGCAGGCCTGTACCCTGGAGTGCTGCCGTCTTAGCTGCTCTGTTGGCTCGGTTGTTTCCTTTGGAGACAATAGAACTGTCAGATTGGTGAGACCGGCAGTGAATAATTCCTATAGCCTTAGGGAGATGAGAAGCTTTAAGTAAATCCATAATATGCTCTGAATTGGTAATAGACCCTCCCCTCGCCGTGAGAAGCCCGCGCTCCTTCCAGATAGCCGCGTGAGATAAAAATATGAAAGGCATATTTGGAGTCTGTGTAGACATTTACAGACTTCCCCGCGGCTAACTGGAAAGCTCGGGTGAGAGCTATGAGTTCAGCCTGTTGATTGGTGGTATGAGCGGGGAGTGCCTTAGCCTCAATTATCTCTGTGTCTGAAACTATGGCATAACCCGCTCTGCGAGCCCCGTCACATAGAAAGGAGCTACCATCCGTGTACCAGGTGTGAGTAGCCTGGGACAGACTGCCCTCCTGTATATGTGAGGGGTGGGGGAGTAGGTCCTCTAAGACCTCCACGCAGGAGTGGGATGGGGAATGGTTAGCATTAGGTTGAGGTAGAAGATTTGAAATGTTGATGGGTGCACAACCTTGAAAAGTGAGGCTCGTGTCTTCCATCAGCGCCACCTGGAGGGAAAGAACTCGGGAAGGGGGCAGGGTCTGTAGACCTTTGTAGGTTAAGAGATTGGACAGGTTATGATGGGAAAAAACAGTAGTGGATGCTCCAAAGGTTAGCTTTTTTGACTCACAAATAAGAAGTTCGGCAGCTGCCAAAGCACGTATGCAGGGTGCCCAGCCCTTCATAGTGAGGTCCATCTTCTTTGACAGATAAGCTACAGGTGCAAAGGAGGGTCCCAGTTGATGACCTAGGACTCCCAAAGCGTAGCCTTCCTTTTCTCAGCTGGCCGGGCGGGTGCAGTGATTACGTGGCAGTGATTTTTGGCTTTCTCGTTCCTTGCATGGTAAATCTTGAAAGCCGTCTCCAGGAGCTCCGCCGGTGGAGTTAGAGGACCCCTTTCCATACGTCTGAGTTTTTGCCTGATGTCTGGGTAGGACTGGCTGATGAAATGGGACATTAGGAACTGTCTGCCCTCTGTGGACTCTGGATCCATATTTGTGAACTGTAGCATAGTTTTGGTTAGCCGCTCAAGAAATGCAGAAGGATTTTCCTTTGTATCCTGGAAAATCTCTGCAAGCTTAGAGTAGTTTACAGGTTTTAGGGCAGCCTTACGGAGCCCCGCCATGATGCAGGTTAAGAACTGGTCCCTGGCCAAAATACCTTCGCGGGTATTGTAGTCCCAGTTGGGCTCTTGGTCTGGTATGGCCTCTGCCCCCGGGGGGTGCGAGGCCTGAGTCTGGTGTGTCTCGTCGGCATGATGCCTCGCCTGATCCCAGACCCGCCGGCGCTCCTCAGGGAGTAAATTATTAAACAGTATAGTGAAAACGTCATGCCATGTTAAATTGTAACTTTGCGTTAGGAATTGGAACTCTCTTGTGAAATTAGTGGGGTCAGCCGTATATGACCCCAATAATTTAGAAACTTGAGATAGCTCTGATAAAGCAAAGGGAACATGAACCTTAACTAGTCCCTCAGTGCCTGCGACTTCTCGTAAGGGCAGAACTGTGGCTGGCTTAATCTGGCTAGCGCCAGTATCTACCGTAGCCCGCGAGCGCGTTAGGGGTGGGGTGAACTTTGGGGCAAGATGGCGGATGGGGGTGGAGCTTGAGGGTGTTTTGGAAGACCGCGGACGTGGAGTTGGGCGGGGGGGAGAAGGAGAGGAGTCCGACGTCATTTCCGGCTTTCTGTGACAGAAAGAAACTGTTAACTGTTTTTGCCGCCTGCTAGTGGAAAAACGTGAAGATGAGTTAGATGAGCCGGAGGAGGAGCCAGAGCTTTGGCGGGAGCGGGAACTCCTTGGGGAAAGAGACCTGGATTTAGAGGCATGTTCGTGCGGCGAAGAACTCGAGGGGGACCTGAGAGCAGAGCAACCGGAAGCATCAAGGGGGAAGGGTTTAGGTGAGCCCTTCCGGTGTCCGGAACCTGTAGAAGGCAAGGAAGTGAATGAGACATCGCGAGGTCGGGCGGGGCAGGAGGGGGTGGTTCCTTGAAACCGGAAGGGCGGAGACTCGTCCGCTGGATCCATAGTCGTAGCTGGAGTGGGAGGTACCCTTTCCTGTGGGGGAGACATTGCTAAGAACATGTGTGCTGGGGAACATTGAGAAGTTGTGGATGGGTCAATCTTAAGAGCCATGTAGAAAAAAGCCATTATGTACATCATTTCCTTCCATTTAGCCGTCCGGTGACAAAAATTAGCAAGCTCCCGTAAAACATCGGGGTCAAAAGAGCCCTGAGGAGGCCAGAAGGCATCGCCATCCAGTTTATATCGAGGCCAGGTTTTGGAGCAGAGACGCGTTAGCATCTTTAGCTTAACAGATGGAATTAAAGCATGTGGCTTTAGAGATTCCAGTAATTGACCGAGCGGAGAATTTGGGGAGATTGGCTTAGTATTTTTTGATCCCATAGTTGGTCGACGAGATTTTGCCTGCAGGGGGGCACAGAGAAGTGCCGCGAATGCAGCAGCCTCGGGGTGTGAGCGACCTCAGACCCCTGGGAGCCGCGGTAGGAGCAAGAATCCGCTCAGGCCCTAGCCAAGTATAGGAAAACTTGGCCAGGCGGGAGGAGATAAGCCCGTGATAGGGTCAACGGTATGACCCGCCGTTCAGCTGTCTGTACAGCTGACGATGGTGCCTGGAGGTTCAGGCCCGCCAAGAAAAGAAGGAAGAAAAGGAGGAAGCCAGAGATCCCGGATCTCTGGGGAGACGCTGAGAGCCCCGGGCTCTCAGTGCAGGCAAAATTGAGCCAACCAAAAATGGGGGGGTGGAGAAAGAGAGGAAGGGAGGGGGCGATCCACCCAGAATGTATCAGAGAACGCTGGCCAGGCGTTTTCTAAACGCAATGGGAAGAGAGCCCGCTGATCAAACTCACGGATTAGTCGGAGGTAGCTGCGGCGGAAACGCGGAAATGGTGAAAGTGGTCGTGTTCGCAGCTCGGTGCGGCTTCGTGCCGGGAGAAGGGCCTAGGTTCCAGGAGGCGCCCAAGCCCGGAGACCAGGCCCCAGATGGAGAGTCCGGGACGGAAGTTACCGAGTTTAACATGGCACCAATATGTTGTTCTAAAAAGCCGGAGGGATACCGGCGGTAAGGCTGGCAGGGTGTGTGGACGAACACGCAGACAAACTAACACTTACGGCGGAGACAAACACGGACACACGGACACGCGGCTCCCGCGCGGGTGCCTTTAATGGGAAAGACGACACAGGAAAGGGACGAGTGCGACACACAAGGGGGGGGAAAGGGGCGGGCTAGGTCTCGTAGCCGTCTTTTAACGGGGGCCGCGGGGGTATCTGGGTAGGATGACTTCACGCCTGCGCAGTGCAGGTATACGTGATGCGGGAGGATTCTGGGAGCTGTAGTTTCCAAAAGAACAGCAGTTTCCAAGAGAAGCAGCATAGAAGAACTGGGGGTGAGGGGCTCAGGAAATGTCAGATCAGTGAGGAGGCTCAAGGCTGGAGATCTGCAGCAAATGTCTCTTTTGTTAGCATTTCAAGGAATGCTGGAAAGCAGTACTGTCTTGGTTGTCTGATACCAGGTTCTGGATGATGCTATCAAATCTGGGTAAAGCAAGCAGTTAGAGTCATGACTCTGTAGGGGACAGACCCCGAGAGTGACAGTGCCCGCAGGTCATGATGGCCTCATAAATATCAGACACACACACACACACATTAAATTCATGGTTAATGTATGGCTATAGCATTGATTTTAACATATATCTGTGGCATTTTATTGGTTGAGAAAAGAGATTCACAGGGATGTGTGTTCTTCCAAGTTTGTCTGGAAAATCATGTCCTGAGCTGTCCCTAACTCCTGAATCCAGAGTCAGGGCTCAACACTCAGTTCCCCAAAAGCCTCATCCTGTCTGAACTTGTGGCAGTGAGAAAGGCCTGGAACTGAGTGTATAATAGTGACAAAGGACCCAGATATAGAGCAGAGCATTCCTTTGCTGCTGGTTACCCTGGCAACACCACTCTTTCCATCTTCAGGAACTCCACGCAGGGTATTTCCAACTTCAATGGGCAGACCAATAGTTAACCTGGAAAGACTCTTCGTATGAACACCTCAAAGAAACAGGGATACACATCTGGTACACAGTAGTTATCACATCTGTGTGCAAGTTAGATGATGTAAGTTGTAACTGCTGTTGGTAATAGTCTTGTTTTCCCTGCCCCCTGCATGCCTGCACATGCTGCTCTGGGTGTTCTGGGTGAAAGTTCACAGCTAATTCAGCTACACCTGAGCATTTGTGATCAGATTTTGCCCTCTTGCCGCTGAAGCACTCATCCCTCTTTTCAACTCCTCTCCTCCGTCTCCTCCTCAGGTTTCCATGGTTCATGCCCTTCTCCTACCACCATTCTGTTGGGGGTTCTTATTCAGCTAGAGCTCTGTTTGTAATCTTGGCTCTTTCTCTTGCTTCACACTCCTACGGTGGCATCACACGCATGCACACACACACACACACACACACACGCTGCAGGTTTGCTGTGTGGACAGAACAGTGTGCGTCCTTTCTGACCTCTCAAAGTTGAGATGACCACACACACTGCCATCCTTCCTTGTTCATCTTTGCCTCACTATACAGTTCAGGCTGTACCTTAACTGGCTATGGAGCCCATGCTGGTCTAGAACTTAAGGTGATTCCACTGGCCCAGACTGCCAAGGTTTGGGGTCATCAGTGTACCTCAGGTGCCCTGGGTCACCTACCAGGATATCTCAGGGACTTCCCAGGAAGTCTGTTTCAAGGGTGTGCTAAAAGTAGAAAGTTAAACAAAATAGTAATTATTAACAGCAATGACAAAAAGAGACAGGCATGTGATTGACTTCACAGGGTATCAGGCATGGCCCCAGACTTGCAACAGGATTTTCCAAAAGGGTCTAGTGTTAATGGCTGTTCTCTAGAAAGTTCTTCTTAGACTTAGGATGAGTTTGCAGTCTGATAATTTAAGGATATTAAAGCAAAACACACATCACTAATCAAATGTCATTATGTAAAAACATCATAAGTTGAGTGTCCCCCAGAATTTCACTTGCTTTATTTATAATAATTAGCCACAGAAATAAAAACAACCAAATGCCCATATTATGGAGCTGGTTATTAAGATCATGTCTCATAGATGCTATCTTGTAAGCTTGACTCTTTATGGGAATAGTATCTATGAGACATGATGCCAGACTTACTGATATCAAGGTTATTTCAAACAAAAATCTGGAAGTTTTTTTCTGACCACCCTTATTATTATAATATTAAAATTTACACAGTATTGATAATATTTTTTACCCTTCCAAGCTCCTCTCTATTCTTTCCCACCTTCCTACCCACCCAACTTTATGTTCTTTCTCTCTCTCAAAAATTGTTGAGAGAGGAATTAACAAACTCTCTGCAGCTAAAGGGGAAGAGTTAGGACCAAAAGGTAGAAATTAGGTCTTAAGAAGGGGGACTTGATTGCGGGAGGGGGAGGGAAATGGGAGGTGGCGGTGGGGAAGAGACTGAAATCTTTAATAAATAAATACATTTAAAAAAAGAGTGATGCTCTGACAGGTAGGCTATTACACAAACAAGGAGATGCCAGACTTGGTGGTGATGGAATTGTTAAGGGCATGGATGTCCTCTTGATGCTTAAAGGAGGGTCAAGGTGGCTCTCTCTGGTCCCAAAGAGGGTACAAGGACAGAAGAA
>CAWTZC010000502.1:0-23405 GCA_963919715.1 Microtus obscurus | reverse complement strand
TGTTGAAATTGGAAGCAGCGTGGCTGTGTCCTCCCCGCACCCGGCTGCTGGCATGGCTTAGCTTACGCCCCGAAATAATTACACGAAAACTGTAATCTTTTAAACACTGCTTGGCCCATTATTTCTAGTCTCTTCTTGGCTAACTCTTGCACCTGGACTAGCCCATTTCTGATAATCTGTATAGCACCCCATGGTGTGCTTACCGGGGAGATTCTAGCCTACATCCATCTTGAGTCGGAGCTTCATCGCCAGTGTGTCTCAGAGAGCTGGGCCATCCTGTCCGCCCGCTAGACAGGAGCGTTTTTGCTTCTCTGAGCAGAGCTGCGTGCTTCTCTGAGCTCACTTCCTCTTCCTGTCAGCATACTATTCTGTTTACTCCACCCACCTATGTTCTAACCTATAGGACCAGCCAAGCAGTGTCTTTATTTTAACCAATGAAATCAACAGATTCATATATGACACTCCCAACATCACTTCCCCTTTTTCTGTTTAAACAAAAAGGAAAGGCTTTAACTTTAACATAGCAAAATTACATAAAACAGTTATCAAGTGAAAATTACAATAATCTTTATCATAACTAAGGAAAAGTATAACTATAACTAACTATTCTTAACTCCATCAAAGACTCCAGAAAGATACAATATTACCTAAGCAAACAAGAAATAAGCAATGTTCAAACTCTAGAAATGACAGAGACATCTCGCTGCCTGTACAGTCACCCAAAGTTCCTCTGTACCGTTGGGGCATCCATCTTCGGCCTACAGGCCCATAGTTTTCAGCAGACATTCCATAAAGCAGGAAATTTCAAAGGCAGTCACTATCTGCTTGTCCTGAAGAATGTCTTGCAGACTCTTTCATGAATCAGGAACCCCGAAAGATCATCTCACCTTTAGGCAAGTTCAGTAGTCCTCTCTCTGTGGGTTCTCTGTGTCCACTTTATGCAATAGTCCAGGCAAGAGCAGTTTCTTACCCAAATGGCTATCAAACTCCATAAGGATCCTCTTCGATGCCCATCTTCCTCTTGAAGTAGATTGGTGCTGCCAGGAGCAGAGTGTCTCATTGTCATGAAAAGTCCTTAGTTATTAAAACATTAAATGTCCTATTTTGTAGGCTTTGAAAGATATGAAGAACGCCTATCTAACTAAAATATATCTATGTACATCTAGAAAATCTTAACTAACATATTAACTAACTTAACTTAACTAATCTATTAACAACCTATATACATTACATTTTTAAATGAACTACACAATCACAATACCTTAATCAAGATCAGAAATACAGATACATATAACAAAATTGACCTTAAATTTAAATCACTAAAGCAAAATCCACATCAATGCAAATTATTCATACCTATATCATATCCCCCTTTAAATGTAAAAACATTTATAAACCATATTTGGGAACATGGGCGCAGTTTTCTCTCCAAACTGCTTCCTGCTGAATGGGGGCGTCGTTAATTAGGTCTTTCATGGTATAACCTGTGTGTTAGTTTCATCTCAGTTGGCAGTTGAGCGAAGCAATTTTCTGAAGGCGTTCACAGCAACCCTTCAGGAGGGCGTGGTCCATCATACCATATTCGGATAGAAGAAATGAACAGGGTCTCATCCTCTGTGAAAACAAAACAAGAAACTCCTTTCC
Source organism: Microtus obscurus (assembly GCA_963919715.1). Classification (NCBI taxonomy): domain Eukaryota; kingdom Metazoa; phylum Chordata; class Mammalia; order Rodentia; family Cricetidae; genus Microtus; species Microtus obscurus. Next base: position 21,761 of record CAWTZC010000502.1, on the reverse strand, counting down.
GAAGTATCATGACCTTAAATCCAAATCTCAAAGTCAAGGCATTTTCACAATATCTATGTTGGGTTAGTTTAGCAGCATTTATAATCAAATATCGTTTGGCATCTGTTGCTTCTTCCTCAGCATTCAAACAATTCAAAGAGAGCATAATAGCGTACAGTATCAAGATTCTCTGTGTATTTTCCATCTTTGTGCGCTTTATTTTAACCTCTATTTCGTTTATTTTTACTTTTAACTTTTTGAGCGTATATCTTTGACCTGGAATAGCTCTGTAGACCAGGCTGTTCTTGAACTCTCAGAGATCCGCCTGTCTTTGCCTCCCAGGCATTAAAAGTGTATGCTACTACACCTTGGACTCACAGAGATCTGTTTGTCTCTGCCTTCTAGGCACTGGGATTAAAGGCGTGTGCTACCATACCTTGAAGTCACAGAGGTCAATTTCCCTCTGCATCCCAAGTGTTGGGATTAAAGGCGTGTACTACCACAACCAACTTCTCTTTTTCTTCCATTTTTTTTTAAGAACTTACTTTTAGCTTGTATATATTTTTAACACATTGTAAATCATTTAAAAATTTTCTGTATCTTTGAATCTCTTTTTACTGTATCTCTCTCTGTTTTTCTGACCACATAGGTCTTTAATTTACCAAGCAATCTCAGAAGGACTAAAGGCGTGGCTCTGCCGGCTAGATCCAGTCCATTCCTTAGCTTTCTGCCATTCCAACCTTGTGGCTGAGGTACCGGCCAGAGCTGCGTTCAGTGCCACAAGTCTACAGTGTTTCAAGGTCCCTGCCAGCAATTAAGCTGCAACAGACAACACTCAAGTCCTCTCTCTGTAGCCGGCCCTCCTGCCTCAAACAGTCAGAGTTGCCCTGGCAGGATGGCCCAGAAAGCCGGCATTTTTAAACAGCGCAGCTTTTTTCCTGCTACGGCTGAAAACCGAAAACCATGCGTTTAGCTTTTAGTCAACAACGTTTAAGTGTTTCGTGGCAGGACCTCTTAAAAGAGCTGCAAGGCTTTGCAGCTAAAGCTGAGTCAGGAAGGCTCTCTTAGCTGAGAGCGCTTGCTTCCCTCTAGCAAGCAGAGCAGAACCGAGAAACTGCTGCTACCAAGAAAACATGCCTTACTCTATTCTTTCCCAAGTTTTCTCAGACTTTCTGTGGATTCAGTTGTCCACACGTTGGGCAGCCATCTGTTGAAATTGAGCGGCCAGGCTGTGTTCCCCGCACCTGGCCGCCCGCATGGCTTAGCTTACGCCCCGAAATAATTACACGAAAACTGTAATCTTTTAAACACTGCTTGGCCCATTATTTCTAGTCTCTTCTTGGCTAACTCTTGCACCTGGACTAGCCCATTTCTGATAATCTGTATAGCACCCCATGGTGTGCTTACCGGGGAGATTCTAGCCTACATCCATCTTGAGTCGGAGCTTCATCGCCAGTGTGTCTCAGAGAGCTGGGCCATCCTGTCCGCCCGCTAGACAGGAGCGTTTTGCTTCTCTGAGCAGAGCTGCGTGCTTCTCTGAGCTCACTTCCTCTTCCTGTCAGCATACTATTCTGTTTACTCCACCCACCTATGTTCTAACCTATAGGACCAGCCAAGCAGTGTCTTTATTTTAACCAATGAAATCAACAGATTCATATATGACACTCCCACATCAAATCTTAGCTGGTGTTAGGCTGTCCTGAGGATCACGAGTTCTGAGACTGATGGCACCCTATCATACCTCTGACTGGATACCTCAGGGAAGCATCTGTGAAGTAGCTTCATGTCCGCTAAAATCTTGCAAGGTTTATGTTTAAGCCTTTTCTCATTAAACTAAGTCTTAGTCAGTATTGCCAGGGGCTCCCTGACCATTTAGGGGAAGGACAGGAAGGCATCAGAAGCACAGCGTGTCTATACTCATCTTTATTTCTGCACCATCAACCACTTCTCAGTCTGGTGCTGTACAGAGTCTATTAGATTTTGATCAGTCAACTGCCAGCAACACCAGGAACAAAATTCAAGGAGAGAGAAATTTGGGGTGGGGGCAGCACAGGGGTGCACACTGCTAATCTCAGCTTTTGCGAAGCCAAGGCGGGAGAATGTAAATTTTGACTAGCTTGGGCTAATTAGTTAAAAAAGAAAGAAGGAAAAGAAAAAGAAAAAGAAAAAGAGAGAATGAAAGGAAGAAAAAGGAAGGAAGAAGGACAAAACTAATTCAGAAGAGAAAGCGTTATTTGCTATTTGTGTTTTTAAAATTCATGGTGATGGAGGATAAAATGGACCTTGATCAAAGCATAAACGCAGGCATCTCTAGAGGGCAGCAAACACAGTTCCTAGGCTTAATTATTTGCACGGTATTTACTTATTGAGAAGTATCCAGTAAAATGTTATGAATCTTAACAGAAAGTGACTTGCCAACACAAATTTACACAGCCTTGCTTTTAGGATTCAATTTATACGGTCGATACAGAAAGTTGTATCGTTTTTCTTAAGGTCTCACTAATGGTGCGTTACACGAGACATGCCATTTGCCTTAAGCATACTGCCATAACATCTTTTATCAGCATCAGTACTGTCCATCATAAATAAGAGAGGTGACACCATACTTCAACTTAAGGTGAAACCTTTACAGTGCTGATCTAACGGGGTTAGAGAAAAATGGACAGATTCATCAAAGAGTGAAGGCTGCTAAGGACAGGGGCAGGCCCTCTAGAGATGGATGTGGGCGGTGTTGGCAACCGCGTCTGGCTATATGGTGGGAAGTGAGAAGAGTCTGGTTTTCAGGAATCCCCATGAGAACGACAGGTTCAGCAGACGCACAGGGTTTGTCCATGGAAACACACTGTACAAAGCTGCTTAGCGGTGGAGGAAAAGAGACGATACGTGGCTTGAAGCTGCCAGTAGGGGGCACTGCAGGCAAGCAGATCAGGGATTAGGCATGCGTTCTCAGATGCTACACTCTTCTGTGGATTTGAAAGTAAGTTTGACAGCAACAGGACATTCAGATGTTAATAAGGGTCAGTAAATGGTTGGGGTGTTTTAGGACCTGTCCTGGAACATTGGGAGACAAGTGAGATTCTGCAGAAGAGATGGCCTTGGAATTAGAGTGTATATGTAGAAGAGAACCAGGAGAGTTTGGGGACTTGTTCTTCTATGAGCTAGTCTGTGACTTTGGGTTAATGCCTCCATGCCTCAGCTTCCTTACTGATGAGTTAGAACTGTAAGGTTTTAATGAAGGTGCTGGTTTTCGGAGAAGCGGAACTGTTTTTGGCTTGTGGCGAGTCTTCTTGTCAGTCATGTTGTAAGTTACTGCTTGAGGTGAACTTTTTTCTGGACTTTCCTCCTGTATTGTGGGTAACGGTGTTCACATGCCGTTGCTGTTGTATCATGAGAGAGAGGACTGGGGGATGGCTTGAGGGTTAAGAGCACTTGCTTCTCCAGAGGACCTGGGTTCAGTTCCCAGTACCTATGTTGGCTGGCGAACATCCCCTGGAAACTCCAGATCCTGGGCATCTGACACCCTCTTCTGGCCTCAGGCACCTCACATACACACAACACCCAAAAGGAATAAACGCTGCAACAAATCTATAAACATAAGGAAGAAAGAGATGGGTGAGCAGAATCATGTAGAAACACTCTCCAATCTCTCCCCAAATCTGTCTGCAGCTGCACGAGTTGCCGGGAGGATGCTACAGTGACCTTTATGGCAGTGTGCCTGAGTAGTATCCTTCCAAACCTCTTAAGCTACTGGACACCGGAGCTGTGCTGTGACCAAGGAACTTTCCGCAAAGAAGTGATGCCCGGATCCGGGCGAGCGTTTAATGTCTGCTGCAGCCTGCCTTCCTGGGATGGGGAGAAAAGTCAAGATTAACTTTTTGAACTTAGCCAGAATATGACCCTTTCTGGGAGGCTTCTGGGACTCTCATCCCTTCTTGTGCTGTTCATGAGACCAACGGGTTCCTGCCTGCCCATTTCCAGTCCTGGCCTGGTTTTGGTTTTCTGCTCTTTATGCCGGGGTTTATGTGAGGGTCATCTGTTTTGATCGGCTTTGCTCCAGGAGGGGAGCTTTGCTCTTTGCAGAAGACACAGCCTCTGTTTCTAAGTGCTGTTTGCTTCCTCTGTTGATATTTATTGTTTATCTGTTTTAGTCACAAGGATTTGCCTTTGTTGGTGTGACTGTCTAAATGTAAGTTCGTATTTGCTGACAAGTTTGAGCCCAGATTTTATACCTCCTAGTAGTTTTGGTGATGATTAAGGCAAGGTGTGTGTGTGTGTGTGTGTGTGTGTGTGTGTGTGCGTGCATGTGTGTGAAGGGGGGGCTTTCCCGTCTGTGTGTGCAGATAGAGAAAGTCAGAGTATTTGAGCCCAAGCCCACGCTTTTGAAGGGTAATGGAACAGGGCTTCCTAGATTTGGGGTTTCAGGAAGTAACCCTTCCAATTTATCTGAAACTAAGTTTCAGAATACACAGCACCCCTATCTATCTGTGGCTCTCTTATTCATTCATAGGTTACCACTCTGTGCTGGCTTCTGTGGCTGGTGCTCATTGGAGGGAAGAATACAAAAGGAAAAGCAGGGTTTGGGAAAATCATTATATATACTAACTGGCAAACGTGACCTTTCCGAGCGACCTTTGGATTAGTCCTAGTGTATGAAAACCCTTTCAGTCAGTTATGTCATTGATCACGAAAAGGCCCGTCAAGGGAAAGACAGTCTGTGATTGCCAGGGGGCCAACTTTTCATTGTCAGTTCACCTGAGGGCAGGGGTTCCACCTTACTGAACAATTGAAAAGGAATTGCAAGATATAGTGATTATCTTTCTCACAGGAAAATAATTTTCTCTTTCTGTCTCTCTCTGTCTGTCTGTCTGTCTCTCTCTCTGTGTGTGCCATATGCTTGTGTAAGCGTGTGTGGTGTGTGCATCTGGAGGACAGAGGTTGTCTTCCTCAACCACTTTTCACCCCTTCCTACCTTCCTTTCTTTCTTTCTTTCTTTCTTTCTTTCTTTTTCTTTCTTTCTTTCTTTCTTTCTCTCTCTCTCTCTCTCTCTCTCTCTCTCTCTCTTTCTTTCTTTCTTTCTTTCTTTCCTTCCTTTTTTTTTTTTTTGACAGGGTTTCTCTATGTAGCCCTGGGTGTCTGGAACTTGTTCTGTAGACCAGGCCAGCCTTGAACTTAGAGATTCACTTGATTCTGCCTCTTGAATGTTGGAAATAAAGTTGTCTCTTCCTTATTTTCTTGAGACAGGGTCTTAGAATCTGTCCTCTTAGAGGGTCACTGTTGCTTACAGATTTGTTTCTATCCTTTGTTTTTAAGGTATTCATTAGCTGGTCCCATTGATTTTAGGATGTAAGCTGTAGGAGGAAAGAAAGACTCAGAAAAACACTGAAGGAAGGAAGAGAACCAAAAGAGCCTGCTAGGAGCTGGACTCTCCTATGGAACTTACCTCTTTGCTGCTCAGCCGTGTTACCACAGTCAACTACAAGCAGTTGATGCCAATGGCCCCCTGTGAGCTCTCGTTCACCACTGTAATCTTTTCAGATACATTTAAGACTGGGTTATAAAAAGACTCTTTCCTTTTCAGTCTAATGCCGTCTGAATATTTGATGAGCATTACTCAGGACTGGTAAATTGTTTGCCGATACGCAGCAGAAGAGCTGAGTGTGCTGAGGCATGCCTGCAAACCCCAGTTTGCTGGAGGAGGATGATTCTGGCTTTGAGGCCAACCTGGGCTATCAAGTGAAATCCTGTCTTAAAACAGCAGCAGCAATAGAAACATAACTAAAGGGGTACTCCAGTTCTGGAGACTGTGCTGGTGCAGGGGATTCAAATCCAGGACTAGTCCATGTCCTCCACAGCCCAAGAAGCATTGAGCTCCAGTCTACTCCAGATTACAGTTAGTGCACCTCACCTCTAAGTCTCAGCCTGGCCACCGCTTCACCCTCCTCTGTACCACGTGAGTCTCAGTCATGGTTCCCGTCCTCTTCTGTACCAGGTGAGTCTCAGCCGTTGCTCTCACCCTCTTCTGTTCCTGTAAAGGATGGGAATGTCTCCTTTCTAAGATGTACTTTTCTCTTGTGAATGATCATGTGACTCAAGTCTCACACTAATATCACATACCCCTGAGCTACTCCTTTTGGCTCTATCACTGTTTTCAGGGCTAAAACAGTAGTCATAGTCACTAATATTGTCTGGCCCTTTAATACACGCATGGAGTGTAATGAATATATTGCCCATGTAATTCCCCTTGTCCCCAAGGGAATTCTATACATGATTTATTGTGGATCTATTTTTATGAGAAATCTAAGACTTAAGTAGGAAGAAGTCACTGTCAGGGTATGTGAGTAGGCCATGTCTTAAAGATGGATTTTTTTTTTTTTTGGTGATGAAACATGGGCTCTTCCCAAGTTTTGCTCTTTGGGGTGTGAAGTCAGCAGTTAATTGATTGTGAAACTCAGGGGTTGAGCGTAATGACTGATTTTCTCTCTCCTTAGTGAAGAGAAGACTGACAATGAGCGGACTCGATGGGTGTGCCTAAATATTTGCAACAAAGAGAGGAGGTAGCCAGGATCAAGGGGAGAGGTCAGCCTTCTGTTTGGGTATGTTTTCCTCATCAGATTGATATTGGCTTTTCAATGAAGTAAAAAAAAAAACCATATACTTATGGGCATTTGTGCCTTTTCTAAAAGTAAGTCAATAAAATTCTTGGGGTAAAATAGGGGAGTCCATTCAGTGAGAAGATGCTTGGCCTCCTCTATTTTAGTTCTCTGTGTGTATTTTATCTAAAACATTTAAAGATAATGTTTGACAAACTAGATATCTACACCATTGGAGACTAATGTTGCACCCAGCAGTAAAAAAAAATGACATCTTGAAATTTGCAGGCTAGTGGATGGATCTAGAAAAAACCATACTGAGTGAGGCAACCCAGACCCAGAAAGAGAAATATAGTATGAGCTCACACACAAGTGGCTTCTAGACACAAAGTAAAGAAAAACCAGCCCATGGTCCACAACTCCAGAGGACCTAGACAACGAAGAGGACCCTAAGAGAGACATACATGGATCTACATAGGAAGGAGAAAAAGACAAGATCTTCTGAGTAAATTGGGAGTGTGGGAGTTATGGGGAAGGGTAGAAGGGAAGAGGGGAGGAAGGGATGGGAGCAGAGAAAAATGTATAGCTCAAAAAACCCAATTAAATAAAATAAAAAAGAATGTTGCAATAGGACACACCCAGATCTTTATTGTTCATCTATTATTAGCTGCCCAAACATAGTTTTTTCAACTCTGTCACTTGCATGGTACGAAGTTGCTGTCAATTCCACTTATATATTCAGGACTTGTCATTAACCTGACTTCCTTAGGTTCTTGGGAAAATGATGGCTTCTCCTTTGCTCTTCTATCCCAACTCTTTGGTTGAGGTTTGATCTCAGTTAAAGCACAAATTCCCTGGGAGGGCTACATTAAACGATGTGCATCTGAACGGGATTAGCAGCTCTGAGAATGGACAGAAACAAGGCAGTGTGCCAATCACCAAAACTGGGTCTACTGGGGCACAGATATCACTTACCCTGTCTTGAGTATTGACCAGGGTAACTCCCCCTACCCCCTCCGAGAGACAGGGTTTCTCCATGTACTCCATGTAGCCCTGGCTGTCCTGGAACTAGCTTTGTAGACCAGGCTGGCCATGAACTCAGTGATCTATTGCCTGCCTCTGACTCCCGAATGCTGGGATTAAAGGTGTGGGCCATCATGCCTGGCTAACCCTTTTATAAGAGCTGTTAAGAATGGTTAAACAAGGTTTGTGGACGAGTACACCATGCTTCTCTTCCATGGGAACAGTGCCTCCTGAAATTACTTCCCTTAGTTCACTGCAAACCCAGTGACTTAAAACCCTGATTATACCTCAGATCTGAGGTTACAAGTCTTGAGGGGTGCTTAAAGAGGGTCTTATCATCTCAGGGTGCGGACATTAACATATACAGTATAGTCTGATCACAGTGTCTCCTCCCTTGTCTCTTTCCAGATCCCCCCCCGCTTCCATCCAACTCCACAGACCTTTTTTTTTTTTTCCTCTCTCTCTCTTTCTTCTCTCTCTGGGAAGTGGATATGAGTCCCCATCCCTAACCTTAAAGCTATTTCCAATTATAAGTTCCATCAAAGGAGACATTAATTTTCTCTGTTCGAGTCTCACTGGGTATACAAAACACTCTTAAGTGGTTTAAGCCCCCTACATCCCGCCCTGCCATACCCAGCATCAGCTGGCAACACAGACAACCTTATTGCAGTTGGGGTGAATAGTATGTCTATCAGGGATTTTCACAGCACCGTCGGTACGCTGAATCATTCTTACATTTCTCTCTCTCTTTCTGTTTTTCTGTTCTCTTAAAATATGGAGGAAAATTTATACTTTTATTTTTATTTTATCTTTGTGTTTATTTGTCTGTCTGTGCAACTCATACACGCAGTACCCATGGAGCCAAAAGGGGACACCAAATCCTTGGAACTGGAGTTACAGACGCCTGTGAGACGCCCCTCCCCTACGAAAGCATCAGAAGCTCCTAACTGCTGAGTCATCTCTCCATCCCCAGAGCCGGGATTTTAAAGGTGAATGTGATCAGTTTGGGTCTATCCAGAAAAATATCCAAATTTTAAGGTCAACTGTCTTGAGAATTTGATGACAACTGCGAAAATGGCTTTACAGTAGCCCCAGGTTTTGTTTGATCATCACTGGGTAGGGATTTTATTTTGGAGAGGGCACCTTATCATTGTTAGTTACTTCTTAGCCCAAGAAGCAGTGTCCAGAGCTCTATTTCTTGCCTCCATTCACCACAGAAGGGAAGGACTAACCTTATGGCTGTTTATGCTCAGTTATGTTTCTCTCCATTTCTTCACAGTTCATTTTGTGAACAATCAGCTGAGAGCCCACTTAATTTTTTCCCTTAAGACAAGAGCAAACCACTTGGATTTATTGTCTGTGACTGGGTGTTTTGGGATTCCCGCAGCAGGGACGGATTCCCGCAGCAGGGACGGATTCCCGCAGCAGGGACGGATTCCCACAGCAGGGACGATTCCCGCAGCAGGGATGGATTCCCTCATGGATGTAGCTGGAATTGCTCTGTGGTGTATTCAAGAGACTCGGAGGCTACAGACATCTCTGATTTGTTTCTGATATCTCCAAACTATCCCAGGAGGATGTATGACAAATGACAATTCAGACTCCTCTTGATCTTCTACTTCCCGAAACCTTATAAAAGAAGTGTTTCCAATGTTAGTGGCTGCAGCTATTACAGTTTCTTGCTCAGACTGAGCCAAATGTGCTTCTGGTGGGTTCTAGTTCTGACATTACAGGAATAAATCAGCCTGGTAACATCTTTTCCTCTCTTTTCCCTTCCCTCCCTTTGTTCCCTTTCTTCTTCCTCCTACCCATCATTCTTCCTTCTCAAGTATTCCCTTCCCCCTCCTCGCTGCCTCTTATCTCCTCCTCCTCTTCTTCCTCTACTTACTCCCTTCCTCCTCTTACTTCTATGTTTTTTTTTTTTGTCTGTTTTTTTCCTCCTTTGCTGGAAAGGAACATAAGCTTTTTTCAGCTGAGGTAAATGATGAACTCTCTCTTGAACAAAAACACATACCGACCGTTTGGACTTTTACCACCTCCATGTGTGTGATTTCTTTTTAATGTGAATTTCAGATAGGGAACTGTGCAGTGTAGGTGTAGTGGAATCAGTGGCTGATACAGGCTGTGCACACCCAGGAGCCTGCACAGCAGGCTGAGAAAATGCTTTCTCCTGGGATGAGTTTGTCTGCTGACCTGCTTCACACATGGAGCCCTGTGATTGGAGAGGAGACTGAGAAATAAAAGCATGCTGTATTCAGGTGGGCCACAGGCAGAACAGGCATTGACTTTGTGGCAGTAGAAACCAGGGGTGTTTGTGACAGGCATTTACAGAATGGGGTGGTGGTTACCTGAAAGCTTAACCAGAGTACAAGGTGATGGGAAAATTATGGTTACCTATTTGCCTCACAAATAAGCCTTGCAATGTACATGCCTTCTCATAAGCTCACTACACCTGTGACCACCTCCATAAAATCTGAACATTTCAGTGAACGAGATCAGTCATCATTTTAGCAGACAGCAGTAGCTGGCTTCTGGGCATGTGAAGGTGCGAATGGAATTGGAGGTTGTTCTGTCCCACCATGTCCCACAGTTGCTTCCAAAAGTCACTCAGAGGCTTAGTATTAACTACAAACTGTTTGACCTATAAGTCAGGCTGATTACTCGCTAGCTCTTACATCTTACAGTAATCCATTTCTATTAATCTACGTCTTGCCTCGTGGCCATGGCTTTTACCAGTCTGCTGAAATCTTGTTTCTTGGGCAGCTGGTTTGCATCTCTCTCCACTTCGTCCTTCTTTCTCCCTGTATTCAATTTGGCTTTCCAGCCTAGCTATGATTCTGCCTTGCCACAGGCTAAAGCGGCTTTTATTATCAACCAATGAGGACAACATATATTCACAACCTACAGAAGGGTTATCCCACAGCTTGGGAGGGTAACATGTTGGGATATGGCTGGGGAAAGTGGGAGGGTCCAGTTGGGGGTGGGTATGATCAACATATATTGCATGTATGTATAAAATGGCCAAAGAATAAAAAGACATTAGAAATGGGTGTGTATACATTTGTATGCCTATAGTGTTTGGTATACTCTAAATTGATTGCAGTTACAGTGAAAGGTTTCTGTGTCAGACATCTTAGGTATTATTTGAACATTTTACATGTACAAACCACCTTGATTTTTGAGATGTGAATAAATATGCAGTTGGATATCTGAGAAATTCTGTAACCTCACACGATATCTACAAACCCTTGGGATTATAATTCAGCACCAGTTCCTGCATCCTTACTGTTCTCCAACTCATTTTTAATGACCATTTTAGCTCATTCCACTCTGTTTGCCTAGTTTCGGAACCCAGCACCCTGTCTTAAAAGGCTCCCTCCATAAACCACACGATGTTGAAAAATGTCACAGTCTAACTGAAGCAATAGTGGGAGAGAAAAGATGATGTATAGTACCATTAATAATTTTAATAAGGGTATTAGCTATTCTTGTTCTTAAATGTCCATCAGTTCCGCTGCTGTTGGGGACTTCTTGCAGGCCACTTTTCTTTGCAGCCACTTCATGTCATATATTTTTGTCCTTCCCAACTTCTTGTCTCTCCCCTCTAGTTTCCAACCTCTCCACTTCTTGCTTATATATCTTAAGACAGTTTAGCTGTCAGATTGATCCACGGTCATGCCCTCAGTCATTGCCTCAATGGCTATACCGGGAAAGAATTTCCCCAGTCTAGTTGTGGCATCCTTCAGAATAAACCCGAACCCAGACAATTCCCCTGTGAGAATTCTGAAAACAACTTCAAGAAGTTCAAGTCAAACTTCTGTGGTTCTTGTGGCCAAAGCTGCCGATAGATTCTTCTTGCCTTAGACTACGGGCTCCGAGGGCTCAAGGCTTCTGTGTGCTTATCTGTGTGTGCAATCCCTCACAGTACTGGTGCAGAAATTTCGGATGCTTCACACGTGTTAAATCAAGTGGCCAGTGTTTCTTGACTAGCATGGTGCTTCTATGTGTGTGTTCAGACAGCGATAAGCAAGCTGTACACCGGATTTGTATGCTCTCCTGTGCCTTTCCCCTGTGTGAATGCTTAGGCCTTTAAAGGTCACAAGTTAACAGAAACACTAACTATGCAAGGACTGAGGCTGAGCACTCCTGGGGAACACCACCCTCCTCAACCATGACATCTCCTGAGACTGGAGTGATTGAGGGTGGTGGGGTTTGGGATGTGGGTTTCGCATGACAGAACCAGAATTTTTCCTTTAAGTTTTTTAAAAAATGGAAGGGTCATATGTAGGCTGGCTTCAAAGTTGATATGGTATGTAGGTATGATCAAAATACATTGTATACATATATAAAATTTTCAAAGAATAAAATTTTAAAAAATCTTGTTACTATACTGGTGATGACCTTGATTAATAATCCTCCTGCCACTATCTTCTGGAGACTGGAATTTCAGGCATTCAGGCTGCTGGGTTCACATAATATTGGGGATCAAGTCCAGAGCCCTCTGCAGGCTGGGGGAACTGTGTGAGGCACTAAACTCCAGCTTTAGCCCCAGACCCAGGGTTTGCATGTCTCTCACAGACATACATCTGTCCGTTCCATCACACACACATCTGCCTGTGTCTGCTCTTTAGAGCCTGGAACCTGCCATAATGCTTTTGTCACAACTCCAGGAGAAAGTGGAGTTTATATGGCCTGCCCCTGCCAAAACCTGCAAGGCTGGGGGGTTCACAAGGGCTTTTAGTTATATAGAACTAGGCAGAGCATCTCAAAATTATTTAACAGAATATCTTATTCCATCAGGGTGTGTATGGTCAGAGAGTATGTGATACGGAACATGCCAAATCCCTGAAAATGGGTCAAGATAAGGTCAAGCTTAAGTTTTGCAGAAAACAGGAATGAACTTATTTCGACCTTGTAATAAATGGCTTCTAATCTTAAGATGGAGGCAGGCTGGCCCATCAGTCCCTGAACGGTGACTGAGGTCCACACAGGCTTCTCTCTTTTCTCCTTTTCATATCCTTATGTTCCAGTCCACATTTCTACTTAAGATGAATTTTCCTTCCAAGATGGATTTGTGCACACCTTTCCAAGAAACGTTCTCATTTCTCCCAGTAGGAATGCCTTTATTTGTGCTTATCCCAGCTCATACTGATTGTAGCATCATTGTATGCTGATTAAAAGCTGCCCTGAGGCCCACATTTAATAAGCACTGGTGATGTTCCTTATGTAACTATTAGTATAATTAGCATTGCAGTGTAGCTTTTGTTAGTTACATTGCACTAGGCTATTCACTGCCTTTTTTTTTTCTATTCCACTCAACAATTCTACCAAATGGGTATTGTGATCAGCTCTATTTTGCACATGAGGAAAATATATTCTTTTAGGGATTTAAGTAGGTGCATGCATGATACATCAACCCACAGACTCTTTACTTACTTCATTGGCCTGGGGGACTCAGAATACAAGAACATGCTTTTATGTTTCCTGAGCACCACTGGAACCCACTTGAGCGCCATCTATTGCTGTGACCCCCTTTCAGAAAGTGCATGTCTGTCGGATTGTCTTTGTTGACTTCTGCTACTAGGGGGCATGCAGGCTTGGGAGCATGCGGTGACAATGGCTCTAGTATTTTCCTGTTCAAGTGTGGTTTCCATGAGAGCATGATTTATGTGCACCATTCATTTCAGAGCTGCCTCTAGGACGTCGAAAGTAAGAAAAACCATCTTTGTGCTTGTGGCATTCTCTCCTGTTTACAGCAGCTTCCGTTCCTCCGGACAGCATGTCAGCTCCAGCTGGCGGCCCAGTCTTCTGCAGTATCAGTGAAGGAAGATCACCCCAGATAGTAGAAGTGATTTGTTCTGGCCAAGAACTGGCATCTGTGTGGTCAGGTTCAGGCTCCCCCAGCTTACCACCTTTATCACCTGCTTCTCCCAGCAGGGGACTTAGAAAATACACAGGACGATGTTTCAGCGCATGGAAGTACCCTGCAGCAAAGGACAAGGCAGGATGCTCCATGTTAGAGTCTAAAGCATGGTACGGGCTGGAAGTCAGCAGTAGAAAACAACAGTAATGACACTTGCAATACGTTTAGGGCTGTATGAACCTATATTCAGTAAGTTTTGATAAACGTCAAGATGTTTAAGTAACATAAAAGGGAGCTCTAAGTTTGTAATCAGTTCTTGGCTTTCTCACATGATCTCTGTTGAATAGGCAGCGTGCTTTCCTCATTCATGTATTTCTCATTCGTCCCTCATCCTCTGCCGGTGCCATAGGCAGAAAATAGCATTTGTTGAATTTCATACTGTGTGCTAGGCTCTGTCCCAAATGCATTCTATGGACGGTCTCATTTATATCTCACGATAAGCCATGGGGATGGACTCTCTGATTCTTTTACAGATGAGGACAAATTAGACAGTCAGAGGCTTGTGTCTGTGAGTACAAAGCCAGGGTCATCATGCCGAGCTACCTGGCTCAGTTCTGCTCAGCCTGCCTTGCATAGGAGAATTACCAGGGAAGACTGGGAAGTTCTTAGTGACCAGGCTTCACTCTTGAAAAATCCTGGTTTAATTGGCCAGAAGTGAAGCATAACCATCGATCCTTTCTGCTGTTCCCCAGCTGATTCTCACGGCAGCCAGACTGAGTACTAATAGAGAGTAGGCAGCCGGCAAACTTGTGTTGAATCTCAATTAGGATGACCCAACCTTGACAGCTGCAAATCAGTTCAGTACTGAATGCATGCAGAGCATAATTTGACCCCTGGGTATTTGTTGAGCTGGTATGTATGCAGGGTCTTCTCTGCGTACATTGTTGGCCAGGCTAAAAGACCTGTGCAGCAGGAACATCTTTAGGGAAGGGAGAGGTATTGGAGGGGTCTGAAGGAAAGTTGCAAATGGTCTGCGGAAGAGAAGAGAAGTAGTTTGTTGCTAAAGATGTTTACAATCGCCAGGGTATGATTGTGATATGGCACAGTCTGATTCTCAGTTGGTGTTACTATTGTGATTCTCTGTGCACAATTGTTGCTCTCTGTTACTAGTGGCAGCCGTGGAGGTCCACTCTCAGACAACTCCATTGGTAGCTACCACTGGGCACATTGCTGCTGCTCCTCTTAAATATATTGTCAGATGACAAAATACACATGTACCCACAAATGTAAAAATGAAACTGATCATTCAAAATTATATATAAAAATATGTACCATGATGTTGAATCATGTTTACATATAAATTATTTTTATATTTATAATTTATTTGCACAGTTATATTAACTAAATATATGAAGGAATTCTAGAAACAAAAACACTACTCAAAGCGATATTTTGAGAGACGTGTCCCTACGGTTTGAATATGTATTCTCTCCCAGAGGTGAGTGTATTGATGCTGGGATCTCAGCTTCTGTATGTCTAGAAACTCTAGGAGGAGGCACCTACCTTGAGGAAGTAGATTACTTTGAAAGTTGCTCTTGTCCCCTGATCCCTTTTTCCACTCTCCTTCCTTTCCACCAAGATGCAGGCAGTCTCTTCCTTATCTCTGCCATGTGGCTTTGCCTCCCAGTGGTGAGACTCAAAGGCATCAAGAAGGATTGGGTGCCAAAGCACTGACACTGTGAGGCCAAAGAACCTTCTCTCCCCTCAAGTTTATTCTGTTAGACATTTGGTTACGACAGGGGAAAAGTCTCCTTCATGCAATACAGTGAGCTCTGTTTTCCATTTTTCAGGTAAGAACTAATTACTTCCTTACTGCTAGAAGTTAGTAATACACAGAAAATATTTATGACATGTTTTACTGTTGTCATTTCTTCTAGTCTGATCAGTGATGATATAAAGATATTTCTTTTAGTCTTTCTTTTTAAATGTAAAGTCAAGGAACAAGGAAAAAATGGGCTATTTTTTCTCAGCCTCACCCTATTAGAAAGTATTTGATTTAGAAGACAGCCTTTTAATATAAAATCTCAAGAGGAAGCCAGGCACAGTGACATATACTGGGAGGGGTGGCAGGTAGATCTCTATGAGTTTCAGGTCACCCTGGACCGCCTAGTCAAACTCAAGGTCAACCAGAATATATATTGTTTATGTGTGTGCATATGTATGTATGTATGTATGTATATATGTATTTATATTAAGAGGAGAAATCCAACTTCAATTTTACACAGCTCCATAGACCTTTGTTTAAAACCCATTTCAACCTAAATACATCTTCCTGGTTCAACCCTGAGTACTCCACTCAACATATTTAACGCTTCTCTCTTTCCATCCAGCCCCAGTTTCTGGGAGTTGGTGAGCTGTACCTGTATCTTGAACTCTTCCACACTGAACTCTAACTTAGCATTTTGGAGTTGTAGTGTGTGTGTGTGTGTGTGTGTGTGTGTGTGTGAGAGAGAGAGAGAGAGAGAGAGAGAGAGAGAGAGAGAGAGAGAAAGAGGATGGGTTTATGAGTGTGTGTGAGGAAAACAATTTTAGGAGTCATTCCTCAGAAGCATCACCCTCCTTGGTTTGAGAGACATGGACTCTAACTGGCCTGGAAATCTGTGAGAAGCTTATACTGGCTGGCTGGCAAGCCTCAGGGATCTGCTATTTCTTCTCTAGGACCGGGGCAACGGATAACCCACCACAGCTGGACCGGGGCAGCAGATCATCCACCATGGCTGGCTATTTTACACGGGTTCTGGTGATCAATCTCAGGTTCTCATGCTTGGAAGGCATGTGGTTTTCAGACCGAGCCTCCCCCAACCCCCACAGGCCTCCTCCTTAGTCTTGTTACACTGCCCCCTCAGACAAGGACATGAGTAGGGGCCCTAAAATATAATAGCAGGAAGAAGGAGGATCTAAAATTAGTGCAAATCCCTCACTCAGATCCTTTTGTCTGACTCCAAATAGGGACTGGGTAGGGAAGTGCAAAAGGAAAGCAGGGAGGGCCGCAGGGGAGGCAGGACATAGTTTCTGTCTTTATGTCTGGTTCTGGGTGAGAAATGAAAGTGAAAAGAAGGGCTGGGGAGACAACTGGATGATTAAGGCACTTGCTGCTCAGCCTGAGGATCCTACTTTAGGTCCCCAGCACACATACACAGCTGGGCATGGTGGCACAGCGCCTGGAACTCTAGTGCCAGGAGTTGGGGGAAGAGACAGGAAGATCTCAGAGACTTGGCCAGATGGATTAGTTTAGTGAGATAGCCTGGCTCAAAAAAGTAAGGTGGAGAGTGACAGAGGAAGATGAAGAGGAGCCCACATAGCTCCCTCTCAGACCCTGGGTTAGGCACAATCCACACCCTAACATTTGTTGTCACAGAGAGATCCTTTATTACACGGGACGAAAAGTTAAAGTGGCTGCTTTCTGACTTAGGCAGGAAAACAGCAGCAGATGACCTTGCTGGTGTCATTCACAAGAAGAGAAAAGGGAGATGTGTTAGAATGGGCTAGGATGTGCTGGGAAAAGAGATAGGGGACAAGGGAGAAGTAGAAGGGGTCAGGGGGAAGGAAGCAGAGTATTTGTCCAGAGGGGCGTGGCACAAAGGACCCCCTTTGGATAGAGAGGGGACAGACATGGCAATAGGAAAATGGAGGCTTCTAAAGGTAACCCTGTGTTAGGATGAGGTGTTTAACTTTAGTTACGAATGTTAGTTAGGTGATCCAAAGGGGGGAGGGGGGGTTGATTGCTGAATTTCAATACTTTGATAGCTGCATCTTGATAGTCAGCCACAGGAAGAGGAAGTAACCAAATAAAGGGAATGGACCTTGCTGACTAGCTTTAAGAATACAGTCTAATGGCTTTTTAGCAAGGCAGAGGGAATGGGAGGAAAGGGCAGGACCTGCCACAGCCATGTGCTCACCAAGCTCAGAGGCCCTTCATAAGATACCTGGTGTCCAACTCTGGCTTCCTCATGCTTGTAGATCACACCTTATGCACATGCGCGTGCACACACACACAGACAAGACAGACTTACAAATTAATACATAAAAGTAAAATGACCCCTGTTAAAGACTGAACTTTCCCCTTCCTTGATTTGTATGAGGTTCTGCCTTTCTGTGTGATGGACCATACTGGAAACAGAGCCACCAAAGCGATAGTTAAAAAAGTGGTGATGGCAGTGGGACCTTATCCATTCTGATGAGTGTTCATAAGAGAAGAAAAAGAGAAAGCGGAAATGGGGGCTTAAAGAAGGTCAAGATGAGACAGCTGTCTGCAAGGCAAGGAGAGAGGCCTCCGGAGAAGGGGCACCTACAGGCTAGCCTGTCTCAGACTCCTAGTCACCAGACCTGTGGGAGAGTCACACTTCCTGCTGTTCCAGCCTCCAGTCTGTGGGATTTTTTTCAGGGTAGTCCCAGCAGACAGAAACAATCATTTCAGGTCTACAAATGTGACTCCAAGTGGTTAGCTTTGTGTTTGTTCATTTCATCTTGGCTGGGGTGGCAGCAGATGCTTTAGAAGCCATCAAGGCTGGGCACAGGGTTTCAAGTCAGCCCATTTCATTGTTAAAAACAAAAATCACTTTAACATGCACGAAAATCTTTTCCTTTAATGATACAAAATATCCCAACACTTTCTGGAACTTCCCTTTGCACTGTATCCCTTGTCTTCTGTGTCTTTTAAGTGGTCCAACCTTTAACAGAGAAACTTTGATGTCTGTCCCAATTTCATGCCTGTTATAAAAATCTCTGCCAGGCAGGGGGGCCAAGATGGAAGTTTCTGCCACCTTCCGCCTTGTAATTGGACCCAGCACTGAGTGACAGATCAAATGATCCTAAATTAATAACAATGACAAATTGCCTTCGGATGGCACTTGCACACAAAATGAAACACTTCCATTAAACAAATGTTATGTCATCAAGAAACCCATTAATAGTTCTGCTGTGATCATAGGAGTATAATTTTTCTCATCACTGTTAATAACCAGCAAAGTTATAATTGCATATGGGGCTTAATTAAAACTTTCTATCCTATTAATGAATGCCCATGCTTCAGATATCCCATTAAATGGTTTTCAAAATTGAGACCATATTTCTTGAGGTGTCAGTTCTTGGAACACATGAGGAGGTATGGACAGAGACAAGGTTGAATTATAAAACCTCAATACACCACAATTACTAGTAAGTGGATAGTAAAGGCAGAATTGGTTTTACACATTATTTAAAGTATTTTAGGCTGTTTTTTATATTTTTATATGTCTTATTTATAATCCAACATAAATAACAGAATAAAACTTTACATAGCAAGTAGGTCTGCCTCCTAAGTAAATTTAATCTTTCCAAATCCACAACTTCTTTTTTCCCATGCCTTTACACACTGGCACAGAGCAGCCCATGCTCACCATGGACCCTCTTTCTTGACACTCGCTCATATTGTGCCTTCCAGTATGCTTATCCAAGTGGAGCTGGAGGAGAATTGCTAATATTTGGCCATGTGTCTGGGCAGAAGCTTCAGTTGTCATTCAAGTGACAGTATGCCTTTTTCCATTCTCCTTGAGGATGAGTCACTGGCAGGTGGCAGAACCACTTGACCGAATGGTGCCGAGGCCCTATGACTACTGCATGGAGTAGAGTCAGCCCACTGCTCTCTGCTGACTTTCATCAGATACAGATGTAATGAGGGATTAGCCTGAGTTCAGCCATTTATACTTCAGGATTATTTTATACTTTAACAAACCCTAATAAACATGCTTTACCCAATTACATAAGTATATATAATTTGTTATACTATTTTATTCATTTATTTATACATCTATCTATCTATCTATCTATCTATCTATCTATCTATCTATCTATCTATCTATCTACCTAATGTATTGTTTTTTTCAGGACAGGATTTCTCCATGTAACAGTCCTAGCTGTCCTGGAACTAACTCTTATAGACTAGGCTGGCCTCGAACTCACAAAGATCCACTTGCCTCTGTCTCCCAAGTACTAGGATTAAGGCATGCACCACCATTGCCCGAATTGTTAGACTATTTTATAAAGGACAAGGAAAAATATAAGTGAAAATTTAGGTGTTTCTATTACTTCAATGTATGATTCTCCTGACTATATAATTTGCAAAACTGAATATTGAGCATATTATAGGGGAGTTTAAAAAATAACTATAAATTTCAAATACTTTTAAATGCCTTTAAGTATATTATTTTTCCATAAAATGATAGATTTTATGTATTTTTCCATTGTGGGTTTAGCATTTAAAAATTTATCAGTTGTCTTACTTTTAGGAATTGTATTCTCTTCAGTCAAGAAAATAAACTAGTCAAATTATTATTTTTATTTTAATTTTTTTCATAAGATATATTTTGATTAAATTCTTTCCTGTCCTCTAATTCCTCCCAGATCATCCCTCCTTTCTTAACCATGAAATTTTATGTTCCCTTTTTCTCTTAAAAATAGAAAATAAAGGGGCTGGAGAGATGGCTCAGTGGTTAAGAGCATTGCCTGCTCTTCCAAAGGTCCTGAGTTCAATTCCCGGCAACCACATGGTGGCTCACAACCATCTGTAAAGAGGTCTGGTGCCCTCTTCTGGCCTGCAGACATGTACACAGACAGAATATTGTATACATAATAAATAAATAAATATTTTAAAAAAATAGAAAATATATGCAGTTCCTCCATTGGAAGAGCCATTTGTAAAGTTTAGCATAAAATCCTTTAAGGGATTTTTTTTGCTATAACATTAGCAAAATACAGTTGTGTGAATTGTAGCAATAATCATCTGGGGATCAAGCCATTTTTTAGCTTTTATCCTGCCCTTTTGTACCAGACAGGCTACTGGTTTAAATTAAGAGTTTAATATCTTAATTGGCAAAACTTGAGAAGATTTTGCCATAAACAGCATTTTTTCATAAAAATGTTGTAGAATAAGTTTTATATTTAATATGCACACTTGCCATAGCTGCATTATAATTAATATACTGTATTTGTTGATTATTGTATACTTTACCTGTTGATTTATATTTTACCTGTTTGAGTACCTGTTAGGCAGCTTTAAGCTCTCTCTATTGGAAACTGTTTTTTTTTTATTTTTTTTTCTATTCTAAGATGGCTCCCTTAATTAAGATGTGTGCTTCTCTGCTCCCCTAACCAACCTTCCTTTATCCCAAACATCCCGTTTCCCCAGGTTCCCCCATCCTCCCCTTCTCACATTTCTCTCCCCTTCTCCCCTCACCCCCCCTCCCACCACACCCCCAAGATCCCAAATTTTTGCCCGGCAATCTGGTCTACTTCCCATAACCAGGAGGATAGCTATATGTTTTTCTTTCAGTTCAACTTCTTATTTAGTTTCTTTAGGATATCAAATTATAGACTCACTGACCTTTATTTATCTCTAGAAACCAATTATGAGTGAGTACATCCCATGTTCATCCTTTTGGGTCTGGGTTACCTCACTCAGGATAGTGTTTTCTATTTCCATCCATTTGCATGCAAAATTCGCGAAGTCATTGTTTTTTACCGCTGAGTAGTATTCTAATGTATATATATTCCATACTTTCTTCGTCCATTCTTCCATTGAAGGGCATCTAGGTTGTTTCCAGGTTCCGGCTATTACAAATAATGCTGCTATGAACATAGTTGAACAAATATCCTTGTCATATGATCGGGCATCTCGTGGGTATATTCCCAAGAGTGGCATTGCTGGGTCCATGGGTAGGTTGATCCCAATTTTCCTGAGAAACCGCCACAACTGAACTATCACTTATACCAGTTAGGGGAGAGACAATCAGTTTTCTACGATGAGTGACACTGAGCATGTCAACTAATTTTGGGCAAGCCTCATGTTCAGGAGTAATTGACCAACAACATATAGTTGGACTCCACAGGATTTTGTCTGTGCTTTATTTGGTTACAAGTTGGGCTTTTTGTTTGTTTTCAATCTTTTTTTCTTTCTTTTCTTGGTATGACTTTCTTGTTTCTAAGTTTTGGAAGATTTTATTGTTGTACAGGATTTTTGCTTCTTGTTAAAGAAAGAACTTAAAGTTGGGTGGGTAGGGATGGGGAAAAGATCTGAAGGGACTTGAGGGAGAGGAAGAATATGATCAAAGTGTATTTGAATTTGAAAATTGTTTTAAATAATGGAAAACATAATAAATTAATTTAAAAATAAAAAAAATATATATATATCCCATACCCTGAAACCTTATAAGCCCCATGTTGTGGGGTTACAGTTTCTGGTGTTATAATTAAAGCTGATAAAGATCAAA